>ML677389.1:2667472-2750680 GCA_007922305.1 Dermatemys mawii
AACCAGATCAGCCACACCATCACTGGTTCATTCACCTGCACATCTACTAATGTAATATACGCCATTATGTGCTGGCAATGTCCCTCTGCTATGTACATCGGCCAAACTGGACAGTCCCTATGAAAAAGGATAAATGGACACAAATCAGATATCAGGAATGGCAATATTCAGAAACCTGTAGGAGAACACTTCAACCTCACTGGACACACCATAGAAGATTTAAAGGTCAGCATTTTGCAGCAAAAAAACTTCAAGTCCAGACTGCAGAGAGAGACTGCAGAGCTGCAATTCATTTGCAAATTTGACACAATCAGTTTGGGACTGAACAGAGATTTTGAATGGCTAGCTAACTACAAAAGCAGCTTCTCTTCTCTCGCTATTCACACCTGCAGTTCAGCTGCTAGACGCAGGCCTGCACAACATGCGGCCCAGGGGCCACATGCGGCCCGCATGGGCTCATTGTGCGGCCCGTGGGGGGTGAGTAGGGGTGGGGCAAGCCAAGTGGGGGGGTGGGGGGAAGTGGATGGGGGCAAGGCTTTTCGGCCCGCAGCTGGTTTTTTTGCAGTAATATGGCCCTTGCTGCTTTCTGAGTTGTGCAGGCCTGTGCTAGAGGAACACCTCACCCTCCCTGATTAGAGATAACAAACTGGTTCAGCCTCATTGGACTAACCTTGTTATCTCCCACCTGGTTCTTGCCTACCTATTTATACCTCCCCCTGGATACTTCCACTGCATGCATCCGACGAAGTGGGTATTAACCCACGAAAGCTTATGCTCTAAAATTTTAGTTAGTCTTTAAGGTGCCACAGGACTCTTTGTCACTCCGGAAAACTCATCCGAATTAACCAGAGGTTTGAACTGACAGTAGATTAGCGAATCCGCACTGGAGATTGTTTTTTCTGATACTGAGGATTTCCCTACGGCAGCGGGTTTGGAACACGTGGGGTTTAGCTAGCAACGCCTTTGTAAGTCTCCATGGTTCTGGGCTACACAGTAAAGGGCGGGTGTTAAATACTTGCCACTGCAAAACAGCTGTTTCATGGCCCAACAAGTGCTGGAAGAGAGCGGGGAGGAGCAGGAATAAGGTGTGCATGGTGGGGGGGCAGGCGGGGCAGGGATTTGGGGAAGGGGTTGGAATGGGGGTAGGGCAGGGGCAGGATGGGGCAGGGGTGGAGCCGGGGCAGGGCTGGGGGCAGAGAAGGGTTGAGTGGCGCCTATGTCGGGAGGAGGGCAAAACCAAAACTGACAGAAAATGAAAATAGAGATGGCGGGGACATATACCGGGGCAAAGATCTGAGGAGCATAACACGGACTCCCAGAGCAAGAGGTGACGAGACAGACCAAAGACAACACGGAAATTCCCAAGAGCAGCAGAACTGAAAGCTATCAAAATGAGAAGGGAAGAAGCTAAGATTACAGCAGGAGATGGGCAGAGATGGGGCCTTCACCACGGCCATCCATGCTCCACGTGGAACAGAGAAACAGAGCGAGAGAGTTAACTGCTCTGATTTGGAATTAAACTGGCCTTAATTCGATTTTGCTTCACTTTGCAAATAAACCCTTCACTCACCTTGGAAGTGAATTAAGTTACATTGAATTGAGGTCATTTTAATTTGGAAAAAGAGCATCCACACCGAGGTGTAATGCCAGTTAACCAACCCGCTTTGAAAGTGAATTCAGAGGAAACGTTCCTGAGTGGACGCAAACCCAAACCCAAAGCCTGGGCTAGACTCAGGTTTGAGCCCCCTCCCTCCTCTTCAGTTCACACACAAATCAGCCTGACTCAGATCAGCAAGCATTGGCTAACTGCCATCCAGCCCCCGGTGTGGGCTAGGGGATACTCAATCCCTCTCCTATCCCAGTGCACGGCTACAAAGGATTGGTTGCTATGGTCAAGAGGGGCTACGACAAGAAACTACAGAGAATAAAATCCTCCCTGTTTTACAGACGGGGCCCAGAGCAATTCAGGTCCCATGGAGCCAGACAATGAGCCCAGACGATGAGCCCAGCCTCTTCCATCCCAATCCAGGTGGTGTAGCAAGGACTGTGTTGGAATTGCAAGCTATTGCTTTAAGAGTTAAGGGTTTCTTGGCCCTGTTTGTGGGCTACGGGGGCTCTTCAGTGAAAGCCTGTGATCTGGGTGGAGCAGCAGTGATCCGGCCTAGAATTAGAGGAGGAACTGAGCCATTCAGGGAGCAGCCTGCTTTGTCTCTCTCTGCTTTTGGTCCTTGTGTGTTAGGATTCTGGATTCTTAGAATACAGTTGTGTTAGGCAGTGACCTTCCAGCCAGAGCATTTATATTTGTATCTAATTTCTGTGTGTCTCTGCTGTGAACACACAGGCTGCCTTTCCTACCTCGGTATGCATGGCTAGAAAAAGGGGATGATCGTTCAGCAGCCCATCTGGTTATTTTCAGTACTTATCCCCCACCAAAATAGGACTAAGATTAAATATAAAACCCCTCCGCCGCCTCGTGCTGAGCAAACGTTGAAAGAAGAAGGAAGCCATTGTCCAACGCAGGATACTGGATGGGTTGCTCCTGGCCAAGAGCAATGAAAGAGTTCGGGCTTTTGCTCACAGAGTTAACTTGAGTTATAACCCAAGCCCCATCCACACACACGTACAAACCCATCACTCCGCGCAGTGCTGCTTTTAACTCAAGTTGGCTGGCTGGTCAGCCGGGGGAACCGGCTATAGCTCCAGGGAGCACCGCTCAGCAGCTGCTAATGCAACTGTTCCATGCAGCTCCTCAAGCAGGGACGGACACACACACACTCCCGCTCCAGCAGGGGCTGGTAGGGACATGCACTCCCACCCCAATACCCGTTGTGGTCCTTCCCCTACCTCCTGTCTATTTATTTCCCTCTCTTTACATTGTCATCGTCCCACGCTAAGTTCACACCTTCCTTGCTGTTCAGAGAGTGCCTATTATTATCATCTATGTTAGCACCGCACCTCAAAGCTCCTAGTCATAGATCAGGACCCCACTGTGTTCGGAGCTGTACATGCTTATGGCTGTTAGGTGTATTACAGTAGCACACGGATGCTCCAGTCATGCAAAACAGCTGTCATGCTAAGCACCGTACATTTCTAATGCTATTAGGTGGTAGCACTTAGCCGCTCCAGGCGCAGACCAGGATCCAATTATGCAAGGCGCTGTACATTTTTATTGCTATTAGGTGTATTGCGGTAGCCCCTGGGCACCCCAGTCACAGTCCAGGACCTCAGTGTGTCAGGTGCTGGACAAATGATCAAAGAGGGTCGCTGCAGCTTTGGGTTGGTGCATGAGATTCCCCGAGTGAAACAGGCTAGAAATCCGGGTGAAAGCGACTCCTCCCTCAATCGGAGCAAAGCAGCCAAAGAGCACGGAAGGCCCCAGATCCAGTCGGAGGAAACTTTACCTACATGAGCGGTTCTGCTCAAACGGGGCTGGTCACGGCTCATGAAATTACTCACATGAGTAAGGGCCGGCAGGATCGGGCCCTATGTTGGTGCCTCGCGTGGCACCTGGTATGCTCTAGGAACTTTTTGAATGTGGAGAAAGACCCAGATCCCTGCCCCGAGGAGCAAAGAGACTGAGAAACTGAATTATTTTGGACATTGCTTCCGTTTTCATAATCGGGCTCACTTGGAGCAAGGAGCGCCTCTTGAATGAGCCCATTTTCACCCTGACACTGTCTCTTTAAGGAGCCGTTAACCCTTACAGCGCTGAAGACCGAATGGACCAAATAACTGAGGCTTCCTGCCTGTACAGTAGGGCCTGTCCTGAAACCCAATTCATATCCTTCTTCCCCCTTTTCCAGCGAGCTGCCCCACCAAAACTTGGCAGCTACGCCCTCCCACCTCCTAGAGACCAGTGCTAATTCGAAGGATTTGTAGACTTAAAGGCCAACAGGTCTTTGAGTCTGATCTCCTGTCTATTCAGGCTTGGAAGGGTGAGATCTTGATCAGTGAAGGTCAATCAATGTCGATTTCATTGAACACCTGCCAACCGACGAAAAATATTTCCATCGGTAAGAGCAGAAATTTACAGACAGACCCTGAAAGAAAAATGCTGCTTGAGACGTCATGAGTTTTGACATAAAGCAACTGACTTTATATTTCGACACACGACTTGCGTTCTGATGGTTATAAAGCTTTAACTTTTTAAATCTCAACATCGGCTGTCCTTAAATAATTATTGCTTGACCCCCCTTCCTGGTCTCTGATCCTGCCCCTCCTAATTTCCTGCAATTGTGAAAATGGAAATGGACAAAAATCATTTTAAAATAATGCTCCGAGATGGACATTTTGCACCACGGTGACAACGTCGCTGGATACAACGTGCTTAAAAATAAACACGGATACTGTCCATCGAAATTAGAAAATAAAATCAAATTCTTCCAAGCCTGTGTATCTCAGGAGTCCTTCATCTTCACCCCGTTACCTTCTCTATTCCACACAAAGACAGAATAATGCATTTCAGTCATCTGGAGATGGTCTGCCACAGGGAGGGACCAAAGCGCCCCGGATGCTGGCGAGGAAGGCAGAAAACCCCCAAAGGTCTCTGCCAATCTGAGTGCAAAGGCTGGGGAAACAATCACTGCTTCTCCCTTCTCTTCTCTTCTCCCCTCCAGAGCCCTCTTCTTGGTGCTAAGCCACCAGGCGACTCGCGGAGGCTTCAGGGAGCCAAAGGAGGTCATTATTTTTCTCCCTGCAGCTGCTTTCAATGGCAGTGATATTTCGGAGACACTGGCAACAGTGCCCGTTCCGATTTCCCCTCCAACCGCCCCATGGATTGAGCCTAATAAAGCAGGGTGTTGCTGACCATTGGAATGTCCCTGCTGCCACAACAACATGTCCAGGTTAGCAGCCCCACACTCACCTGCAACCCTACAATAACAGACTGGTGGGTGCAGGCAGTAGTCACAAGAGACCCTACCATAACAAGCCAGTGCATACAGAACCTCACACTCCCAGGGCACCTAGAAGAAATAGCAAAGAATCATAGAAACATCAGGCTGGAAGGGACCTCAAGGGTCAGCGTGTCCAACCCCCGGTGCTGAGGCCGGACCATGTAAACTTAAACCAGCGCTGACAGGGGTTTGTCCAACCTCTTCTGAAAAACCTCCACTGAGGGGGATCCCACAACCTCCCTTGGACGCCTGTTCTGGAGCTTCATTCCCCAAGAATCAGAAAGTTTGTCCTGATCTCTCACCTCAATCTCCCCTGCTGCGGACTCCACCCATTACGTCTTGTCCTGCCTCAGCGGACATGGAGAGAAATGGATCCCATTCCTCGTTATAACTGCCTTTAATGTGGCTGAAGACTGTTCTTCCGTCCCCCCTCAGTCTTTGTTTCTCCAGACTAAACACGCCCAGTTTTTTAACCTCTCCTCCAAGGGCAGGTTGAATAAACCTTGGCTCATTTTTGTTGATCTCCTCTGGGCTCTCTCCAATTCATTCACCTCTTTGCCAAAGTGCGGCACTGGCAATTAGAGACAGGACTCCAGGTGAGGCCAAACAGTGCAGGACAATGAACTCCTATGACAGAACAAGGAGTGACGGCCTCAAGTTGCAGTGGGGGCGGTTTAGGTTGGATATTAGGAAACACTATTTCACTCGGAGGGTGTTGAAGCACTGGAATGGATTCCCTAGGGAGGAGGTGGAATCTGCATCCTTAGAGGTTTTTAAGGCCCAGCTTGACAAAGCCCTGGCTGGGATGATTTAACTGGGGATTGGCCCTGCTTTGAGCAGGGGGTTGGACTAGATCAGGGATCAGGAACCTTTCAGAAGTGGTGTGCCGAGTCTTCATTTATTCACTCTAATTTAAGGATTCACGTGCCAGTAATACATTGTAGTGTTTTTAGAAGGTCTCTTTCTACAAGTCTATAATATAGAACTAAACTATTGCTGTATGTAAAGTAAATATGTTTTTTAAAATGTTTAAGAAGCGTCATTTAAAATTAATGTAATTGCAGAGCCCCCCAGACCGGTGGCCAGGACCCAGGCAGTGTGAGTGCCACTGAAAATCAGCTCATGTGCCGCCTTCGGCACCCGTGCCATAGGTTGCCTACCCCTGGACTAGATGATCTCCTGAGGTCCCTTCCAACCCTGATCTTCTACGATTCTATATGCATGACGCTCCTGTTAATACACCCCAGAATGATACTAGCCTTTTTCACAACTGCCATCACATTGTCGACACACATTCAATTTGTGACCCACCCGAACCTCTGGATCCTTTTTCAGCAGCACCCCCTCCCCACAGCCCTCAGCCAGGTATTTCTCAGTTTGTAACTGTACATTTGATTTTTCCTGCCTAAGTGCTGCTCTTTGCATTTGTCTCTCTTGAATGTCATCACGCCGATTTCAGACCAATCCTCCAATTTGACCAGGTCGTTTTGAATTGCAGCCCCTCCCAGCACGCCCTCCTCTCCACTATCCAAGGCATTAATGAAAAATATTGACTAGAACCAGGCCCAGGACAAGCCCTTGCGGGAAGCCATTAGAGATGCCCTGCCAGAGTGACTGAGCCCCACTGGTAACTACTCTTCAAGTACCGTCTTCCAACCAGTTGTGTGTCCATCTTCTAGTAATTCCATCTAGACCACATTTCTTTAGTTTGCTTACCCGTGTGTCTACGGTGATCAGACAGCAAGTGTGAAAAATCAGGACGGGAATGGGGGATAATAGGGGGCTATATAAGAAAAAGACTCCAAAAATTAGCACTGTCCCTATAAAATTGGGACATCTGGTCACCCTAAATGTGTCATGTAGGACTCCAAAAGCCTTAATCAAACCAAGATATACCACATTGACGGCTTCCTAACCACCAGTCAGTAACCCTGGAGAAGAGGGAAATAAGGTTGGTTTGGCTTAATTTGTTCTTGACAAATCTGTGCCAGCTATTCCTTTTAACCTTAGATTAGAATATCCTCTAGGTCAGGGGTAGGCAAAGTTTTTGGTCCGAGGACCACATCAGGGTTGCTAAACTGTACGGAGGGCTGGGTAGAGAAGGCTGTGCTTCCCCAAACACCCTGGACCACACCCACTATCTACCCCTCACTGCCCCCCTCAGAACTCACGACCCATCCAACCCCGCTGCTCCATGTCCCGTGACTGTTCCTTGCCAGATCACCTGCCCCTAACTGCCCCAGGACCCTACCCCCTATGCAGCCTCCTCCACTGCTGCCTGTCTCTTGACTTCCCTGACCCTTATCCAGACCCCCGCCCCGTGACAGGCCCCCTGGGGACTCCCATGCCCTATCCAACCCACCCTGCTCCCATCCCCTGACAGTTCCTGATTAATTACTCTCAGTGTTAAAAATTCATGCCTTATTTCCAGTCTGAATTTGTCCAGCTTCAACTCCAGCCATTAGGTCATGTTAGACCTTTCTCTGTTAGAAAGAAGAGCCCATTATGAAATATTTGTTCCCCATGTTGGTACTGAGAAACTAGGATCAAGTCACCCCTGAACCTTCTCTTTGAATGAATTGCTACCAGGAAGATTTTCTAACCCACTGATCATTCTTGTGGCTCTTCTCTGACCCCTCTCCAATTTATCAACATCCTTCTTGAATGGTGGGCACCAGAACTGGACACGGGATCCCAGCAGTGGTCGCACCAGTGTCAAAACAGAAGGGAAATAACCTCTCTGCTCCTCCTCGCGATTCCCCTGTTTATACATCCCAGGATCGCATTGGCTCTTTTGGCCCCAGCGTCGCACTGGGGGCGCCTGTTCCGCTGATTATTCACCACAACCCCCAAATCTTTTTCAGCATCACTGTTTTTCAGGACAGTGTCCCCCAGCCTGTAAGTATGGCTGATAGTCTTTGTTCCTAGATGTATCCATTTACATTTAGCCATATTCAAATGCCTACTGTTCCCTTGCGCTCCGTTTATCAAATGATCCAGCCTGCATCAGTGACCTATCCTCTTCATTATTTGTGACTCCCCCAGTTTTCGTGGTGGTGATTTTGTGTGTTCTTTCATGTCATTGATAAAAATGGGAAAAAGCTGAGGGCCAAGAACCAGTGGCTGCGGGACCTCACTGGAAACAGACTCACCCAATTCACTCACACGATTCCCTGTTTATAGTTATATTTTGAGAGCAGTTAGTTAGCCAGTTTTTAATCCATGTAATGTGGGACATGTTAATTTTATATTGGTTGTTTTTTTAAATCAAAATGCCGTGCGGTACCAAGTCAAACGCCTCACAGAAGTCTGAGTCTATTACACCAACGCTATTACCTTTATCAACTAAACTTGTAATCTCCTTAAAAAAACAATATCGAGTCAGTTTGACAGGATCTATTTTTCCATAAACCCATGTTGATTTACATTAATTACATTATGCTCCTTGAGTTCTTTATTATTTGAGTTCTGTACCAGACACTCCAATATTATGTCTGGGATTGGTGTCAAGCTAAAAGGACTATCATTACCCAGGTCATCCCATTTACCTTTTCAAAAAATTGGCACTACACTAGCTTGCTTCCAATCTTCTGGAACTTCCCTCGTGGGCCAAGATGTATGGGGAAAAAAATGAACATTCACGGTCCAGTGAGCTCCTCAGCCAGCTCTTTTAAAACTCTTGGATGCAAGTTATCTGGACCTGCTGATTTAAAAATGTCTAACATCCTCCAGAGATACCAGTGGAATGGAAAGAGTCTCATCATATTATGATAACTCTATCTCATCTGTTCCCCTACCCCCCACATAAATACAGAACAGTTCTACAAATACAGGCCACCATACAATAACAAACAAGTCCTGTGTAGCAGACCAGTGCTTACAAGTGACCCTGCAATAACAATCTAGCTAGTTAGCTGTCACTCACACCCAACCAGTCTACTCCAGTGCGTGAAGCCCAACTACCACAGCAATCCTGAAATAACGAATCAGTATCCGAAACCCAACTTGAAGTGCAGCCATATAATAACAAAGTAGCACAACAGATAGGTAGAACCCCGCAGGGAACAAACAAGGGTGTGGGAGCCCAGTGCTAATAAGGAGAGTGACAGTAATCCCTTAGCGCGTTCTGGGAGTACTTGGAAAAGATTACTGTTCAGACAGCTGGTCAAAAGAAAATTAATGGAAACAACTTCATACCACTGAATATTTTCCAATCAGCAAGGGCACTAAGTAAGATAATAACCCAACTTACCGCACCCCTGACTGTTAGTTAGGAAAGTCATAAGCCCCCCTGAGGACTGGAATAAAACAGAGGTGCCGATTTTCAAAGACAGAAATGAGAATGATCCTGAACATCACAGTCTCGTTAATTTCTCTTCTGTTAATTAGCAAAGTCAAGGCTGGGTACATTAAAGGGAAGAAAACCAACAAAGAAACAAACCCAATCAACCCCCACCCCAACACACCCTGCTGCACAGCTGGAACCCTGAGGATTAATTAAGAATAATTAAGAATAGCTTCGGCTGGACAAACAGGGCTTGATTTGAAAAGCAGGAAATGGAGTTCTGTGTCTGGACAGCACTTGGCACAGTGGGGTCCTGGGCTGTGAGTGGGCTTCCTACCTGCTACTGTAATACATCTAATAGCAATAAAAATGTACAGCACCTGGCGCAATGGGGAACTTGGCCATGACATGGGGGCCTAGGCGTACCGTAATATACCTAATAGCAATAAAAATGTACAGCGCCTAGCGCACTAGGGGCCTGGTCCATGACTGGGGCTTGTAGGCACTCCCAATATATAATAAAATACATAATACAGGATAGGCGGGTGGCGAATTAAGAGGCAGGTTTTTGACATAGCATTTGATGCAACAGTCAGTGAAATCTGCCTCTCGACTTTAATTTGGATCGGCTCCACAGGCTGGCCTGAGAACTGAACCCCAGCTGGAGGAATGAAAACACAGGGTCAGGACAGAGCGGGAGGCACTGAACTGGGTGTGGGATGTTCCATGGGGGATCAATACCTGGTCTGGTCTCAGTGCCGAAATTAACTAGCATGGCCAAAAGAACTCAAAAGAACTCCTAGTTTATGGGCAGAAGGGACCATTCTCTCTTGTAGTCTGGCCTCCTGCATAGCACAGGCTATTACATTTCAACCACGTCCCCCGGCGTTGAGCCCAACCGTCTTAGTTACACCAAAAACATCTGAGTCCTCCGGAGATACCAAGGCCGAGAACAGGTGCCACCCATGGAAGCTACATGCCCCTACGGCAGAGATGGGCAAACTACGGCCCGCGGGACCGTCCTTCCTGGCCCTTGAGCCCCTGGCCCCTCCCCTGCTGTCCCCGTTACCCAGCAGCCTCAGCTCGCCGTGCTGCCAACTCTGAGCGGCATGGTAAGGGGAGGGGGTTGGATAAGGGGCAGGGGATCCCCGCGGGGCAGGGGACAGTTGGATGGGGTAGAGTTTCTTGAGGGGGGTGGTGGTCAGGGATAGGGAACGGCGGGGCTGGACGGGGCGGTGAGCAGGGGACAAGGAGCAGGGGGGTTGGATGGGTCGGGTGTTCTGACGGGAGGCAGTCAGGGGTCAGTTGGATGGGGCGGAGCTTCTGGGTGGATGGCTGGGGATGAGGAACAGGGGGGTTGGATAGTCATAGGAGTCCTGGGGGGGCCTGTCAAGGGGTGGGGCTGTGGATAAGGGTCAGGGCAGTCAGAGGACAGGGAGTAAGGGGGCTGGACAGGGGGTGGAGTCCTGAGAAGGAGCAGTCAGGCTGTTTGGGGAGGCACAGCCTTCCCTACTTGGCCCTCCATACAGTTTCGCAACCCTGATGTGGCCCTCGGGCGAAAATGTTTTCCCACCCCTGCCCTACAGTAACAAACCAGCACCAGCCCACCTCCACTCTTAGTTTTTCAAGGCCTTATGTACAGGTTTGGGCCCAGAAGAACTGAACCTATGAACTGAATAACCCGCCCCTTCTCCCTCGGTCTCTGTGCCTCTGGGTCAGACCTCGCTGCCTGCTGACGTTCGCATCAGCCATTCACTGCGGATTCAAGCCCAATGGGCCCAGGCGCAAAAATTTCACCCGCCGCAAGCAAGTGGGACACTGGCCCAGTTGAAGACGACTCGCTGCTACGTTCAGCCCTCCCGTGACAAACCCGCTGGCCCCAGCCAGCGCTGACAGTCATCAGAGTAAGGTGGTAAAGTCTTTGGAGAGACCCAAACAAAACAGGCTAACGAAGCGCAGACTTGGATGCATTAAATGTTCGCCGAGCTCACGGGAATTTGTGATGTTATCCTGGGGAAACTGAGGCACGGCGCATGGAGGCTTAGCTAAGGTCACACAGTGGCACAGCTGGGAATAGAACCCAGGTGTCCTGACTCTCAGGTCACTACACCCACGCTCTCCCGCTTTGGTAACAAGCCAGTGTTCACAGCCCCTCAGCCCTGCAATAACCCAGGAAAACAGTCAGCCTTTTCTTTACAAGTGACCCTACAATATCCATCATCAGCCACAGCCACCGGGGAAGGGTGGGAGAATTCTGCCGGCTCCCAGACCGTCACTTGGGACCACAAGAGAAGGGATTAAACGCCACTTTCGGTGGCCAGGAGCTTCCCATCCCACCCCATCCCCCCCGCTCCCTGCCATGAAAACACGCCCTCCAGCCAAGGAGTTGTGGATATGGCGGGTGCTACCCAGACAGAAGGGGGCGCTGGAGACTCAGGCAGAGGCTTGCCACACCTGTTGCCCTGGAGACAGCTGGGAACAGGACTTCTGGTCCTCTACCTTCGGCCAGTTGGTTTCCCCAACAGGAGCGGCAAAGACTCATAAGCTCTGTTTTTTATCCTCTGTAGCTCTCCAAGCGAGGGTCAATACCATTATCCCCATCTTACAGATGGGGAAACTGAGGCCCAGAGCAGGGCTGTGACTTGCCCAAGGTCACCCAGCAGGCCCAGAGCTGGGAGTAGAACCTAGGTCTCGCCATCCAGACAAGGCCACTCTACCCCCCAGGAAAGCAAGGAGATTCCAAGAACTGCTGAAAAAGAACCCAGGAGTCCTGAGTCCCTCAGATGTCTCCTAATCATGAACTGAGTCAATAGTTCGGGGGCGGGAGAACCCCATGCCCCAGGAAGCTTCCCCCAGCAAGAGCTGGGTTCTCTGACTGCTATTTCAGCAGGATTCAAGCTTTTATTTGGGAGTAGAAGTGTTTCTAGCACAACCCCCAACTGGGGTGCGATACACCATCTGCCTGAGTCTGCAGGCAGGCAGCCTCTGTGCCACCCCAGCTGCTCAGAGTTTTACACAGCCACGGCTGAAGCAAGGAACTGGCGCGCGGCTGCTAGGGATGGGCGGCGGAGATCCTGTGGAGGGAGGTTTACTCCTGGGGGAGCCCCGCCTCCCCAAAGAAGGAGAAACCCCCTCCCGAAGGACACAGTGGGTACAGCCACAGAGATGCCAGCCCTACCCCATCCATCCGGAGGCTCTGGGAGAGGGGACCTTCCTACACGTAGATCCCCATCTATCGGACACCTGCTCAACAGAGGCTCAGAGGCAGCTTTCGTAGGTTCGCACCAGCTCTCCTGGCAATCACAGGTGCCCCTTTCTGGTGTTGCACCTGCCCTGCGCCTGGTGAGATGGCGAGGGCTGCCCCCCCCACGCCGTGTCCCCCTAAACTCGGCACCTTAGCTCCCTTTGCAGATCCCAGCGAGAAGCTCTGGGGTTAAAAACATCACTCTCCGCCGCAGAGGTCACAGGTCACGCCCCGGCAACCAGAGGGGCCATATGGGGTCCCATATGGAGGCCACAGGGTCCCACTAATGTTAGGCACAGAGCCAGTTGCTACTGCAGCGAGACCTCGTTTCCACAGCTCGCCGTGGGGCTGGACCTTCTGCCCTTCCACCAACAGAGCTGCAGCCCAGGCCAGGGTTCTCGGTCTCTCCTCCATCGGGGGTCTCGGCTGGTGAGGAGACGCAGGCAGGGGCACGACCAGGGGTCGGACCCGGAGCAGATCACCCTGTCTTCCCCTCTGACCCCCTCCCGCCCCGGGGCAAGGGGCGAGCGCTGGCCGCCTGGGGCCGGGAGACGTCCCCGAAGGGCGGGGTCAGGTCCATTGGGAGGTTGGGTGCCTTCCTCTGGCAGCAGCGGTTGGGGATGGGCCCAGGGGCTGATCCGGGGAGGTGGGGGGACATGGGGAGATACCGGGCTGGGCAGGCCCATGGCTCCAAGCAATTCCCACCTCTGTCAGAGGGGTAAACAGCTGGTTCCCTGGGGCGAGAGTCCCGGACGTCCCTATGACCTGCAGGAGGGAGCCGGGCCCCCCTCGGGGCTGCAAGAACCCACCAGGGAGGGGTCCCGGCTCCAGATCATCCCCCTCTCCTCCCAGAGAGCCCGGTGCTGGCTAGGCCAGCCCTCAGCACCAGGTGCAACAGCTGTGCGGGGCCTGGAGACCCGTTGGCAGCCAGGGCTGGCCCGGGAGCCGTGTGTGAGGAGTCACTCTCGTCTTGCACAAGGAGCCACTCTCCTCTTGCACAAAAATGACCTCATCTCCCCCCAGATCTCACCCCCCCTAGGGGGCACAGGCCACCCCTAAAGCCAAAGGGAAGGGTGCCAGCCCTGCTGAGGCTAGGGGCATGCCAGTCCACTCTAACCAACCTTGCTGAGCGTCGATGGTCTGGACGCTCCCCCAGCCACATCCCCCCCCCGAACCGAATCAGCCCGGGGGACATGTCATTGGGATGCCCGAGGTCTGGGGCGGCCCGACTGGCTCGCACCCACTATTCACACCAAGAACCCTGACTGTGCATCTCAGCTCCGGCCTGAGCCTCTTAGCACAGACAGCCCAAGCCCCAGGCCCGCACGCCGGGCACCAGACAGGTGCCCAGCCCCGGGGACCCGTGGGAGCTCTGTCAGCTCAGCACGGAGGATGCGGCAGGGTGAGAATCAGACACCCGGGGGAATGGTAGAGGGAAGGGGCAGGGCCCAGCTGCATCATGCAGCCTCCTATTGGCCGCTTGCCCGGCCGCCCCTCCCTGCCCTTCCAGACCCACCTTCGGGTGTGTATGTTACACTCAACGCGACAGGCCAAGGTGGAGAGGAAGGACGGCCCAGGGTTAGGGCATGTGCATGGACTTTGCAGACTTGGGTTCAATTCTTGCTCCGCCACAGGCTCTGAGACACCTTGGGCAAGTCATTTAGCCACTCTGTGCCTCAGTTTCCCCATTTGTATAATGGGAATAGCAGCTCTGCCCTACCCCACAAGAGGTTAGATTCGGAGGCGCTCAGATACTCCAGTGATGTAACCAGCGCTAGGCACTGGGGTGGTGGGAAAGGCGTTGAAAGGTTCTAGCGTTGGCAGCGGATTTGGGATGGCGTTTGCCTGTCCCCTTTGCTGTGTGTGGGGGGCAAGAGGAACGACCGTATAACAATGAAATCCTCATGGATGGAGTCAGGACTCCTGGGTTCCGTCCCCAGCTCAGGTCCTGGCTCACTGCAGATCCCCGCGCTTCAGTTTCTCCATCTGTAACCTGGTGCCTGTGTTACTACCCTCCTTCCCAGCTCCGAGGGGCACTGGGCTCAGAGACGCCCCGCTAACTGCCCCGAGCGAGGGAGCTGGCAGCCCCTGGCCATGCACGAGTAGAGCAAAAGAGGCCACCACTCCGTTAGTAAAGAGGGGCAAGGCAGAGTAAAGATCAGGCCAGAAGGTCCCGCTGTGATCCTGTGCCCAGATCTAACGCTAGCACCATAGAGACACGGGCTGGAAGGGACCTCGGGAGGTCAAGTCCAGCCCCCTAGAACACCAGACCAGCCTTGATATTCTGAGACAGCAGCTGCTCTACTTAATGCCAGTGCAAATGCCACCTGCGCCCCCCTCCTGGTTCCACTGCCAACTTGGCTGCTGTGTCTCCCTGCTTCGGTTTTTTTGCAAAAAAAACTCTCCTCTCCAGCCAGCTGGGAGCATTGCAAAGAGCACCCCCTCCCCTCCCCCTCCCACTGCAAACACCGCCTCCCCGCCACCGTGCTTTTCTCTGGCCCGGGGGTGTCCAAATCTCTGGTACAAATCAGAACCTCCCGTGACGGCTCTGGTAGTAGTTCCTGATCGGGGGTCCATTTCCATAGAAGGTCCACTCCCACTGGTTAGCATCAAGGCCTGAACCCCTCAACAGCTGCGGGAAGGGCACTGCACAAGGTTGGGGGTATCGGGCAGCCCTGGACCACGGATGTAGCCTGGCATCTTCTAACTGGCCACAGGGCAAAGGGGAAAGTCACCGGAGGTGGGTGGGTGGGGGGTGGTTCCCTCTTGTAGCCACTTGCAGCACATCTGACCGCTCCATAAAGTCCAAGCCCAGAAGGGACCCCGGTGGTCATCTACTCCGACCTCCTGCCATTTCTCCAGGCCAGAAGCTGCCCCACAACAATTCAGATCTTTCAGAAAACCCACCCCTCTGGATTTAGAACTTGCCAGGGATGGAGAATCCACCACGACCCCCGGTCGACTGCTCCAGGGGCTGATTACTTTCGCCACTAAAAATGTACGTCTTATTTCCAGTCTCAGTTAGTTCAGCTTCAACTCCAGCCATTGGCTCGTGTGAGACCTTCCTCCGCTAGCCTGAAGAGCCCGTTTTGAAATATTTATTCCCCATGGAAGTACTGATACCCTGGGGTCAAGTTTCCCCTTAACTGTCTCTTTGTTAAACTAAATACATTGAGCGCCTGGAGTCTGTCACTACCAGGCAGGTTTTCTAACCCACTGATCATTCTTGTGGCTCTTCTCTGACCCCTCTCCAATCCATCAACATCCTCCTTGAACGGTGGGCACCCGAACTGGACACAATATCCCAGCAGTGGTTGCACCAGGGCCAAACCCAGAGGGAAAATCATTTCTCTGCTCTGACTCGAGATTTCACTTGATACCTCCCAGATCGCTAGGGCCAGTGCAAGGATATTTTGCGCCCGAGGTGAAACTTCCACCTTACGCCCCCACCCCCCCGCCCCTTGCACATCGGTTCATTGAGGGGCAAATCCCAACGATCCTTTATAGACCCCAGAGGCCAGCCGTGCCCAGTGGCTGCTCCCCAGACCAGCTTCCCCCTTCCCCACCCCCTGAGCTTCCATGGAGGGTTCACAGCCCCGCCGCAAGCCCTCCCCACCCCGCCGGCCCCCCGCCCCGAGCCGCAGGTCCACTCACTGGCTTTGCCAGGGCTTGGGCCGCTGCAGCGGCTTCTGCACCCTGCCGACATCCTCCGCCTTCACCGCCTGTATCAGCTCCTGGGCTTTGCCCATGGCGCACGGCCAGGCACGGCGGGAGCGGGCCACTCTCAGAGGCCCCGAGCCTGCTCCGGGAGGGCCCGAGCACAGCGAGGGGGGAGCCGGTGGGCACACTGTTCCCGCGATGTATCCGCTGCAGGAGCCCCAAGAAGGGGTGCGCCGGGCTGCAGCCCGGGCAGGAGGGGTGGGGGGCGTAACTGCTCCCCGCTAGTGGCACTGCCGCCTTTGCAGGGCTGCAGCCCCCCTGTGCCCGCCACGCCGGCTCCTCCATGGCTAGGACTCAGCGCTACTGCAAGCACGACGCTCCGGCTCTCCGGTGCCTCCGGAAGGCGGCTCCTCCCTGCCGCGCCAGGCAGCCGTGCCAGCCGCCTGGGAAGCGCCGGTGCAGCAGGGGCCGCTTGGCACCCCTGGCAGGGGGCGGGGAGGCCGGGCCCAGCCCCCCTGTCCTCCCCCGGCAGGGCACCGCTTTTTGGCACCCCCAAAGCTTGGCGCCCTAGGCGGCCACCTAGTTCACCGAGTGGTTACACGGGCCCTGAGGATCACATTAGCTCTTTCTGCCCCAGCATCAGAGCAGATTATCCTCCATGACCCCCAGAACATTTTGAGAGTCCCAGCTCCCCAGGAGAGAGCCCCCCGGCCTGTCAATGTGTCCTGTGTTCTTTGTTCCTAGATGTATCCAGTGCCCTTTACCTGTATCAGAAGCGCCCACCTTCCCAAGCGAACCAAATCACTCTGGATCAGCGATGTGTCTGCCTCGTTATTACCATCCCCCCAAACGTCATCAGGGAGGATTTTATGTTTTCTTTCAGATCAGTGATAAAAATTTTACATAGCGCAGGGCCAAGAACCGATCCCAGCAGGGCCCCCTCTGTGACAACCCCCCATTTGCAGTTACAGTCTGAGACTTTTGAGCGTTCTAGGTGCGTTGGGTCCACAGAAAAATGATAAAAAATACCCCAAAACCAGCATATCACCAGCGGGCGAACTCTGTTCACAAAGGGATCTCTCTGGATGTGATCTCTCAATACTTGTCCTCAAGGGGAACCCGCCCAACACCTTCCAGAGACAGGCCTGGGAACTTACATTCATAACTCTGCCAGACACCAAAAGCCAGGGGCTTAAAAGAAGGACACTGGTGTTCTGGCTCATTCCCACAATCTGTTTCACACCCCGCTGCCTGCTGCCCTGAATCGCCCATTTCAAACCCTTAACGCAGAGCAATCTAGCCTCCAATGACCCACTTCATTTCAAGCGAACAGCTCCAACATGGTCAACTTCTGCTCAACTTGTACTGAGCTCAGAGACACTGGGCTTCCTCCCCCAGAACTGAAGAGGAGCTCCGTGTAGCTTGGAAGCTTGTGCCTCCCGCCAACGATACTAGCGAACGATACAACCTCGCCCACCTTGTCTCTCTCATCCTGAGATCTATCAGCGAGCCAGTTTTGAATCCATTTAACATTCGCATCCTCTGAAGCCACTGAGCTCTGCCCACAGATGCTGTGTGGAAAGGCAAAATGGTCGGATCTGTCTTGACAGAGACATTGGCGGGGTTTGAAATGTGTTTTTGACCCCAAGTATGCCACCTGGAGGGGATATCGGGGTGGCTCAGGGGAATTGTTCAGATGGGGTGCCTAGAGATAAGAAAGGAGATGGGTGGAACAGACATCTTTAAATGGGGACAGACCTGGCCCAGCTTGCAGATTTTGCAAGGCAACTCCTTGCCTGATGTCAAAGGGGGCAGCGCATAAGAACATAAAAATAGCCGTACTGGGTCAGATTAAAGGTCCATCTAGCCTAGTATCCTCTCTGCTGACAGTGGCCAAAACCAGGTGCCCCGGAGTGAGTGAACCTGACAGGTAAGGATCAAGTGATCTCTCTCCTGCCATTCATCACCCCCCCTCTGACAAACAGAGGCTAGAGACACCATTCCGTACCCAGCCTGGCTAATAGCCATTGATAGACTGAACCTCCATGAATTTATCCAGTTCTCTTTTAAACCCTGTTATAGTCCTAGCCTTTACAACCTCCTCAGGCAAGGAGTTCCACAGGTTGACTGCAGAACAGGACCATCACCCAGGTCACGTTGTTATTATATGCACAGTTTCATTCAGCTGAGCGCCTAAGAGTTTACAGCCACCAGATCGCCTGGTCTGACTCTTATATCACAGGCCACCGACCCCACCCAGCTCCTGTACACTACCCCAACAACCGAAATGAGACCCAAGCAGATTAGACTCTGATGTGCCACAGAGAACAGCAGAGACTGAGGGGCACCAGTGCCGGAAGCCCCCACAGCAGAAGGATGAAGTGAAATACACCCAGATCATCCTGGCACGTGACCCACTCCCCCACGCTGCCTAGGAAGGTGAAAATCCCCCAAGGTCCCTGCCAATCTGACCGGGGGAAGGGGACATTCCTTCCCGAGCCTACATATGACAATCGGTTCGACCGTGAGCAAGAGCCAGCCAGCTAAACCCCTGAGAGAGAACGCTTGATGCCACCTCGGGCCTGGACCCTCCCACTCCATGTCCCATCTCCAGCCACAGCCAGCGCGGAGGTTTCAGGAGGAGGAGGGGAAACGACTCTCCCAGAACACATTGTGTGTTGGGGGGGGGAAACCCTCCTGACCCCTGCTGGTGGCCAGTTGAGGCCCTGAAGCCTGAGTGTTAGGAACATAAGACATAAACCGTACACGAGCCCCAGGGTCTGAGCCCTGCCCCGCAGCGTCACAAGCAGCCCCTGTCACACAACCCCACTTGTGAATTTGTCCGGCTTGTTCTTATAAATAAGTTGTTCCCCCCCCCGACCAACTCCTCTTGGGAGGCTGATCCCTAGACTCACCCCTCTGATGGTTAGAAACTGTCTTCTCATCTCCAGCCAGACTTGGTGCCAGGCCAGTTCGCAGCCCTTTGTTCTTGTGCCAACATTGTCTGTTAGCATAGCTAGCGCTTCACCCTCTGTGAAACTCCCCTAGCAGATTTATAGGCAGCAATCAGACCCCTCTCACCTCCTTTTCACTAGCACAAGCCACTAGCGCTGGGTGAGAGGACCTGGGTCCTCCAGAGGTCGCCATGACTCAAAGGGGCAGAGGAGGATTAAGGCAACTGGAGCAGGATCTAACGTGGGACTGGCTTTGACATTAATCTCCATGTATTTGAGCTCCCTAGCCCCTTTCCAGTGCACCATGCTCTTGGGCATCATAACTGCATTGTAGGAGTTGCTGGGTGGGTGGGGCGGTGTCACTTTTGCCACAGGGGGCATATGAGAGTCAGTCTGGGCAGGCAAGAAGAAGATGAGGCTTGTTCCCCACACCAGCTCCTACCCAAAGCCCAAGGAATCCCCAAGAACACTTGGTAGGACATCAGCACTGAAATGATCCACAGCTACGGAATTCATGGTGCTACCTACCTCTGGTTGTCAGTAGGGTTCAGAGTTAACATCCCGCTCCTTTGAGCCAAACAGGGAAGGGCAGATGGTGCTTGTCAGGGAAGCTCGTCGCAGACTCTAGCAGTCATCACTGAGCATCAGTGACTGCGGGAAGGATTCTTCCTGCCAGGCTGAAAGCTTAGACCCCGCGGCACGGTTCTGCGGTGAGGCAGGATGGATCCACAAAAGGGAACAATCCTTGGCTGCAGCCCATCCAGGGGCAGACAGCTGCAACCAAGCGAGGTGGGAGACGACAACAAATTGGGGCCGGAGGGGGACCTTAGATGAGATCATTGCGGTGCCAGGAACGAGCCGAGAAAGCAGCTCCGGATCATGCAGGAGACGGCTTGCAGAGCGGTCGGTGATCACAGGACACACGCTGAAAGTTAAGGCCAGATGGCGGGAGCTGTCATTCGCTCAATAATCTGCACACAGCTGGGCCTGTCCCTCCCTCCCCCCGGGCCAACTCCTCAGCTGGGATAAGCTGAATCCAGTGCTGATTTACACCGAGGATCTAGCCCAGTGTTTTCCCTCATCTTCATCCCCGAGGTAACCAGCCCAGCAGGACGTCAGGCAGTAGGATTCCATCCATGGCTAGCCAGGTGAGTCCAGGGTTAGAGCATCCCGCGGGCAAAAGGAGGCAGAAGACAGAGCTGAAGCAAGTGATGGGGGCATCAGGGCCATAGACGCCAATCGAGGTTCGGAGCAGACAAGTCCCCCTAGCTCTGCTCAGGGCATGAACCCCCCCGGGGCCACACCCCAAGCAGGGGTCTGCAGAAAACACCCCCCGCAATACTCAGATGATCCCTGGCTGGGCAGTTCCATGGCGTACGCGTCGCGCGCTGGACGGTGCGCTCCAGGCCCTGGATCTCCAGAGCCACGAGCCAAGTCGGGCTCCTGAACATCCCCCGTGGACGTGCCAGCCACACAGAGTTGCTGGGCCCCTCCTGGGGAAAATTCTGGGTGTGCCCCGGCCTGTCGGGGAGGAGGTCCGGAGGACTCACTCCTCACAGCTAACGTGGTCACCTCTTCTTCTGCTGGATGCAAAAGGTGCAAGTTGATAGAAACATTGGAAACCTGCCGGATGACTTCAGCAATGACAGAGGGCACCTGCCAAACCGCCCGGCACTGGGGCGCTCGTTCACAGTGGTGGTGGGGGGGGCTCCGCCTTCACACCCAATGCTGGATCCTCCAATTGTGCACTGCGGTGGAGCAAGAAACCCGGCGGTTCGAGGGCAGGACCATCTCCAAGGGGCGCGGCGTCTACGGCAAAGCCTGCCCGGGTGACTTCTGGGTGGACGCTGGACGGCCGGGTTGCTGCTTTTGGACGGTACTGCTGCACCTCTTCGGTTTACAGATCCCCTGCGTCGAGTGGCGTTGATCGGCGAGGCGGCGGTGGGGGTGACTCCTAGGCAGTGGGGTTTGGATCCCAGGCGGTTGCCTCTCCTCAAACTTTTACCGCAGAGCAGCCGCTGACGTAGCCTCAGAATACAGGATCCCCGCTGGGTTACATGAACTGCGGGAACGGCGTGGACCTGATCCCGCCGGCAGGACCTCACGTGCACCAGGCACGCAAAGTCGCCCCAGCGGGGATGGAGCAGCTCTCTCAGCAAAACAGCGTTTTCCCCCCGTGCATCCGTGACGATACCGGACGGAACCACGTCCAGCCCTGGACACGGGCAAACCTTACAAAAGCAGGTTTAAAGTCTCTGCCTTGCGGAGATGTTTCCTCTAGCGAATCGGGGAGTCCTTTGCACTGAGTGAGACGCAGGGGAAAGGAGGCTGCGATCCGGAGCCAGGCCCCTAGCCGGTGTCCTGCGGGGACGTGGAGGGAGACTAAGAACAGGGATGTTAATTCGCAATGGGCCCTTCCAGCGATCGATCACCCGGCACGTCAGAGAGGCGGGTCAGGATGGAGGCGGCCATGGTAGAGCTGGGAACAGGGGAGAAGACACAGAGCAAGCGCCTGCGCCAAGGAACTCACGGGGGAAATAAACTGGGGGAAACTGAGGCACAGAACGGTGCAACATCAGGAGGAGGAACAGAACCCGCATCTCTGAAGCTCCAGCCCAGTGCTCTAACCACTGGGCAAGGCAGCTTCTAGCCCAAGCAGGTTTTCAGGGCTAGTTTATTGACGAGGCCAGTGGGTTGCACTCTGGCGGTAATGGGTGGGGGGTGGGATCTCTGGGGGGAAGGACACTGGGGATGTTAAGCGAAAGATGAACCCCCTTATTCTGGCCACTAGAGAAGAGGGGAGGGGGAGGGTAACATCAAGATGTTGGGGGATTCTGGCTCCCCTGGGGCAGATGCTACCTTAAATTTAAGGAACCGAGGCTGCAAAATCTGTCGGGTTCAGGGGCTGGGGCTGGCGCAAGGACCTTGGGGGAAATTGAGCAGGTCCCGAGAGACGTGGCACGGAGAGACCTCGCATCGTCACTGCTGCAAACCGGCAGCGATTTACCCCTGCCGGGGATCTGCCACCACTGACACCAACCGAGTGATACCCACTTACCCCCACGGGAAATCTGCCCCCTCCCCCCACACCTGGCATCATGACTGTCTACGAGGCCTTTGGCCGGTATCAAAGCCAAAGAAGAATCCGAACGGGGAGGCTCAAGGAGCCGGAGCCAGACCCCGCCCTGGGAAGAGAAAGGTGGAGAAGTAGCTATAGGGGAGAGAGCCCAGGGGGACAAGGAGACCAACGGGGAACAGACAGAATTCCCCGAATAAACCGGGGAAGCGCTGGGAGCAGGTTGGCCAGTCAGGGAGCTAATCCCGTGCCCTGCCTTTGCACAGCGCCCCCTGGTGGCAGAATTTGGGGCTACGCAGCCCTGTGCAGCACAGAGCCTGTGGGGTGAGGGGAAGAGTGGGGGTGGGGTGGAAGAGTCTTGCTACGGAGTTCATTTGCTCCAACCCATGCCAGGGTACGTGGCCTTGCAGCTGCGGCTTTAGCCTGGGCTTCAGAAGATCCAGGTTCGAGTCTCAGCTCTGCCCTCGCCTCCCTTAATTGCTCTGTGCCTCAGTTTCCCTGCCTCTATAAAGAGGGATGATCCCCCTCCTTGCAAGTGGGGTGCTGGGAGGATCCCGAGTGAGGCACCCAGATAGCAGGGTGTTGGAGGTAGTAGGAGCACATCTGTAGACAGGAAGGCATCCTCTGCATTATAGCCTTGGGAGGCAGAATTCCTCCTTCATTTGCTTGAATCTGGATCTAGGATTTGCCCCGAAGATGGGGGAGATACGGCATCAATAATGCCCGAGATGCAGATCTCCTCCTGGATGGCAGAAGAGAAGTTTGGGCCCAGGAAATAAGACGAGAGCCTGGGGGAAATAGTTATCACTGAACAGCAGGGAAAGGGAGTAGCTAGTCCTGCACCGGCTAACCTGGGTGGCAGGCAAAGGTAAAAACAGTCTGATCTGAAGCCTGGTGAAACTCCGGAGGCTTTGGATCAGGCCGGGAGAGAGCTAATGGTCTGTAGCACGTGAGCTATCTTACTTTGTACAGCACCTAGCGTGAGGTGGCCTGGCTGGGGTCTTTAGATGCTACTGCAATAGACACAAGAGGATCCGAGGAAAGAAAATGTGGTACTTGTTTTCCAGAAAGGAAGGAAGAGCGATCCTGACAATTATGGATCTGTCTGGCCCCAGGAAAACTGTGATGCAGAGAGAGAACACAAAGACCCCTAGAAACAGCAGAAAGAGGGGCAGGAAAAGCAGCAACGTTGGGGAAACATCGGCCAAAACTCAGCCTTGGGAGAGAAAACACCACTCCCGTGGCCACCGACTAGAGAGTGCCACCCTGTTCTGTGGGATCAGCCCTAGGACGGGATGAGGAGAGAGGGGCTTGCAAGGGGATATGGCAGCAAAGAGGGATGTAGAGGGAGACGTTTGACAGAGCAGGGACTCTTCTGTAAGTGCCCCGGAAGAGGGAGCTCGGTTACATGCTCCGGATATCGACTGGCTAAGCACCAGGCAGGATCACAGGGCTGGAGCTGTGGGGCGCGATGGAGGGTGGACTCCGGCTCCCATGGCTGGGGGTGGGGAACCCCCTGCCTACCTAAGTCCCTGGCAGGGAGGGGAATTATTTAAAGGGGCGCAAGCTAACGCGCAATGGGATCAGCGGGGCAGGGGAAGCGCCACCCCAGGGAAGGGGTGGGAGGACTGGACAATCAGCAACGACCATCCCCGGCTCTTTACAAAGGGGGACAGAGCAGCCCCATTTTACTGATGGGGAAACCGAGGCATGCAGCGGGGCCGTGACTTAATCAAGGTCACCCAGCAGGCTAGTGGCAGATCCAGGTCTCCTGAGTCCCAGGCCACTGCTCTGTTCACTAGACCGGAGCAAAGGCCTGGGGGTGTGGGGCGCGGGGGGATCCACTGGAACGGAGGACCCAGCACTCAAGAGCAGCCACCCCCAAAACACACCCAACGAAGCAAGCTTGGGCGGGGCACGTGGTCCTCCCCACCCCCCATCTACCAGGCTCAAGGGACGGGGAGCCCCCGCTGCCAACACAGCGGGTGCCTGTCAGTCTGGGCCCAGTAGTGCCCGCAGCATTTCCCTCTCTCATACACACACTATCCAGGCTCAGGGAGCCATTGCCGCCCCCACCATCCCTGCCTCCTCGGGCGGGGCATTCGCTCCCCAAACTAGCCAGGCCTAGGAGGGTCTCCGCAGCCTCTTCCTTGAGTCAGGGGGTGCGAGGAGGGTGGGGATCTTAGTCCCCTCCCCAAACTAGCCCGGCTCAGGGGTGCACCTGACCCACAACTCAAAGCCTGCTGACGGCGGCTCCCAGCCCTGATCCAGCCGCGGGGTCAGCAGGGTCCCAGGCGGCGGAACGATGAACAACGTCACAGGGTATATTGCCGAACGCTAATAGCCCCTTCGAGTCCTTGATTCACTCCAAAGCGGGTTTGACACAAGTGCTCTGCACACGCACAACAGCCAGAAAAGAGGCTGTCGCGCCCCCCAGCACAACGAAGAATTGGTAACCATGGGATCAGGACGCTGCCCCATGGGCCAGACCTGGGGAAACCCGACTCTCCCCGGGCGTGATCACGGCAGTTCAGACCACGAGCCCTCCCCTTCCTAGCTCTTCTCAGACCCCTTCCCAGGCTGCTGCTGAAAACCAGTCTGGGGCCGGTCCCCCTCCTTCCC
This sequence comes from Dermatemys mawii, assembly GCA_007922305.1. Taxonomy (NCBI): domain Eukaryota; kingdom Metazoa; phylum Chordata; order Testudines; family Dermatemydidae; genus Dermatemys; species Dermatemys mawii. The sequence continues at coordinate 2,692,209 of ML677389.1, forward strand.
CTCTTCCTTGCTCACCAACAGGCTTTTCGTTGCACCCGGGTTCACGGCTTTTAAGATCACGTGTGTACATGGGGTGGGAAGGGCCTAGCTGACGCCTTTTTCTTTGACTTCCCTCTCCCTGCCTGTCAGGGCCTTTCTTCCCAAGACACGGATTTCCTTGACCACACGTAAGCCAATTCTAATTCATTACATTCATATTTATCCTTCGCCATGGGGGCTCCTCCCTAACACAGACCCCCACCTGTGACTCCTCCCGCCAACGGGAGATCGGGGTGTGTGTGTGTGGGGGGGGAACGACCTTGATTTCATACAGCAGGGTACACATCGCGGGTGGGCAAACTATGGCCCGCAGGCTGGACCGTCCTGCCTGGCCCCCTGGCTGGGGAGACTGCCCCGGCTCCTCCTCCGCCTTTCCCCCTTTCCCAGAGCCACGCCACCATGCGGGCATCACTTTGGGAGGCGGGACTGTGCACTCCCACAAGGCAGCGTGACTGGCTCTGCACTGAGCAGGATGGTCAGGGGGCCAGGGCTGGGGGATTGGATAAGGGGCAGGGGCTCCCAGGGGGGCAGTCAGGGTACAGGGAGCAGGGTAGGTTGGATAGGGGGTGGGGTCCCAAGGTGGTGGTTAGGGGTGGAGGGTCCCTGGAGGGGTTGGTCAGGGAGCAGAGGGGGTTTGATGGGGCATTGGAATCCCAGGGGTCTGTCGGGGTTGCGGGGGGTGGTTAGGGTTCGGGGCAGTTGGGACAGGGAGCAAGGGGGATTTGGGTGTGGAGGTTTCTGGAGGGGAAGTTAAGGTGGAGGGTCTCTGGAGAGGGCAGTCAGGGGATAAGGAGCAGGGGGGCCTAGAGAGGGGAAGGGGTCCCGGGGGGTGGTGGTTAGGGGTGGGGGGGTTCTCAGGAGGGGGCAGTCAGGGGACAAGAAACAGTGGGGGTTGGATGGGTCAGAGGTTCTGAGGGAGGCAATGAGGGGGCAGGAAGTGGGAGGGGGTCGAATAGGGGGTGGGGCCAGGCTGTTTTGGGAAGCACAGTCTTCCCTACCTGGCCCTCCGTCCAATTTTGCAACCCCCATGTGGCCTTCGGGCCAAAAAGTCTGCCCACCCCCAGTCTCCATGATACAATATAGTTCCCGAGCCAGTCCCACCCGCCCCAGGTGAGGGATGCTATGGGGTGAGACCCAATAGACCCCCTCACTTCAGCTTGGATCTCCAGCTTGTCCTAGGAAATGGCTGGGATGCGGGGGGGTGGGGTGGGGGGTGGGACTGGGGTCACCTTCCAGCCGAGCCAGAGCTCAGAATCTCTCCTACCCGTCTCCCGAGCTCCCTTCTCTCAGCACCTGCTGTCTCTGCAGGGCTCCCCTCCGGGCTCCCCTCCACACCCCGGCCCCTGGGTGGCCCTGCCACCTCAGGCTGAACTGTGGGAAGTGCCCAGCACCCAAAGAGGTAACATCCAACCCCTCGCCATGCACCCAGACACGTCACCCTCCAGAATCTTTGCAAATGGGCCCCCCGTTCTGCCTGGGCGGTGCCCCTTCCAGGGGGTGCTGCCTGCCCCCAACTGGGCAAGGACACAGCCCACGGGTCACCCAACCCTGGGTCACCAGCAGGGACTGAATTCAAGATGTCCGTCATCACAGCACAGCTCTCTGCCCACTTGAGCTACGGGAGCTGCTCCGTTAGCCAACAGCGGTAGTTCGGCTGTTCTCCTGGAGAGGGGTTATTTGATTTCTGGATCTCGCCCTGGTGCAACCGCTGCTGGAACCCTGGGTCCGGTTCCGGCCACTTGTAAGTCAAAATGAGCTGCGTTTCTAACAGATTTTCTCCAGGGATTGTTGCGGGGCCGATCGCTGGCCTGCGCTGCCCAGGGGGACAGACTGGGGGATCACAGCCGTCCCTTCCGGCCAGGGGATCCGGGACTCCTCTGCTGGGGGCGCTGACGAGCTCAGCAAGGTACAGAAGGGCAGCCAGGATCCGTCAACCCCCAGTTCCATCGAGCCAGATCCTGAGCCGGATGGGTCGCCGGCAGCAGATGGTTCCAGGACTGGCATTGCTCGTGGGACGCCAGCCCAGGAGAACGCTCCCTTCAAGTCCCTGTCACACCCCAGATCCTGGCCCTGACCAGCCCATCATCCCCATAACACCCCAGCCCCTCGCTTTCAACGCTCCTGCTCCCCTTTCCTCCTGAGAACCACACTTGGAGCACTCCAGTTATTCTCCAGCTGATAGATGCTGGGGGAAACTGAGGCACGGAGCGCCAAAGCGACTGCCCCCTTCTCAGTGACTGATCTGAGAAGAGGATCCAGGAGTCCTGAGGCCCAGCCCCATCCAGTCGACCCCCCTCCCTTTCCAGCCACGCTCTGTCCACGGTCTGCTGGCGACTGCAGCATTAAATCCACCGTAAATATGACAGGACGGCAGCGGCCAGCTAAAGCCAGCAAGGCCTGTAATAAATCTCACAGCTAGTGCGAGCGACCACCTGGGAACCGCGGCACCTCCGGGACGAGTGTCCCTCTGCCTCGTCCGGTCTCCTCTCCCCCCCGCCCCCGCTGCACCTCCTACTTCTCTCCACGCTGCCTCCGCCACCAGTTCTCACCCCACCCCCCGGCCTTTCACTTCCCACGCTCCAGTCCGCCCCGGCTCCTGCCCCCTCTCCCTCCTGTGGCCCCCAGTTCCCATTCTTCGGTGGCGGAGGGCGGGGGTCACTGCTGGACAGGGAGCTGGGCCCCAGGGGCGTTGCCTTGGACAGGTGCCTGGTGTTATCTGGTTAACGAGGAGCTAAGCGGGGCTGGGAGACTTCAAAAGAAAAGATGCTGCAGGGGGCGCTCTCCTCTTGCAGTCAGTGCTGACCCCAATACCATGGGGGGCACTAGGGGGCGCTGTGCTGCAGGGAGTGTGGGCGGGGTTCAGCAGGGGGCGCTCTTCTCACCCCAAAGCTCCAAATTTCAATGTGAGTAATTCCAACCTGCATCCCTCAACATTTTCCCCGTAGTTGCAACTGGACTCCACTTCCTGTCCTAAACCATTGCTTGGCTGCTGTGCCCCACCCCAGAGGTGGCTGCATTTCAGTGCTGAATGAGCAATCCCTGTACAAACAGCTGCTGTGCCCCACCCCAGAGGTGGCTGCATCTCAGCAGTGATTGAGGGACAGTTCATACAAACAATTCCACCACCGTGGAAATGTGGCGTCATTATGATCCATGGTTTAGCTACTGACAACGTTGCTTTGTTGTCTCTCAGCTACTGAGAATTGCTCCTCTTGCCCAGGTCACTGGACGCCAGCCAAGCTACACAACAACACAGTACACACAGTACACACCGCATCCCGATTTACAAGCACACCAGGGAGAGCTGAAGCATCAAGAACAGAACACGGATCAGGAGCACCCGGTAGATGCAACAAAGTTCTTCCCGTCAAAGATTTAGCCCCGGGTGCAAAGTTCTGCATCTGGATTTCAGCAGGGCAACAACCTCGGGTTGTGTCAGAGCGAATGCCCCTCAGCAACAGGGCAAATCCCCAGGCAGGCCACGCTTTGTAACGACCTGCCACCCCCAGACAACTCATGGGCAGAGACTGAACCTCTGATCTGTGAACCCGTGACCTGTGGATCTCAAAGCACGAGCCAGGAATAGAACCCGGGTCTCCTGCCTCCCAGTCCCATCCCGTGGGCAGGTTATGAATCGGGCTTGCACACTGTGAAGACCGTCTTAGATCCTACAGAATGGCAGCTGCCACCTCAAGCCCACGAGTCTGTAAAGGGCTAACATCAGAGCTGCCAGATTGGGTCAACGCGACGGCCCATCTAGGCCGGTATCCCATCTCTGACAGTGGCCAGTGTCAGAGCTTTGGGGGGTGTGCACAGGGCAATTATGGGGTGACTCTGCCTGTCTTCCACTCCCAACTCCTAGCAATCAGATATTTAGGGTCACCACGAACATGGGGTTGCATCCCTGCCCATCCTGGCTAACAACCATTGATGGACCTGTCCTCCAGGAACTCATCTAGCTCTTTTTCGAACCCAGTTATAGCTTTGGCCTTCACAACATCCCCTGGCAAGGAGTTCCACAGGTTAACAACGCATTGGGCAAAGAAATACTTCCTCCTGTTGATGTTAAACCCGCTGCCTATTCATTTCACTGCGTGACCCCCTCACTTATGTACCGTTGAAAAGAGCAACCACCACTCCCCTCGTCACTTTCTCCACATATTCATGAGTTTATAGACCCCTCTCACAGCCCCCCCTTAGTGGTCTCTTTCCTCAGCTGAACAGCCTTAGTCCTTTTACTCTCTCCTCCCACAGAATCTGTCCCATGCCCTTGATCAACTTTGATGCTCTTCTCTGAACCCTCTCCAGTTCCACTTTCTGCGGTACCACAATGTGAGCGAACCACGGATTGATACAGTGGCCCCCGGATCTTTTCTGCCTCATTTTTGATCCCTTTCTTGCACTGCTGTTGCGAACGTGGACCGTTTAAGCTAAAAAACCAGCAGCAGGAGCAGGCTTGGAAGTCTCTCCTATGAGCTGGAGGTCAGAGCCCCCCCACTGCTCCAGCATGGGGGCAGTTCTACGGAATTTTGGTTTGAGACCAACTCTAGGGAGAGACATGCCCAGGTTTAGGCTCCAGTTTAAAGGCTTCACTTGCACCTAGTGTGACCAGAGGGCAAGTGTGAAAAATCGAGATGGGGGTGGGGGGGTAATAGATGCCTATATTAAAAAAAAATAAGCCCCCAAAATTGGCACAGTCTCTATAAAATCAGGACATCTGGTCACTCTACCTGCACCCCTGGGAATCGGGAAGTGAAACTGACGTGCTAGTTTTAGCATCCCCCACCAAATCAGCAAAAACCGCCACAGGACGGACGAATAACCCCGTGCTCTGCTCTTGTGCCGTTCATCCGTAGCTCTTCACAGCACTTTCCATAGGAGGGCGGCATCATTGTCGCCATCTGACAGCTGGGGGAAACTGAGGCACAGAACAGGGGAGCAATTCGCCCACGGTCACCCAGCCGCAGAGCCGGGAACAGAAGCCAGGGCTCCTGTAACTCAGACCTCTCTCCACTAGCCCACGCTGCCTCTCCTAATAGCCAGCTATTTAAAACGTTGTCATTTTCATAGGGGGAGAGGGGGGATTGATGGACGGGTGCTGGGAAGAGGTGATGGGGGGGTCTCTTCATTGGAAGGACATTGTGGGCAGGCTCCACCCAGCTACCCCCTGCACAGGGACTGAAGGCAGCTGGCCCCATGCAGAGTGTGTGTGGGGGGGGTGGGATTTCCTTCAAATCCCTCCCCATAGCCCCCAAGCTCCACAGTCCTGCAGGGGTGAGCGGGTAGGGCATGGGCCAGAGTGGTGTTTTGGGGCTCACCCAAACCGGCCCCCCCTGGGGCTGAGTCTCTCCAAGTTCTGAACTACCAGACCTTCCGCCTGTTCCCTTCTGGTTTGTCGCACAGCCGAAGGAGCGAGTGACCGGGTCACTTGGGGACGGGAAGGGCTGTGAGGTGGGGTGAGGAGGGGGTCACCTGTCAAGGAGGAACTAAGCAGCTGGAAGTCAGGGTGAGGCCTTTATGCTTGTGGGCTGGTCACTGGGGTCAGAGCTTGGAGCTGTGGTCAACCTGCTGCTGACTCCACCGGAAACGGAATCCACTAGCTGGCCCCAGAGCAGCCACCACCTCGGACCCCACCTACGTGCCCCAGCCGTGCCCCAGCCTCTGCTCCTTCCCTCCGCCAGGCTCTCTGCTGAGGTCTGTCGGGAAACTGAGTGGAGACCCAACAAACTCGCTTCACACAGAGGGGCACCCATACTGCCCTGGGCTGGCCCAATCAATGGTCTACAGGGGAGGGGAGAGGTTTTTGAGTGGAGGAGCTATGCCTCAGCCAATCAGGAAGCAGGGGAATTTACATACGTTCTCTGATTGGCTGCAGCCCACGGTGAGCACCTTTGCATCCACTGGCAAGGAGTTCCACAGGTTAATGATGCATTAGGCAAAGAAATCCTACTGCTGACCAGCCAATCACCTGCCTGCTCTTGTGTATATCTTGGTCAGCAAGTTGCCAAACCCAATTTAGTTGGGGGTTCTGTTCTTGGGGTACTGGGGAAGGCCATGGCCTGCAAGAACCAGGCCCCAGAACTGTCCCTGCAATCGACAGCAGTCAGAAGCTCCAGAGAATCAAGACACAGCACTTACTCACTGCAGTGTTGCACCCCCAGTTTAGTTCACACACATGTCCCTGAGTTCACTCCACCTTTCAGAGCTCCTGATTTCTGAGGGACAACCAGGGCCCTAGACATGCAAGGGACTTGGAACAGGGGTGTCATTTCATACCCCTGATATTTGCACCTTGGGGGGAAATTATAGGGAAGGCTGGAGCAGAGAATTTGCCCCAACCTATATTTTTTAAAAAAAGAGGAGAGCTACGGGGTGTGGAATGAAATTTTAGAATTTTTTGAGCAACGCACTGACCTAGTTTTGCATGTCGCCTTCAGCAAATAGCCTCAGAGGTCAAACAACAAACAGGTGACCTTCCCCTCCAAAGCCTTTACAGACACTCATAATTCATATCCTCCCAGCCAGGAGGCATCTTGGGGACAGCCTGGAGCCCTGGTGCAATCGTTCCTTCTTCCCCATCCCACCTCTGTCATCACCCCTGCTTTTACAGAGAGAGGAAACCGAGGCACAGATCAGTGACTTGCCTGAGTTCACCCAGTAATAGAACCCAGGTCTTCTGCTCTGTCCACAAAATCTCACTCCCTTCCTTTCTACCCCTCCTGTTCTCCAACGAGCTGCATGATACAAGCTGCTGGCTGTGACCACCTATTTATATTGTGAGAGGATTGCTGCAAACATGTGGTTCGAACGGATACAAAACTCTGGCGTGGGCTCTACAAACAGATTTTGTCCTTGTGTATCTAGGTTAGATCAGGTGGTTGGTTTTTTTTTAGACCGATATTGTTGTACCAGTACAATCCGTAGTGTGGACACAGTTATAACAGGGCATTATAACAGTCTGGTTTATTCTCCTTTCCATACAAAAATACTTATGATAGAATAAGCAGACTTGGCCTTGGCCGAAAGCGATTTTTATTTTTATTGTTTTTGATAAGGTTGACTAATAATATGGATGTTTATTTTGCAGCGTTTTAAAAAAATGTTTTTGATCTATTTAAATGTTCACAGCTGTGCAAAACTTACGGGGGTTCCAGACAATGGGAGGGTCAGATGAGAATTACTTAATGACAGCAGACGCTGAGATTCAAAAAGTTTAAGCTTCCTAACTGTTCCACAGTGGTTCTCAACTGGATGTATGCAAAGGTCTTCCAGGGGGGTACATCAACTCATCTAGACATTTGCCTCGTTTTACAACAGGCTACGTAAAAAGCACTAGCGAAGTCAATACAAGCTAAAATTTCATACAAGCACTGACTTGTTTATACTGCTCTATACACTATTCACTGAAATGTAAGTACAGTATTATGATTCCAAACGATGTATTTTATAATGATATGGTAAAAATGAGAAAGTCAGCAATTTGTCCGTACTAGTGTGATGTAACACTTTTGTATCTTTAGGTCTGATTTTGTAAGCAGGTAGTTTTTAAGTGGGGTGAAACTTGGGGTGTGCAAATCAGATGCCTGAAAGGGGTACAGTTGTCTGGAGAGGCGGAGAACCACTGCATTATAACTCACATTGCCAACGTCACGTCAAAAAATAGTCAATGTCCTTAAATCAAACCCTACTCATTTCTCAAGCAGCGTTTTTCTTACTTTGCCTCTCTCTACAGATTGATTACCATCAATGGAAAGAGCTTTTCATTGGAGGGCTTGTGTGTTTGGTGAAACTGACGTTGATGAAATTGACCGGTAAAAATCGAATCCTTCCACACCTAGGCAGAAGGCACCTTCACGTCAGTATAACTACGTCTAAGCTACAGAAGCTGAACTGCTTTCATGAGATGGGGATAGTTAAAGTGGGACAACTTGTGTGAGAGATAAAATTTAAAATCCACACAGTCCAGAGCCAACTATTTGACCTGGCTTTTGGCCACAGGTGTAGTTTGACTTTTATATTTTGGGGGACAGTGCCAGTCAGGCCAATGGAGGAGGGGGGGCAAACTCCATGCCTGCCCGAGGCTTGCAGCTGCTCCCAAACTATGTTCACACTTTTGTTGACGTTTCGAGGGTCTGCTTCCCTGAAGGCTGGAAAGAGGATTTTTCATAGCTGCCTCGTTCTGTTCCCTTTTTGGAATGATTAAAATGCTACTGGGTTTTTTTAGTTTTGCTGCAATATCTGTTATTTATCCAGCATCTAGAGTGACTTAAAAAAAAAGAATCAAATTGAAATTAATTAATTAGAAGCAGCCAGGCCTAATGGACAGAGCACAGGACTGAGAGCCGGCCGCTCTGCCCCTTGCTTTGCCCATCGCTTCATCTCATTACCTAGTAGAAATACCCCTAGGTTTTGCATCCATGTCACGAGTCTGTTAGTCCACAAGTTCCTAGCGCTCCCGTCTCTCCAGCGGAAACCCAGACACCCGAAGAAACAAAGTGACATTCTCAATCCAATGTAACACAGGGGACAGACATGTTTACCTGCCTCAGAGGCTGGTTTGAGGCTGGTTAAGAACACGTCAAGCATCTCCCCTGAGGAGCTGCAATCCAAAGATCTCCAAGCACTTGCCAAAATGGGGCAAGACTGTGTTACAGAAAGAGGGAGGAGGCTCCTTCTAGCTGCCAGTGCACGGACCTGCTCCTGGCACCCCAGAGCCGAGTCAGGGTTTACCTCCTTCGACCCCCTCTTGGTACATCTATAGATGGAGTAAATTGCTGTGTTTCTGGAGGGCCTAGATTGGGCCCTCATCATGCCGGGCACTGCGCACACACAGAGACCCAGTCTTTGCCCCAAAGGGCTTCCAGCCTCAAAAGACAAAAGGAGGGAGGGAAACTGAGGCACAGAGCGGGGAAAATGATATGACTAAGGTCACCCAGCACTCACATAAGTGGGAGTTTTCACAAGGCCAAATTCTGAGGTCCCTATGCAGCCAGGGATACTCTTAACTTCATGCAGGGGGTTGTCCTGGCTCCGAATCCTGCTGACGTTTGTGGCAAGACCCTGATTGGCTTAAACAGGAGCAGAACCAGGCCTTAAAGTAAGTATGGGGTTCAGGATCGGGCCCCAGAGCTACACTTTATTGGGCAACATGGAGTTGCTGGTTTAGGGCAGTATGGTGGTGGTGGTGGTGTGGGGGGCGGGTTTCGGGGTTACTGTAGAGTCAGGGAGATCCCTGCCCGTGGGTTGTGATTCCTCCTCACAGCATTCACCCTGTCACACACCCCCCAACGTGAAATCCTGTTTCAGGGGAAATCAACCCCCCCACCCGGAAAGAAGCTTCCAACAAGTCTGGCAGGAATCTCACCTGGTTTTGTCGCCATCATCAAATCCCCAGACAAGGGAAATTTCCCCCCGATTTAGGATGCGAGGGAGGTTTGCTCGGCTACTAAACAGGGAACCAGCTCTGAATGCCCTAGGAGCTGGGGGTTCAAAGGCAGCCCCCCCTCCCATAATGCAACACGGCGGGTAGGGTGGAGAGGAAAGGTGGTGCGGTGGGCAAGGTGCCAACCTAGGCCTCTGCCACAGTGTGACATTGAGAAAGTCACGTCTCTGCTCTGTGCCTCAGTTTCCCCATAGACCGTGGCCCAATCACTTTTAAGCAGGTACCTGCAGCCTCACCCATCACAGCCAGGAGCAAGCCAAGGCCAGCACTTGGGTGCTGCTCTGTGCCATGCCCACAACTACTGTCTGCTACCAAAACCATAGTGGAGCCTCTCCATGTCGGAGACTTGCCAGCAGGGAGAGGTAAGGTAAGGAGAGGGGTGGGGGAGGTAGAGGGTCCCGGGAGCGGACGGAAAGAGGGCTCCTTTAAGGGCTGGGGCACCTGGGAGTGGGTAGGGCAGGGGAGGCCAACCTGAGCTTGAAAAGGAGCCAGAATTTACCAATGTACATCACCAAAGAGCCACAGTAATATGGCAGCGGCCCCCCATCAACTCCCCCACTCTGCTCCCAGAGCCTCCCATCCTCCGGCAGCCCCGCGGATCAGCGCCGCCCCCTCCTTCCCCGCACCTCCTGATCAGCTGATTGGCGGCATGCAGGAGGCTCTGGGGGGAAGGGGAAGGATCAAGGGCATAGCAGGGTTGAGTGAGGGGGCAGGAAGGGGTGGAGAGCCAGGGGTTGAGCAGTGAGCACCTCCCGGCACATTGGAAAGTTGGTGCCCATAGCTCCAGTCCAGGAGTCGGTGCCTATACAAGGAGCCGCATATCAGCTTGTGAAGAGCCTCAACGAGACCGCGATCCCAGCTGTGGTGTTGAAGTGTTACTGTAATACACAGTGAGCCAGCTCTGACCCTTAACTCTCTCACTTCAGGTAACCTGCCAAGGGGGAAAAACTACATCTGGTGCTTTTTGCTTCTGGATTAAAAAAGGGGAGGGGGACTTCCCCCCCTCAAAAATAAAAGATTTGTTCCTGCCTATATTTTTGCATCAGAAACTAGGCTGTTGTCTAGCTCTGCTTTCCCCTGGAAGACTCTGTGGAGGACTGGAGAACTCAGGGCTTTGTCTACCTGTGGGAAATTCACACCCCAGCCACGTGATTGGATGACATCCTCACTGGTCCCAAAGAGGTGAAACCCCATTGGCTGACAGAGGGAAGCGGCTCCAAGCCAGGCTGCTTGAACCTGGCATTTGCTTTTCATCAGGCCCTTTTCACTCATAATGAACAGATGGGAGAAAAGTCCTCTCTGTTAAAGAGCCAACAGCCTCTACTCTTCAGCTAAGGGTGAAAGGAATCGATATCCCTGGGTCTTCCGAGGAGACCTCCAGGGGAAACGAGATTTGATGACTCCAAGGTGCAAAACAAGCAGAATTAAAAAAAAAAAACCCTATCCAAACCAACCCCTTTCAGGTCTCATTTTAACCAGATTTTTGGGTCTCTCTCTTATATAGGCTCCTATTACCACCCCCCCGCCAGTCCGGTCCTGATTTTTCACACTTGCCATCTGGTCACCCTAGCCACAACACATCACGCCTACTGAAACACGTTCCAGCAAGAGAGATCACACCACACTCGAACCCAGGGCTGTCAGCCCCAAAGCACTGTCCTTGGCCACTCAAGCTGAAGGGGGAAACGCGGGGCCTAAGAGCAGTAGTAGGCTGTTCTCTGGCGGACCCGGCACAAAGGGCTGCGTGGCGTGCTTAGGAGTTGCCTATCGGGGGAAACTGACCAACAGAGCTATTCCGGAATAGCCCCACCCATGAACCAGCCTTTAGCCAGCAAGTTACACAAGCAAACAAGAGGTCTGGTCTAACGAGCAAGGGCTGTTTCATCTGAATTCAGGCTGGGATTCAGAGCCAAGGGAGTGAGGAGCTTGATTCCAGAGCCCACAGGCCCCTTTGGAAGGACGAGCCCTTACGCCCAAGTCTCTGAAAAGCGGCTGGGTAACCGCGGCCCTTTGCCGCCCCGTTCAGCCCCACTCAGTGCCTCACGTCAGATCTACCGGCGGCAATAAGACTTCGTGCCGCGCGGCCCACAGAGCCGGTCCGGCTCTAGCGGAGATAGTTGAATTCTGTGCTCGCATGCACCAGGCACAACACGCAGGAGATCTGGGCCCTAGCCCTGGGCCAGCTGGATGACCTTAGGCCAGTCCCTTCCCTGCCCCATGCCTCAGTTTCCCCTCCCACTCTTTGTCTATTTAGAGTTTGAGCTGTTGAGGGCAGTGTCTGAGCTCGGGGAGGGCGGGGTGTCTGTGCTGGGGGTGGGGGAGTTGCATTCAGGTAAATACCTCACGGCTGTCAGGGCATTTCTTGCAGCCACAGATTTTGCATCAGTGACATACAAGGGCAAACGACCCAGGTCACAGCAGGGAGTTTCATGCACCAGCTGCTAGAGAGGACCAGGCCTCATACTACACCCATCCCCCTCCGCAGCCATTCACACCTGGGAAAAGCCACTTTGTCTGTGCTGGGGCCCGGGGCGTGGAGAATCGAGCCCACTGGGCAGCAGGGAATTGGGTTCAACCTCCTTTTAGTTGTAGACCAAATACATTTGACCTGGGGTCCCTGAGATACAAGAAACTTGGGATTTCCCCTTCCCTCCCCCCTGCCAGCTTCCCCTTTTTTAGAGTCACTTTCCAAAGTAGAAACACACTTTTCATTTATTAGGTGTATTACGGTATCAGAGATGCGCCGGGTGCTGTCGGGACAAACAGCAAACCCCAGGGAGGCAAGGAAAGGGCCCTTCATTCAGAGAGAAGACACGGGGCTCTGTCAGGGCAGGATCACGCCGCAATCCGCACTCGAGGCCCTGGGATGAAGGCACCCAACTCCCATCGGACTGGAGTCTCTAATTCCTCTAGTGCCCAGGGGGAAATGCCAAGCCTTTGGCTCCAGCGCCCAGGGTTTGCAGCTCAGGAAGGCGTCCGCAATGCAGGCCGGCCTGGCCCGAGAAGAGAGGAGATGCGGGCTGCAGGAAACACTCTTTGTACAGCGCCTGACACAACGGGAGGGCTTACTGTAATACACCTAATAGCAGTACAACTGCACAGTTCCTAGCACCGTGGGGTCTTGATCAATGACAGGCTCTGAGGCGCTACCCCAATACACCCAATAGCAACAAAAACGTACCCCACCTTGCACAACGGCGTCCTGGGCCACGACTGCCACAATGCACCTAATTAATCCACAACAGCTAGGAAGGCACCAGCCCCTCACGCCACGGCAGCTGCCTCTCAAAACAAAACGATTTGGGTTGGATCCCACACAACCAGCAGGGATGGATCCGGGTTGCGGGGGTCGGGGGAGAGGTCTGAATCCGACAGCACAAGGCAAAGACTGGGGGCTAAGTTGAATGTGGCCAGGAATGGCATTTATTAGGTGTATTACGGTAGACAGGGGCCCCAGCCCTGCTCCCAGTCTCATTAGCCCCTGGACTGTCTCTTTGGCCCCCCTGCCCGGTACCAAGGCAAAGAGCCTCTGTCCCGAGTCACACGCCTGCTCTGCCCTGTGTTGGTGGCACCACAAGGCAGGCGGATGGGGACTCAGGCCCCCCGGGGTGGGAATCGTGCGGACCCCAGGGGCTGGGGTAGACACAGCCTGAAGGGTCACGGTGCTGCCCAAAGGGGAACCGGGCCTGTGTCGATTTCAAAGGCCAAGTTTAAAGCAGCAAAAAGGGGGACGTGGGACAGAGGCTGGATGGGAATTAACTCCCCTCCCCCTCCGATCCTCCCCTCACTCCTCCAGCTCCCAACTCCTATTATACAAACAGAGCCCCACGGTCCTGATTCATTGCCCCAGGGGACAGGGCAGGACGACCACCCACCCAGGGAGATCGCGGAACATGAGCAGAAGGTGCAGGAGGGAGGGGCACCGCTGGAGCGGGTGGGGAAACTGAGGTCTGGGAGAGCAGGGTGCTGTGGATCAAGATCGAGGGCCCCCGGCAGAGTTGTGTGTGAGGAGCCCGGGTCTGGGATAGCAGGGGGGGGCTGCGGGTCGGGATTGAGGGGCACTGGCAGAGTTGCAAGGGGAGGGGCTGGGATGAGCGGGGGTGGGGTGGGCTGCGGGTCAGGATTGAGGGCCAAGCCTTCACTGGGGCAGGGCGTTATCCCGGCCTCTCGTCAGAGGTCTCCCTTATTCAGGACCAAGCCAGCTCCGCTACAGCCCAGTTTCAAACCCCTCAGAGCTATGGGCCTGCCTCCCGCACTCCCGGCATCACTGACACCAGCGTCAGTGGGGCACAATCTCTGCCCACTCAGAGCGTTGGCGTTTCACCCTCGGCCAAGTCTCCAGCAACTCTACCCCCTGTGGCTGTCCCTGGGCGACGCGGCCCTGCAGAGGGCCCTGACGTCCGCTCCAGCTCCCCCTACCTGGGCCTGGATCACATTTACCCTAAGAGACTGGCACCAAAGCGCGGTATCCACTCGGAGGATGGGCAGCCCCGGGTCTGCTCACACCGTAGGAATCGCTTGAGAGAGGCCTCCCCGCCCCAAACTCCACCCCACAGCGCCCCCCCTTACACAGACAGGACAGGGTGGGAAAAACTGGCTCTACCAGGCCAGAAGGTCCCCCTCCCCGACCCTGGGGGATCCTCCTGTATCTAGGTCCTTCTGGGGGTGCAGGCCTGACATCCCCTCCTCCCGTGAGCTGCCCCGTCCATTATGCTAATGAGACACTGATGGTGGGGAAAGGCCCTGATCTCTTGTCCCTGTAGCTGAGATCAGTCCCAGGTAGCCAATCCCCCGCCCCACCCCAGACAGGACCAGCTGACGCAGAGACTGACTGGACAGTAGGACTTGCCCCCACATGCTCCTCTGGGGTCCATGCCTAGGCACGCCCAGAACCACCCCCCAGCGCACAGACTCATGCTGCAAAGAGACAGATAGACAGACAGAGACACCACACACACCCCTCTTGTATTTGGTGCAGGGATGTGGGGGCTTTAAGCCCCCTTTGCTCTCCTCATCTTCTGGGATGGCCCCAGATGTCAGAGCAGCCTCAGGGCTGCTCTAATTCATGCTCTGTCCCCTATAGGCCCTGAGGAGCAAATAATAGCCACTGTGCAGTGCACTCTGACCACACCCCTGATCCACCTCCTATGGGCCCAGGGGTGGGAGGGGAGCAGAGTATAGCTACAGCGCAGGGCGCTCCAGCCATGCCCCCAATCCTCCCTCTATGGGCCCTGTGGGGCAGAGAATAGCCACAGCACAGTGCACTCCAGCCACACCCCCAATCCTTCCCTTATGGGCCCTGTGGGGCAGAGAATAACCACAGCACAGTGCACCCCAGCTACGTCCCCGATCCCACCTGTGTGCACCCCAGAGAGAGTCAGGACCTGGGTTCCTACAACAATTCTGAGACATGGGGACCTTTTCTGCTCTCATTTATATCGGGTATGGGTCACTGACCCCCACGGGGTTACTGCTGATTTACACCGGGGTGAGCAAGAGGGGAATCAGGCCCTGACTCTCAGACACAGGTCAGCACCAAGCCAGTTCCACCCCAACCTTTGTGCAGGGGGGTAGGGGCAGAGTTAAGGGCATCTAGAGCCTGAACTGCACTTCCCAAGTTCTAGATCATGGCTTGCTTGGTAATGTCACCATGACCCTAGGGATGGGGCGCTGGTGGACCCGGGGCCAGCTCATGCCAAGGTCCCCAAGTCCCTGCTGAACACTGACAAACACGTGGCTGGAACCAGCCTGGCTCACCTGTGTGTTAGTATCATTGAAACAGGTGTTAGGATGATAAGAAGGTGCTTAGACTTTAGGGAATGCTGCTGGCATTCGTCTGACTTATAACATCTGTATCCCCTATCGTAAGGCAATAGCTGAGTGTTTGCATTATAAGCCTCTGTAAATCACCAGAGAGGAGAGGGACATTAACCAGTCTGAAATGCTGGTCTTCAGGCCAAGGTGTTACGTCCCGCCCAACAAGGAAGGCCCAGCCACACCAGACGGACTATTGGGGAACATTAAAGAGGACAAAAGATGATGTTGTTTCATCTTCACTAGAAGGGGAGGAGAGTGGACTTGCAAGAAGATTCTTCCCATCAGCTGAGTCTGCAGCTCAGAGCAGAAGAGGACAAGAGAATAAAAAACCCCACATCTAAAGGAATTGGATCTTTATGTGGCTCGGACTCTGGGGAGCAAGGATTACTAGGCAGAAGAAAGAGATCCCCAGTATTTAGTCAAAGTTAATGCCAAAGAACACACACACCTTGCTTAGTATAGGAACTACTTTTACTTTTTGAAATGTAAGATTGGAACTCGTTTGTGTGTGTGTGTTCACCTGCTTTAACCTTGTAAAGAACTCACTTGTTTCCTTTTGCCATGTAATAAATCTCTTGGATAGTTTCTTACAGGCCTGGCTATGAGCGTCATCTTTCAGGTTCAATCAAAAGTGAAACTGACCTGGGGCAAGCGACAGCTTCTTGGGGAGTGGAAGTATCCTGAATATTTCTGGGATTCTCAGTGAAAGGGACCGTCTATTACACAGGTAGGCCCACCTGGGTGGCGACAAAGATTGGAGGACTCAGAGGGACAGTCTGTGACTCCATATCAAGGCACGGGTGGAGTTTACACGTGATAACTGCTTGGTGAGATCTAGGTATTGCCAATTTGGAGGAGATAGACCCTGGATAGACAGATAGGTGGAGAGAGCATGGCCCCAGCGCCGGTACAGTTTCACCTTGACATTGTGAGTTTTCAAGGTTAAGGAATCGACACAAGGAGCGAACCCCAGTCAGGGGAGGGTGAGGTGAGAGAAGACGTTGAACGGTGATGTTTGGAGAGGGGAAATCCCTGGAAGAGAAACCCCCCAGCCGGGAGCTGAGAACTTTGCTTGTAAGCTTTGACCAGCACCGGAGAAGGAGAGTTTGTGGATCTCCAGGACGCACCGGCCCCAAGCACGGGGGAAGAGACCATCGCAGTGGGACTGGCCGGACTGCAACACCAATGGCGGAATTCCAGAACAGGGAAACTGAGGCGGCAGCAGTAGACAGCTGCAGGCAAAGGCAGCGAGGGAGCGGAGATGACGACACGGGAGGCGGAGGGAAACTCAAACCAGGCCACTCAATGTACGTGAGCAGTAAAAAGGAATTTCCCCCACAGGTGAGTACCCCCCTCAACCCGGGAGTGGGAGAGTCGACCCAATTTATACACAGACCAGCCGCACAGACTATCGAGGGACGACAGTCAACTTTTTAATGCTGTGGAGGAGCAGAGACGACTGGTGCCCCTGACGGGGGGGGGGGGACAATTTAAAGGTGCCCCCCCAAACTCTTGAGTCACTCTCACCCCCCCGGCATGCCCCCACTCCCTTGTGCTCCAAGCAGCCTCTCCCTGCAGCTCCCAGCTGTTTGCTGTTGCCTCTCTCCGGCGGCCGCAGCTTGAAGATGGTCACCTCCATGGGCTGCCGCACAGGGGGGGGGCCTGGCCGGCAAACTCTGGGGGAGGCACGTGGCCCCACATGTCCTTGAAAATGTGGGTCACCTCTGTGGAGAACAAGGATGCTAAAGGTGTCTAAGAAACGTAAAGCCAATGGGCTGCAAAGTTTTTGGATTCCCCCAAGACCTACAGGAAGAAACCGCCGAACGGCCGACAAGGTCACTTGTGCTGCATACGTAAAAACGTGCAACTTTAATGAGAAAATGGATGAGGGGGCTGGGCGCCGGGGGTGATTGTGGAACGGTTTCATTCGATGGCCCAGGAGCCATCGTTAGGGGTAGTTACAGACGAGAGGAAGGCAGCCGGCCGTGACGACAAACCAGCCACAATTTGAGAGGCTGCAGAAATTGCTGATGAATATGTTGCATCGTGAGAGATGGGGAGCAAATCCCCAGAGGAAGGGAAATACCCCTGTGCCCCAGGTTAAGAGAAGTGACTGGAAATAAACCGAACCCCAACTCTGATGATAAAAAAACCCCCAAGCATGGCCGGGTTTAAAGCCCCCACCCAAAGGGAAGGCAGGGATTCTGCCATCACCGTGGGGCTCCCAGCCATATACAACCAAACCCTGTCTGCCCCTGTGAATGCCACTACAAATCACCCCAGAGGCAGCAGCAGGGGAGGAGGAAATCAGACCAGGATCGAGCCCTGGGAGAGGAGGGAAGGATTTCTTAAGAATGCGAACGGGAAATGACACAGGATGTAAGGACCCAAGGGGCACAGCGGCCCCAGCTGCTTTGATCAAGGAAGGTTTGGGAAGAGAGAGAGTTTAATTACCTTAGCTTTCGCCAAAGGGCCCGGGACTCCCCCTTTCGCCAAGATTTACCTCCAGGGTGAGGATGTTGAAGGAGCTATGGGTGCGGGCATTAGGAACCTACTTCCCGCCGCTGTTTTACTAGGTAGCCATGCCTAGCAGGTTCGTACCATAATGCGCTGCTGGAAAAAGTCTGGCTCTTGGACAGCAGGGGGCGCCGCAAGGGGCAGGGGTGGGAAAACGCCCTTGGTCCTTTATCCTTTGTCCCCAGAGGATGGGTTGGGAGATTGCCGGAGAATCTGCTCTCGTGTGTAGGGAGGCTCACCCGGCCAAGGAGAGGAAGGTGGCGCTGGAAAATACCCCGGCTGGGGAAGGAAAGGGCAGACGTTTTCCAGGAGGAGGTTGGTTGTACAGGGAGGCTCCCTGGTGAGGTGTTTGTGCTGAATGCGTGGAGGACGGAGTTGCTCAGGGTTGCCCCTTCGCTGGACACTTCGGGGTGGAGAGAAGCCGCGAGGCGCTCAGACATGGTTTTCCTGAATGATATAAACAGCAGAGACACTTACTCGACTTGTGATTGCTACCCAGGGGCTGCCAAAGGATTTCCAGGCTAGCGGGGCAGAGCAGGAGGGGAAGGGTGTCACATAACCCCCTGGGGTTGTTAAAGGGGCTGGTTAGAACTGACCCAGATCAACGGAGAATCCAGGAAGACAACGGGCACCCTCCCGGCAGGACGGTCCCATCTAGCAACCCCCAGCTAAGAGGAAGGCGATTTCCTCCCACCTCTCCGCAGGGACGCAGAGCGCAGCCCCAGCCGCACGGAAAGAAATATATGGACTTGACAGAACAAGGAGTGATGGTCTCAAGTTGCAGTGGGGGAGGTTTAGGTTGGATATTAGGAAAAACTTTTTCATTGGGAGAGTGCTAAAATCTCCTTCCTTAGAGGTTTTTAAGGTCAGGCTTGACAAAGCCCTGGCTTGAATGATTTAGTTGGGATTGGTCCTGCTTTGAGCAGGGGGTTGGACTAGATACCTCCTGAGATCCCTTCCAACTCTGATCTTCTACTATTCTATGGTTGCCAGCAGCTCTAATAGAAACCCTGAAACCGGCTACTCCCCTAAGCCCCATTTTAGCAGAGTACGCTTTCCCCAGAGGATCTTGTCTGTGGTGCAAATGTCAGGTCGGTGGTTTTCAAGAAGTTCCGGGAGTGTTGTGGAGCAAGCGTTATGTGGGCTGCCCCCATCAGCCAGACATTAAATGGTCTGGTAGAAAAAGTTTCCACGGAGGATGTGTGTTACGTGGCGGGAGAATGACTGAGGTACGTTGCTCCCTTATTTGTGTACCAGAATGTACCCCACCAAGCTATGGGGTTCCCCCCCCTTTGAGCTTCAAACCAAGTGAAGGAGGCCCAAGATTCAATGTGAAGCTTTCGGGTGGGTGGGACAGAGGAGACAGGCTGGCCTGTAGGGGGGTGAGCACATCACTTGGCTTTGAAGAGAATTGAAAGGCGGACGGATTGGAAGGATTTAGTGTCTCAGCTGCTCGGTGTGAGGGGCAGGCTGCAGAAAGGCCTTTCGCACTTGGTGTCTTGGTGCTGGTGTTGATTCCAGCGAGGAAGAATAAGATGCAAGATCGCTGAGAGGGACCTTTTGAGGAGACGGAGAGAGAACGAGGTGGATTAAGATGTGAGGAAACCGCGTGGCAGGGGAGCTGTACAAACAGTGCTGGTCAATAGATTGAAAGCGTCCCACAAAAAGGGAGCCGGGGGGTGGGGAGGGGAAGACCTGATTCGCTGATGAGGGAACATTTCCCCCCCCTTTAATTGATCTGGGGTCAGGGAGAGACAAGAAGAGACTCCCCTGGAGAGCGGGAAGATTCAGGAGGGTGTTAGACCCCATACTGGAAACACCACAAGCGGGTATTTCCCACCCAGCCAGGTGCCTTCCGTTGAAGGACAGGGCCCACCCTGCCCCTACTGGGCCAAAAGAACAGATCCAGAAGGAAGTAGAACGCAGGCTAGATAGGGGAGGGATGGGGGCTTCTATTGTGACGGTACCTATAAGGGATAAACCCAGGAGACGGGATGTAGATTTTAGAACAGTGGTCGCCATTCACCCAAACTCACCCTAATGCCACACCCTGGATCAGGGACCTACTGGAGGTGGGTGCAAAATTCACAAACACTCATAAGACTTTGACTCATGGCTATTGGCAAATTTCCTTGGCTGTTTTTAGCAGTTCCTGGCAAGACCACCTGAGCCCTGGGGGATGTGCACTGCAGAGGCTTAGAGAAGCCAGCTTCATGGGCAAAGGGTCCACAGGCAAGACGGGAGGCCGCAGGGGTACGCCACGGAGGACACAGGGCGAGCAGTAGTTTTGTTTGCCCTGACCTTTTCAAAGTAGAAGCATTCGGAATTGGCCTGCAACGCAAACCAAGGAGCAGATCATAGAAGATCAGGGTTAGAAGGGACCTCGGGAAGTTCTAGTCCAACCCCCTGCTCAAAGCAGGGCCAACCCCAACTAAATCATCCCAGCCAGGGCTTTGTCAAGCCAGGCCTTAAAAACCTCTAAGGAAGGAGATTCCACCACCTCCCTAGGGAATCCATTCCAGTGCTTCACCACCTTCCTAGGGAAATTTTTTCTTCCTAATATCCAACCTAAACCTAAATCCTCTATCATCCTGCCCCGCAAACCAAGGGGCAGATCAGCAGAGACTGGAAAAGGGTTTAGTGACACCGTGGCCCCCATAATAGAACTTACCAACAAAGGGGGATGCCAGATCGGGCGATAGAGACAGAGGCCTGTAAAAAACTGATCCCCCCACTGAACAGAACTGCGCTGGAGAGGAAAGGCGACGGCCTCATTTGGGCGATTAAGCAACTTAAGCCTTAACTGCAGAATAGAAAATGTACGGTTTGGAGAGAGCACTCCCTGCTAACAGGGTGGCAACCAAGTCAAAGAGACCAATCCCAGACTACTAGACTGCAGCTGAGCTTTCTAGGAGTATGACATGGGGGGAAAAATTCTAACAAGGGAAAAGAAAACGTGGTGGCCGATGCCTTGTCAAGAACAAAGGGAAGCTGATGAGTATGCAGGAGCGTCAGCGACACCCCTTCCTACACAGTGTTTGCACTGGGATGGGGTGTCCTGCTGGCAGACCCCGGGCCAGCTCATGCCATGGTCCCCCTGTCTCCATTGAACACAGACAAAGACATGGCTGAGGCCAGCCTGGCTCACCTGTGTGTTAGTATCGTTCAAACAAGCAGGACGAGGAGGAGAATGTGTTTAGACTTTAGGGAACGCTCGCGAGTTGCTGCCGGCATTCGTCTCATTTATAACATCTCTATCCCCTATAGTAAGAGAATATCTAAGCGTTCGCATTATAAGCCTCTGTAAATCACCGGAGAGGAGAGGGATGTTCACCGCTGTGAAATGCTGGTCTCCAGCAGACGGCGTTATGCCCTGCTCGACATGGAACACCCAGCCATGCCAAGCGAACTATTGTGAAAGGTTAAAGAGGACAAAAGACGTTGTTGTTTCATCTTCACTAGAAGGGGAGGAGAGTGGACTTGCAAGAAGATTCTTCCTGTCAGCTGAGTCTGCAGCTCAGAGCAGAAGTGGGCAAGGTTATAAAAAAAAGCCTAATCAAAAGGAATAGGATCTTTATGTGGCTCGGACTCTGGGCAGTAAGGATTACTAGGCAGAAGCAAGAGATCCCCAGTATTTAGTCACAGCTAACTCCAAAGGACACACAGAGCTTGCTTAGTATAGGAGCTGCTTTTACTTTTTGACATTTAAAATTGGAACACGTGTGTGTATGTTCACCTGCTTGAACCCTGTACAGAACTCGCTCGGTTCCTTTGCCCATGTAATAAATCTATAGCTAGCCAGCCCTGTAACAAACTATGAGCATTGTTGCTGGTGTGAGATCTAAAGTGCAATTGATCTGGGGTAAGCCACTGATCCTTGGGGCCTGGGAGTAACCTGAATTTTGCTGGGATTTTTGGTGTCAGGGACCATCTATTGCACAGGTAGGCCCCCCTGCAGGGCAAGAGAGACCAGAGAACCCAAGGGGACTGTCTGTGACTCCATATCAAGGCTTGAGGCATTTACACTTGATGTTTGGTTGGTGAGACCGAAGGACAGAACCAATCCAGGGCTTGTGCCTTGGTTCCTAACAGTCTGCACTCAGGTTTGTATCACACTCTTGAGCCACTGCGGGACAGCTTGACAAAGGGATTGGAGGGCAGGAGGGGGGCAGCCTGAGACCGATTCTGACCTCAGTTGGGGCCCGATCCTGTGCCGCTGCCAGCAACTGCATCTGGAGCCAGACCCACTCCCTTACACCTGGGGTAAATATCAGGTGTAGCCTGGGCAGAATCAGGCCCCTTCCCTCCACGCTCCTGGGAGCTGGTTGGTTGAACTCTCCCAGTGGCGAGCAGCCTGGGCCAACCTTAACGAAGGAATTAGGGCCCCGATCTCCCCTCACTGCCCTGCTGGACGCTTTGTCTCTAGTGCCCGGGATCCTTGCGGATTTCCCTTCGGCGCACCCCAGAGCCCAGCTGGAGTTGAGTGGAGGAGATGCGCAGAGAAGCCCTAGCCAGGCTCACACCCACTCAGGAGTGTCGCTGCTGGAAGTCAGGGCAGAGCTTCCCACGGTCAGCCCCTGGCAGGCCCTGCCCAGACGATACCAGCAGAACCCCTGTCCCTGCCGGGCCCAATTTGAGGGGCGGAACCCCAGCAAGGACAACTCCAGCTCTGGCCGTGCCCCCCGCCCCGCTCCTCGTAGTTAATGATCAGTGCAGGTTACTCCCCCACAGCCTCCCCTCCCAGGAAGCATTACAGGTGAATTATGCTCCTCGCTACCACAACTCTGTAGCTGCACCTAGGGCAAAACCACACCCAACCCTGTCCAGGCCCCATAATCCCCAGTGCCACACCGAGCCTGCCTCCAGAATAAACCAAGAGGGCCCTTGGGCCCCAGGGACCCCTTGAGGCCAACTGGCAGAGGAGTTTACGGACGCACTGATTCTGACATCGACGTAAGAGATGGCAAAGGAAGGTGTCTACCAAGAGCAGGGACGTGATGGCCATCGTAACCAGCACGAGAGGTACATAGGGATGAGATTTCTGCAGCTACATGAGCACCCGGCTTCATTAAAACAGGCTCTCGGCCAATTCAGCTGGGAGATATTTCGCTCTCGCAGAGTCCGTTAGTGAAGACGGTATCTCATTAGCTCAGTCTAGCAGGCGGGTTATGGTTTTATTTGACCCGGCCCCTGTCGTTTCCCAGGCTACTGCTCTCCTTGCGCCTAGGTTCTCCGCTAAGAAAACTGATCGTGGATTTCGCTGCAAACCTATCAAAGGGCTGGTCCCTTTCTCCAACAGACGTTGGTCCCAGAAAGACGTCTCTCTACAGCTTGAGACCAACGCGGCTACTGCCAGCCTGCAAATCTCCAAGGGCTGGAAGGGAAGCAGCAATCGGAGGTGAAGCTGGTAAACCGGCGGTGCTGTTTCTTTGGGACCAGCAGACCTGTGAATTCTGCAAGGGGCCAGCGGGTCGGGGCTGCGCCGGCCACAGGAAAGCCTGGGGGTAGGCGGGGGTAGCCGGTGACCCCCCAGCAAGTACAGACAAAGCTTCCTGACGCTACGGGGAGGTGGTAGCGAGGTGCCGCACAGCTCCAGGGGACCCCAGGAAGCATCACAGGCTGCCCTGCGGGATCTTTAAGAATTTGGGGCTCCCCGAACCGACCCCAGCAGCTGATGGGCACAGCTGCCTTCCTGCAGAGGGGAGGGGAGGCAAGACCCTCGTTCTCACTGGGTTTTTCCCTGTCTCTAAAGCCAGCTCCCAGACAGGAGCTCAGCACCACTTAACCCATGCTGGAGCCTTAAGGACGGAGCCAGACCTTGGAGAATCGGGTGCGATTCCCTCCCCCACCCCCAGCACAGTCCCCGTTTTCTTATCAGCAGCCCCTACACGTGCGCACGCTGCACCTGGCACCCCATGCTGCAAAACCAGGGGCCACGCTGCCATCGGGGAACCACACTGCGCCCCAGAGCCCGCGGTGACACCCCCCTCCCCGCTCTGCCCCGCGCGGCATCCCCCACTGCAACGCTGGCATTGGTCGGAGTGGTTCCATCTCTCCCTTCCCGCACATGGACACACGGGGGTGTTTTAAGGGTGCCCGCAAGCCACCTGGGTTGAGCATACGGGGTGGGAGAAGGGTAACAAAGCAGCCCCCACACCAAGCGATGTGGGGAGAGGCTGGGTCAAGCACTTACGTGAGGGAAGGTGGAAGCTCTTAGCGTGATAGGGACAGAAACCTGACCGGGCGGGACAGGGAACGCAGACTTGGGGCAAAGCAGAGTTCCTACACACGCCAGCCCCTCCCCAGGGCTCAACACCCCGAGCGGGAGCTTACCAACACTAAATACGGGCTAGACTGGTGCTGGCGAGCGCTCACTCCCCACAGGGCCCCAGGGGCAATATGAGGCTATAACGCCCCCCCAGCTGTCTTAGCTCCAGTACTGCACCTGCACCAGGTGAGTGCTCACTCCCCACAGCGCCCCCTGGGGGCATTAGGGGGTACAACGCCCCCGGTACCACAGCTCTGCTGCCGCAGCTGCTCCGAGCCATCCCAACCCGACCCACGGGATTCAGCAAAAGCAGCCGGCTTTGCGTTCTGCCCGAAAACCACCTGGAAAGGAAAGTGATGAGCTTATACTCGGCCGCCCGCGGGGGGCGCTGCTGCCAGCATGCGATGCAGCCGCTCTAAAGCTGCCTCAACAGCCCCCCCTCCCCGCCATGGGTAGATACTGCTGGCAGTTCCTACCCATTGCAATCACCCCCCAACACACACTAGCCTTAGCTTCATGCACCTTGGGGTCATGCATGTTACCCCACCTCCCCAGAGGAGCGGGCATGCAGCTCAGAGTGGGGCTGGGGCAGCAGGAAGCGCGCGCCCCACGGCTGCGTACGGGTTTGCAGGGCTGGCTGGGGTGGCGAGGAACAAGCAGGGTGGGGGAGGGAGGAAGGGGAGCCCACGTATCTTCATTACCTCGGTGGCGAAGATGCACGGCTCCGTCTGGTCCGGGATAATGTAAATAGGGCGATAGGGGCTCTCTTTGGGGTACCCAGCAGGGGCACGGGAGAAGATCGGCTCCGATTTCTTACTGCAAGAGAGAGAAGAACAGGGTGAGTGACGGCCGGGAGGGGGTTGGGGGGGGTGGGAAGAGACGAGGTTACGTGGCCGCAGCAAGAGGGCTGAATAAATTCTGACCCTCAGGAGGCGATATGTGGGCAGCATCGGGAGCTCACAGCCCCCGTTCGCTCAGTTAAAAGCGGAATGAGGACTGAGCAGGGAGACTGGACCCAACGGTAGTATCCAGTGGTTGAAGCCAGGATTGCTGCATTCTCCTCCCAGCCCGCTGCGTGACCTCGGCTGAATCATGCAGACTAGGAGAATTATGTACCCAGCTTCCATTAAAAATAATCATATGGACTGTGGTAGTGCCTAGGGGTCCCAGTGATGGAGCAGGGCCCTATGGTTTTAGGTACTGTACATTTTTATTGCTATTGGGTGTATTAGGGTAGTTCCTAAGCCTCCATGTCATGGCAGAGTTCCCCATTGCGCCAGGCGCTGTACGTTTTTATTGCTATTAGATGTATTACAGTAGCACCTAGGAAGCCCACTCACAGCCCAGAGTGCTCAAGCCATGGGATCCTGGCCCGTCCTTGAATGCCTAGGGGCTACCATAATTCACCTAATAGCAATAAAAATGTCTTAGGGTAGCACCCAGGAGTCCCAATCATGAACTCGGCCCTCACTGTGCCAGGTGCTGTACAAACAGCGGACAAAAAGGATGGTCCCCGCCCTAGAGAGCTTCCAGTCCAAGTATAAGACAGGAGGTGACAGCTGGGGAGACGCAGACGATGAAACGATCAGCGAAAGATGGTCAGCAAGATGGGCTGGGCGTGCTGGCAGGGGATCGTTAAGAAGGACAATGTAGACATTTAAGGGGAGCTCCTTCCAGCCTGGGATGCTCTCGCTGGCCTGACTGCTAACCAGCCCTGAATCCTTGTGTGGATCTACAGCCTGCATCTCCTCTGCTCAGGATCAGGCCGGCCTGCGTCCCAGTCTCTCCAACCAGACAGGGGCTACTAGAACTGTCAGCTTAGAAAAATCAAGCTGGCAAGGTCTCCTATATGGCAGACAACTTGCCCTCCCCAAAAGTCCCAGGTCCCCTGCTCCACGAAAACACACTATTTTCACCCAACCCCCTACAGTTTGTCAGGAAAACATTTCATTCAGCCAGATCTATGGAGAGGGGCTGTCTAATTTAATTTCTCTTAAGGAGCTACCTTCAACTCAAAGTTTGCTGGAGCCCACCAAGAAGGCATTCATAAAACTTAATGGCAAAACAGACGACTGGCTAGACCAGCAAAGGTATTATTAGTCATATGTATATAAAACGTAGTATATACCATGTTAATGGGTATTATGCACACAGTATTAATATACATTATAGATGCATGTAAGTATAGGGAAGTTACATATTATGTCCTCCCCACAATTCTGTTCACCCATGTAAAGTATCCCATCATACGTTGCAAAGCTGAGGCCAGATTTGGCATGAAAAATAGGATGCCTGTCAAAGTCAAAACACATGAACTGAGCTCCCCAGCAAGGGGTAGGATTTATCTTGACACTCAACTCTTTTGCAAGGTAGTATCCAAACCAGGAATAAGTGAAGTGCAGAACAAAACCAAGTTACGGAACTGTTACGAACTGGCGGGTTGGATTTTAGTGATGGGTACAGAGTTTTGTAACTTGTAAAATCAGACTGTAAATACAAATCTTTGAAGCACCCCTGCTGTGTAAGGTGAGCACTCTTCTCTTCATATTGTACGACTTTGTCCTTAGACAATAAAATCGAGCCAGCTTTGGTTATTTGGTCTCTTGACCGAATAAGAACAAACCTTGAGTGCAGGGTGGATTAAAAAAAAATAAATGAAAATAATCTGATTTTTATTAATTTCAATTACAAGTTTTTCTTTTTTAAAAAAAAGTCTTGTTGGAAATGAAATCTAAATTAAATGCAAAATATAGGTTAAGGCCTAAAAAAAATAAATATGCGGAATCCATAAGCCTCTATCAAAATTACTGAATGAAAGGTGCTTTTCCATATAAAGAAAGAATCAAGGGAAAAACCAGTTAATTTTTGAGGTCAAGCTTTATAAATATGGCACAATACACCACATATTATATTAAGGACATGTTTCATTTAATAAAAATAAATTGTATGTGCTGTTGCCTGTGTTTAATGTCATTCCAGTTCCCATCCTAATGCAATTTGACAAATCATGAGCAAAAACAAAAAACCACCAATCCATCAAACAAGCAATATCATTCACCATTTCCCAACATACTAAAACTGCACAACTAATAAGAACCTGAAAATACTAAGCTATATAATTGCTTAAATAAATACATATAGGTGTAGTGTATCCTCCTAGGTAGCAAAAAGATGCACCAAATCTAGTGTAAACACTCCATTTCATTATAAATCAACCTGTTTTAAAATGGTTCTATCAAGCAATGAGAACATCCCTTTGTTTACAAAATAAAGGAAGTACGAATGGACAAGATGATTAAATCGAGATTTAATGCAGGGTTCCACTGGATGATTTAAATCAATCCACCCTACACGAGTACAGGCAGAAAGCCTTTTAGTCAATATTATTTAGGTGTCTAAAGATGCTGGCACGCTCCTAGCACAATTATCAGAAGCACCTAAGTGCCTAACTCTCATGGGCACTTCTGAAAACCCCCCCAGGTGTCTGTCTGCATCTTTAGGCATCTAAAGCACTTTGATAATCTGCCCCCACATTCAAAAGAACAGGGGTTTTTCCCTTTAACGTTACAGCAGAAACAGGAAAATGTCCCTTTTCAGCAATTGCAGGCCCAGCGGTTCAGTCAGTTGGTGAAAGCGCGCCTGGTGAGACCAGGAGTGCCGCGTGGGCGTGCGAAGGCGATATAATAACCGCGGTGGCTGTACGTCACCATAACCGAGGTCGACTTGCTCTGACAAAACTGCCCCGGCTGAGCCAAACTGGGAGGAAGGATTTAAAACACGCACAGCGTGACCAGCCCATGCATTCAAAAATCACAAGTGGGGCCCTAAAATCAGGAGATCGCACATGCTTTGTCTAAAGACAAAAACTGACCCGTTCTAACTACCCTGGCAGAGTCAGAGAGGTACGACAGCTGTTGTCAGGTCATAGAAATATGGTATAACAGTATTCCCTAGGTCTTCCACAGCATTTTCATCAACCGATCTCAAAGCTCTTTGCAAAGGAGGGCTGGATTATTATCCCCATTTTACAGATGGGGAAACTGAGGCACACTGCCTCCATCCAGGGAGGGGAATTATAGTGACAAAAAGCAACTCTATCTTGGTATAACTGTAGCCACACGAGGACTTGCACCAGTTGAACTGTATTAGGGTTACCTTACGTTTGGGAGTTCCCCCAACATGGCCCCTTTTTCGATCCTCCTCCCTCTCTCTGGACGGATTTTTCAAAGAAGAGGAAATACCCAGGATTTTTGCGGCGCAGACATTGCGACACAGACAGTCTCTGCAGCCTGACTGGTCCCTCCCCTGCATTCGCTGGATCCTGCCCACCCTGGTCCGGCCCACCAGGTAAGCGGAGCCAGAGTGCCTCTTGGTTGGGCTGCCTGCCCCACTGCGGAGCCTCAGAGACCAGCTGGAATGGGTGACAGGGCCAGGGGAGGGGGACAAGCTCACACGGTGTCCTGGGCCTGCACCAGCCTTCCTGCCGCCATGACAGGGAGCGCGACACCCCCCCACCTTGAAAGGGAGGCTGCAGATGTCCCCTCTAGCACCCCCCAAATATCCCCTCCAGCACCCTCTCAAATACTCGCCTAACCTTGGGACACCTGGAGCTGGGTCTCTGAGGATTAAACACACCACATGTTGCAAGACTTGCAATCAAACTGCAAACGTTGCAAACAGAAATGGACTTAAAAATACCGGAGCAGTGACCCGATTCGGTTTTGAAAATGTTCCCGTTTCAGTCAATTGCAGCCAGCGCGTTCTAGGAAGGTTTGAGGTGCGTCCGTTGCTGGAGGCCGGACTTGTGAAACCTTGAGCTGGTCTTTCCAAGTAGCTCAGGGTGTCGGGTCCTGAACGCTGCTGAAAATCTGGGTGCGAGTGGCACTGCTGCGAGGTTTCGCAAACTGGCCTTGTCTTTAGCTAGATCTGCGGGAGCAGAGCTCTGGAAAACAAACCGCATGTCCAGTGGTGTGTGTGGAGGGTTAAAAGCTACACAGTGGGGTCTGTACCTGGGAGAACCCAGCATCTCAGAAAATCAGAGATTTGTAGATTTCAAGGAGAGAACGGACCACTGGGATCATCTAGTCCAGGAGTAGGCAGGACCGGCTCTACCTTTTTGCCTCCCAGGCAAGGAAAAAAAAGTGGTGGCCGAATTGTGATGCCCTAAGATTGACCGGAATGCCACCCCTTACAAAGTGCCACCCCAGGCACGTGCTTCCTCAGCTGGTGCCTGGAGCCGGCCCTTGGGGTAGGCAACCTATGGCATGCCACTAAAAATCAGCTTGCACTCTGCTGCCAGCCAGGGTCCCAGCCGCCGGCCCCGCTCAGCCCGTTGCCGGCCTGGATGGACTGAACCCCAGGCCGGCAGTGGGCTGAGTGGGGCTGGCAACCGGGACCCCAGCTGGCAGGGGCCAGTGGCTGGAACCCCAGACTGGCAGCGGGCTGAGCCGCTCAGCCCCCCTGCCGGCCTGAGGACATTGAAAAACTCAGCAAGGAAAAGCAAGGGCAAGGATGGCACTAAACTGATAGGATCTGCATTTTAATTTAATTTTAAAATGAAGCTTCTTAAACAGTTTAAAAACCTTATTTACTTTACATACAAACACTAGTTTAGATATTTAATATAGACTTAGAGAGAGACCTTCTAAAAATGTTAAGCTGTATTACTGGCACGTGAAACCTTAAATTACAGTGAATAAAAGAAGACTTGAAACCCCACTTCGGAAAGGTTGCCAACCCCTGCTCTAATCTGACCTCCTGTATAACACTGGCCGGCAAACGGCTCTCAATTAATCCTGTCTGGTCTAGAGCAGATCTTTTAGAAAACTGTCCAGTCATGGTTAAAAGAGAGAAAACTGCCAGTGCTGAAGAATCCACCAGGACCCTTAGCAAATTGTTCCAAAACTTAGCTACCCACACCGTTCAAATGCACGCCTTATTCATAAGGCATAAAATCCAGTCAATGGCAACTTGGAAATCAAGGCACAGAAAGCCCTTGAATTCTGCAGTGGTTAGATACACGCCCTGCCTTAAGCTCCCTCTGCTGTCAAGGAGGTACCACAGAAGTGTCAGACTGGAAGGGGCGCTTGAGAGAGAATCTAGCCGAGGCCCCTTGCAGCCCTGACAGGGATTTCTCCAACCTGCCCTTAAAACCCTCTAGTGACAGGGATCCCACAACCTCCTCTGTTCCAGAGCTTCACTCCCCAGAGAGTTAGAAGTTTGGCCTAATCTCTCACCTCAATCTCCCTTGCTGGATTACACCCATTACGTTCTGTCCTGTCTTCAGTGGACATGGAGAACACCAGATCCCCATCCTCTATACACCAGTCCATAATGTATTTGAAAAAACGTACCTTCCTTTCTCAAGACTAAACGTGCAAAGTTTTTTTTAAGCCTTTCCTCCTAGGGCAGGCTTGCTAAACCTTGGATCCTTTCTGTTGCTCTCCTCTGGCCTCTGTCCAATTCATCCACATCTTTCCTGCCATGCGGTGCCCAGAACTGGACACCATACTCCAGCTGAGGCCGCACCAGCGCAGAGAAGAGCAGGACAGTTACCTCCCCTGTCATACGTACAATCCCAGAACAATATTAGCGTTTTCCACAACAGCAACCCATTGACTCGTGTTCAGTTTGTGCCCTACTGTAACGCCCAGCTCCTTTTCAGCAGTATGACCCCCTCGCCGGTTAATCCCCATTTTGTATTGCTACATTTGATTTTTACCCCCCTTCCAAAGTGAAGTACTTTGCACTTGTCTTTACTGAATTTCCTCTCCTAGATTTCAGACCAAATTCTCATGTGCCTGACATGAAGCAAGTGTCTAAAGTTCCAGTAACATCAGGGCCAAAATCAGCACCTACTTTTTGTGTCATCTAAGGCACCAGATGCCATGCTGATGGGCACAGTATGTGGCTATGACTTTGGCAGCAGCCCAGATCAAGAAACCCAAATAAGAACATAGAAAGTTAAACCCTTTGTTTGAGAAGAGTTTTTCGATTCTCTGAGGGGTGCGACAGAAGGAAGATCTCTAGAAAATCTGGGACGCTTTTAGGCCAGATGGAGCCTAGTCTGACTATCTAGTCTGGTGGGGAACAGCTGGTTCTTAAAATGAAGACCCGCCTCAAAATGCAACAGAGGGAAAAGCTTTCTGTAATGATTTGCAAACATACGGTTGGACTGTAAGCGAATGAGCCCCTCAAAGCCCACGTTTAAAGACGACAACAAAAATGCTCATCATGCCCTGGATGGGATGATTTAGTTGGGGTTGGTCCTGCTTTGAGCAGGGGGTTGGACTGGATGACCTCTTGAGGTCTCTTCCAAAACCAATCTTCTATGATCATGTTTTTCCTAACTCCCTCTCGCCGTTCGAATAAAAAACGGGTCTTATAATTCAATGTGTGTGTCTCAGAAAAGTGAAGAATTGCAAAATGGGACGATCAAGAGCTTTGTTAGTTACAATTTATAATTATGGACAATCATGCATCCGACGAAGTGGGTATTAGCCCACGAAAGCTTATGCTCTAAAACTTTAGTTAGTCTTTAAGGTGCCACAGGACTCTGTCACTTCTGCTATTCCAGACTAACACGGCTACCCCTCTGACCTATTGTGCAGGACAATTTTAGTAAGCAACACACAAACCTGTAATGACACCAAGCCCTTTTTACTGGGAAAACCCCGGGGGCAGAATGGCACTGAAATTGTCTAAATACCAAAAATGGAGCAAATAGAAATTCCTGCATGTGTAATATATGGGTTACTTAACAAGCTTGAAGCTGATTGGAGGAAGGTTGAGAAATACAGAGCGAGGAAAATGTATGAAAAGACTTAAGTGAACAAGGTCCAAATCAATGAACCACAAGGCCAGAAACTGAAGGAAGGGGACTGAAGGACCAGACCAGGGATCAGAGGTGGTGATGTCCCTCATGAACTCCCTGGTGTCCCAAAATGCTGGAAAACTTGGGCTCTCTACTTATGCTGTCTCATCTGTTTATCATCTGGCATTATCTGGACACCCGAAGTGACAATAATTCTGTCTGAAACTGTATTAAATAAAAGACAAAAAAAATCAATGAAGTCTAAATTGGGTGGACTTATGCCTCAGTTTCCCACCTTACTCTCCCAACAAGCCCGGCCTCCTGCATAGCTCCAGGCCGGTGAATATCTCCTGGTTGTGCAGCAGTCTTTGACTTGTCTGAGCTAGCAGCCAAAGCAAAAACAGCTGATCCCCACTGAGATCGAGGCTTTGAATCTGAAGGAAATCGAAGGAATTTGGATAACACACACACACCCCCCCAAGACATCCCAGACCTGCATTGCTCCTAAATAGGAAAGGGGAGGAGGGTTCATGTACATTTTTTGTTAATTCCTATAACTCCCGCCTTAAGGAGTCGAGTCCCCTGGCAGCATTTCCCGGGTTTGCAGCTTTGATAAATTGTAAAACTGCATCGTTGTCCCACAGCCCCGAGAAGCGGGCGGTATTCAGGAACGCACACGCTGCATGTCGCTGAACTTTCAGCTTACTGATTTTTCCATTTAAAAAACAAACAAAAAAAAAAACGACCAACGAATCCCAGATTTGCCCCCAGTTAGCTCTGTACGAAGGCCAGTGACTCAAGATTATTTGATAATCTACGCCTCTTTCTCACCCCACAGCCCATCTGTTTTCAGATCCCCTCTGCTGTGTCTCGTCTCCCGTACCGTTTTTTATATGCCCTACAGAATATTTTAGAGTTCCGTTGGCAGGAAACGGACTTCAGACATACCACATGATTTGCACTAATGGGCCAACACACGATAGTCAGCTGTGTAAGGATTGTGACAGCATTCGGATCAGTTACTGTAGGATGAAGTCAGAGCATAATTTTAGCTAACATATGATCTTTGTTAGCAGAGTCCCACCTAACAGACAACTCTAATGACAATGCTTCCTTGAGCACAGTTGAGTGGTTAGAGCAAAGGATTAAGGAGTCAGATGCCTAGATTCTTTTTCCTCGGTTTGGGAGAGGAATAGGTCTAGTGGTTAGAGCAGAGAGGGCTGGGAGTCAGGACTCCTGGGTTCGGTCCACAGCTCTACCAATAAATCAGTGAGTGACCTGAGACGATTTAAGTCAGTTGCTTCCTCACCCATAAAACGGAGACAAAGCCGGCTGGGAGGGTTCACACTCAGATGGCTGGTTCTATGGAAGGGCAAAGGATTCCTACATTTAAAAACTCTTAACGTGATCCGGATCCTGTCCTGCCCCCACACGACCCCTGCTATACACACGACCCCCTGGTTGAAGTCACCACAGAATCTGGCCCTACATGCATCTTTTGCAGCATCAGATATATTCGAGCCGGATGAAACATTTCCCCCACCCTCCGAAAAACACTACGACTAAGAATGTTTAAAGCAGAGACCTCTTCTCTTACTCAGCTCTGTTCTTACCCCATGGCAAAGCACAAATAAGAGGCTGATCTTTTCTATTACACCTCTCCACAAGACGCAGCTCTGAGTCTGTACAATGCAAGTCACAGCTCAGTGTCAATATCACTGTCTGATACGTGATCTGTAATCATGTCCAAGCAAGCACCCATCCCAGTACACTCCACAAACACAGCCTACACTGGAGTGTTACTCCTTCCAGACTGCTCAGCCCACCCCCTCGGTCCTCTCTTCCCAAAAGAGCTTTTATATAAAACCACCTGCCCCCACAAGCCAATAGAACCCACTTAGGTATGGAGCCTTCTGCGAAAGAGCTATTAAAAGATATTCCAGGTGCACAGACAGACATTATTCTTAAGTTGCTCTGGGGCTATTGTTATGATCCTCTCACTCAGAATCTCAGTTCTTTCCTAAGTAAGTGGCTGAAAAACAGTCTCCCCTTAAAGAAGGTTTGAGATCTCATCAAGCCCTGGGGAAATGGACTGTAGGAGAAAACACTCTGTCAGATCTAGGCAGTGTACTCTTAGTTTAAACTTAGCAGTTTCAACTGAGATTGGGGCTCCCATCATGGCGGAAACTAAGTGAGAAACAGTCCCTGGCCCAAACAGCTTACAAATTAGCTCGACAAGACAAACAAAGGAAAGGTTATTCCCTCATATTGGGACACTGAGGCACAGAGAGACCAAGTGACTTGCCCAATGCATTGTAGCGTAGCAAAGGGGGGCACGGAGGGGTGGCAGAGTGGGTCGGATGGGTGAGTAGGGGCGACTTCAGTAGGGATGCCGGCTAGGGCAGCCCCATACTTGTGCCACCAGGCGGGAGGGGGGGCCTGAAATGGCCCATGCTACCTCCCCCGTGCCCCCACGCCAGCCCTTGTGCCCCTGCTGGGATCTTCCCCCGTAGCTCCTGGAAGAGGTTTGGGGAAATTCCCTCTAGCTCAGTCAGGAGCCAGGGATCAAGGCCACCAGCAGAGATGCGGTCAGGGGGGCAGGGATATTTAATCCAAAGCATTTGGGTTCAGGGATCTGGGTGGAGGGGGACCGGGCGGAGCTGCCCAGAGCTAGCTGGGAGCTCATTTGCAAAGCGGCGCCTCCTGCTGGGCAAAGGAGAGGCTGGATCCTGCCCCCCTCAGTGGGCCCGGTAGAGAGGGGAGGCCAAAGGAAAAGGGGAAATTGAGGCGCTCAAACAACGCAGGGAAGCTCCGGCAGGTGTTTAAAGGAGCTGCCATTAAAAGAGCCCCTGTGTTTTCCAAACGGGGGGGTTGGATTCACTCACCTCTCTTCCCCACTGCTCAGCCGGGTCAGTAAAGCCAGGTGCATACCTGACATGCCCCCACCCAGACTGACATCTTGGGAGACCCCAGGCCTGTTGGCATGGAGCTGGGCCCCAAGGAGAGCTCCGAGGCCTGTTTCACCAGCGCCCTGGCTCCTTGCACGATGATCACCCAGGTGCTACCGTAATACACCTAATAGCAATAAAAGTGTGAGGTACCTAGCACATGACTCAGGTTCCCAGGTGCTACTGTAATGCACCTAATAGCAATACAAACATGCAGCACCTAGCACACGACTCGGGTCCCAGGTGCTACCGTAATACACCTAATAAATAAGAATAGTAACTTTAGCTGCTGCAGCCCAGGTGTGACAGCCCTGAATGGGATGGAGACGTGTGGGGGTGAGCTGCCAATCAGTGACAGCAGCGCCAGGCCCCTGGGACTGGGACTGGGTTTAACACACCCACCTCCTCGCCCGTGGCCCCACCCACTGCTGTTGCTATGCCCACTGCAGGTCCCACCCACGGTGCACGTAAGATCAGCTTTCCCACCAGCGGCAGTGTAAATGCATTAGCTGCCCCCTGGTGGCCGGGCTGGGGGGAGGATAACAGCTCACTACCGCTGCCGGAGGCCAGTGCGGGGGAATGCCATGCACCAAGCGAGTGTTATATCCCCTACGGGTGCACAGTGTTTCAACATCCCCCCCCACATTGTCCTTTGGCTCCAGTGGGCATCACACAGGAACACCTGCCTCCCCCCAGTAAAATCCCCCAAGGCAGGGGCTGGGTCTCAGGTCCAGAAGCTGCAAGCCCAGGGATCCCACCCATCCTCCAGGCTCCCAGTCGGCCTCTTCCTCTCAGGGGAAGACCCTTCCCCCCAAATACAGACCCCCACCCCAATTTAGATTCCCCTCCTCCCCCACGCGCACACACAGCAGGGTGGTCCATACCCCTGATTGCCTCTCACATCACAGCAGGCTCCGGGTGCTATTGATGGGCCTGCATGTGGCATCCTTCCCTGCCCCCCAACCTCTAAGGCACAATATCCCAGCACCACTGTTACACTCCTCCGTGCCTAGCACACACACACACGCACGCACACACACCTAGCTATTCTCCCTTTGACCTCACAGCAGGCAGCTCATCTGCCAGGCGAGATGGGCTTCTGGGAAGAGGGTTGTATGGGAAATGCATGCCCATGGGGAGGGATGTGGGTGGGGGGCGGACATCCCCAGGAACCAGGGGGATGCAACTCCAGGTGGGATAAGGGCACCCACAGTCACTTTCCAGCACTTATTGGGTTAAATGGTTTGTGCAGCACTTTGCTGTGGCCGTGAGACCTCAGGATTCCCTTGGGTCTCTGGGAGGAGAGTGGGGTCTAGTGGTTAGAGTGTGGGGGGGGGGCTGGGAGGCAGAACTGCTTGTTTCTATTCCTGGCCCTGCCCCTTATTCCCACTCTGGACCCGGGCATATCCCCGCCCCTCTCCGTGCCTCAGTTTCTCCATGGTGCAACGGGGAGCAAAGCAAAGACGAGGCTCTCTTGAATTGCTGAGTTTTTTACAGGACTTATCTTCCCCTTCCAGCTCAGGGCAGGAATTCCTGCTGCTTTATACACCTCCACCCCAACTCTCTGCCCTGCACAGATCTAACAGGGCCCCTTTCAGCCCAGGGAGCCGGAGTCTTTAGTTCCTCCAAGCGTCAGTGTCATTATCCCCATATCACTGGTGCAGAAACTGAGGCATGGCTTGGTTGCCATGAGATCACCCAGTGAATCACAGAAGAGCTGGCAGTAGAAGCCAGGAGTCCTGACTCCCTGCTCTAACCACTAGACCTCACTCTCCTCCCAGAGCTAGGGAGAGAAGTCAGGATCTTTGACTCCTGCTCCGCTCAGTAAACAACACTACCTCACGTGCAAGGCCACCTTATTAAAAGTCCCCCCGACCCCACCCTCAGCAAGACCTCCACTTACTCCATCAAGCACCCTTGCTCTCACGGTGCCCTATAGGTGTAAACTCCAGCAGGGAAGCTGTGCTCCCCGGTCACCCGGCTGCAGGGAAAGCAGCTCTCCCCTGCTGCGGGGACCGAACCGGCAGCCTGGGGATCCAAACCCACACACCCCACCCTGCCTGAGCCAACGGGGCAGCTCCGTGAGGCTGCAGCCCATGACAGGCCCACACACCGCTCGCCGTGGTTCAGCTGTTAGCAAGGGACGCAGGCCCACGCTGGGTCGATACAGGATTTGCCCTGAGCCGTCTGTAACCCCTTTTTGCCAGAGGACAATGGAGAGTCCATCCCACCCACGCAGTGGAGGGCAATGGGAGGGGCCAGGTGCAAGCCCCTGAGACCAGCTAGCACGGCCCCCCTTCCCAGGGCCAGGCAGCCAGTGCATCGGGGTCTGCCTCAAGGGGAACCTCGGATTGGGGTTAGAGACCGGCTGGCAGATCCACTGACCCCCACGGAGCAACAGCCAGCTGGCCGACCTGGCCCCGCGCCGGACATGCTGCTGCTGCAGAGAACCGAGGCAGGACGGGGCTGGATCCAAAGGGGACAAAACTATCGAGGCTGCTGGATGCAGACAGCCCCCCGGCTTTATCTCCCACGCCCCAGGCTGCGCTACCCGCGGTCACCACATGGGGGCTCCCTCAGTCCTGCCACTCAGCTCCATCTAGATTCCCATCCCCAAGAGGTCCCAGAGGGTCTGGCTGTGGGGTAGCGTTTGGGGGCTCTTTAGGCAGGGCCATGAGCCCCAGTACAGGAGCTTGCATATCCCCCGTCAGCCCTACCCTGCCCCCGCTGGGCCTTACAGCAGCTGGGGGAATAGCCTTTGCACCAGCTATTCCTTAGGACAGTGGAGTTTCCAGCCCCAACGGGAAGGGGGAGGGATTAAACTCACCTCTTCTCCCAAAACCAGCCCCCCAAAGCATTTCATAGCCAGGCGGTGGTGGGAGTCACTGATCCACCGGCCCCCCTTTCCCCCAAACCGCTCGGGGAAAGGGCTCTGGGAGAAGGGCGGGGCTATTAGACTAAGCCCCGCCCCTCCCGAAGCCGCCCCAACATTCTGGTTCGAAATCCTTCACCGCTCTGCCTCCTGGGCTGGCTCGAAAAGGGGCCGAGCACAAAACCAGGGCCTGGGTTCTAGGCCCAGGTCTGTCCCTGGCCTGCTGGGTACGCTTGGGACACTTGCTGCCCCACCCCATGCTTCTATTCTATCTAGATTTGAGGGTAGGGGGCTGTCTGCACAGCACCTAGCACAATGGGCGGCCTGATCTCAGCCAGGGTCTGTACCACGCCCAGCACAACCAGGGCACTGAGCTCGCTTGGTGCCACTGTCGTCGGTCTCTCTCAGCTGCGATAATATCCCGGTGCCTGCGCTCAGTCTGGTTCTGAAGCCCCTCCCGATTGGCCCCAGCAAGCAGGATGCAGGGGCTGCAGCACGAACAGAAGCTCATTATCCCTCTAGCACAGCTGGGGCTAGTGCGACGAAAGCCGACTTCCCGGCGTCCAACGCCAATTCAACGCTGCCCGTGCTGACAGCCTGTGGAGCCCGGGGGCAGGATGTGGCGTGAGCACTGGGGCATCTGGCCCCACTTTGCTAGCTGCCCTTAACTGGCTGGCACATGCATCCCTACCCCTTTTGTCATCAGCGGTACCTGCCTCGAAACACTGCTGGATTGGAAGCCAGACCCCAGCGGGGTGGGACGTCCTTAACTCTGCCCCCACCGCACCCTGCAGAGACACACTTTGGAAATACACCGGAGGGAGGAGGGGGTGTTAACCAGCAGGGGAACGCGATGCAAAAATGCCAATCAGAGTGGGGCGTTTTGCCCCTGGGGTAAACATCTGCTGTGGCACCAGGGAACCTGACTGAATGGGGCGTGCGACAATACGCTGGCTCTGAGATGCAACAGAAGCATGACAGGGGGGCCCACTCCCCACCCCCATCGGGTCTCGGACCACTTCAGACCCCTGCCTCGCTGATTTCGATCACATGCTTGTCTCTTGGCTCAGACCTAGCTTGGGCCCGGGAGCAGGAAGATGGCGTCAGAAGCAGAAGAGAGCAGAATCCAGCACTCGCGCCCCAGGGCCGAAGAGGGCGTGAGATGTGGGCATGACGGGGCCGGGGGGTGAGATGAAACCGGGCAGGAACGGCCCTGTGGTCTCCGGTCGCTTTGCACTAATGTGAAGGGGGCCCCGAGGCACCAGGTGACAGAGCGGCCCAGCTGGGACTTGCACGTGGTGGTCGGCAAGAGGCAACGGGAGGGGAGTGTTCAAAAGGGATGGAGGACGCGGCGCTTGCCGGAAGTCTGCAGACAGGGCAGCTGGCTAGAATGGCAGGTGACCCATTAAAATAGAAACTAGTCACCCAAGAGGAGGAAGGATGGCCCAGTGGTTAGATGGCTAGCCTGGGACTCAGGGGACTTGCGTTCAGTTCCCCTGCTATGTCCTGGCGAGTCTCTTAGGCTGGGTTTTTTAAAAGGTAAAGGCATTGAACCCTGGTCTCTTACTGGTGCTCTAACACCTACGCCATCCTTCCTCTGGATAGGCCAAGGGAAGCAGCACTAACAAATGCAAATGGGGTAACTGGGAAGGCTTTGGAAATTGACTCTGCTCCTGCAGGAATGGCTATCAGTTTCACGTGTATGTTTTGGAGAGTAACAACCTTCAGACACCTCCAGGCCAGCAATCAGATTTGAACAAGCATCCTGAGCCTTGTCTATATGACTTCAAAAAAACAGATTTCCCACTGAGTCCGCTCCTACAGAGGGGAAAATGACCAACAAGCCTGGAGATTTAAATCCATCATCATTAGGGTTCAGAGTAAATGTGCCCTAATGAGAAACCCACAAATCTCTCATAACTGTAGCAACAGGGGGATACAAGCCTAGAAAAAAAATATTATCACCTGCCACTCTTATACTGAGAAGTTCAAATCCCTTCCAGGTCTCAACTACAGCTGTTAACTCTGAACCCTAATGATAACAATTCTGAACATTCATTTTGTTCCCTCTGTAGTTGTTGATCATCTAACCCTCCTGGGGGAGCTGAACCAGTGGGGAAAATTTGGGTGGGATGCTAGGCTCTGTACCTTCCAACCTTAGATTATTTTGTTCATAGATTCCAAGGCAAGAAGGGATCATTGTGATCATCCAGTCTGATCCCGCATATAAACACAGGCCAGGGAAGGTCCCCCAAATAATTCCTAGCACAGCTCTGTTAGTAAAACAGCCACTGTTAATTTAAAAATTGCCAGGGATGGAGACACCACCATGACCTTAATCAACTGGTCCAATGGTTACTCTCACTTAAGAGTGTACACCTCATTTGCAGTCTGAACTCATCTAGTTTCAACTTCCAGACATTGGAGTACATTATTCTTTTCTCTGCTAGACTGAAGAGCCCATGATTAAATATTTGTTCCCCCATGGAGGTGCTGATAGGCAGAAATTAAGTGACACCTGAACCTTCTCTTTGTTAAGCAAAATAGATTTTGCTCCTTGAGTCTCTCACTAACCCTTTGATCATCCTCATGGCTCTTCTCTGACCCTCCTTCAATGTATCGATGTCCTTCTTGAATGGTGAGCACCAGAGCTGGACCCAGGATCCCAGCAGTGGTCGTACCAGGGCCAAACCCCGAGTCAAAATAACCTCTCTGCTCCTCCTTGAGATTCCTCTCTTTACGCATCCCAGGGTTGCTTTAGCTCTTTTGGCCCCAGCATCCTGGGAGCTCGTGCTCAGCTGATTATCCACCGTGACCCCCAAATCTTTTCACAGTCAAAATCCCGCCCCCATCTGATAAGTACGACCTGCGTTCTTTGTTCCTAGATGTACGCATTTGCATTTCGCCATATTCAGGGGCGACGGAAAGTCCCTAAAAGTGTGGGTGGGGAGGGAGTGGCTCCACTCCTTCTCCCTGAGGCCCCGCCCCCTGCTTGCTCCTCTCCACACAGACCCCCACACACCTATAATTCGCTCTTACCGCCAGTAGGAAGTGGGAGGGCATGGTTCCCCCTCCCACCCCCCGCAGTTCCAGCACCCTTGGCCATGTTAAAATACACATTGTTTGCTTGCTCCCAGTTTACCAAGTCCCCCCAGACAGCCCTGAATTCATGGCCGGTGCTT
The DNA here is from genome assembly GCA_007922305.1 of Dermatemys mawii. Taxonomy (NCBI): domain Eukaryota; kingdom Metazoa; phylum Chordata; order Testudines; family Dermatemydidae; genus Dermatemys; species Dermatemys mawii. Next base: position 2,733,107 of record ML677389.1, read on the forward strand.
GTCGTCACTGACAGCTCCCCCAAAGCCTGGGTCACCTGCCAACGTCAGTGATGTAGACGTGGGAGAGAAAATATTTTAGGCGATTACGGAGCCGGCTCTACACCCGCTAAAAGCTTTGTCCAGTAGGGAGGGGATATTTTTTTTACCCCTCTGCTTTTCACCAGGACGAGCCCTCGTGTGAACACAATTACACCATCCTAGATAAAGGTGCCTTCTACCGTTAGAGCTTATTCCCCTTCCCGCACGGGACTGGGGAAAACACACGTTCTCAGGCACTAACCCACAGCTGCAGCGACCCTTTTTGATCATTCTGTTTGTCCGTCCAGCTCCTGACACAGTGAGGTCCTGGACTGTGACTGGGGTGCCCAGGGGCTACCGCAATACACCTAATAGCAACAAAAACATGCAGCACCTTGCATAATTGGATCCTGGTCCACGCCTGGAGTGGCTAGGTGCTACTGTAATACACCTAATAGCGATAGAAATGTACGGTGCTTAGCACGATGGGCTCCATGACTGGAGCGTCTAAGTGCTACTATAATACACCTAACAGCCATAACCATGTACAGCTCCGAGCACAGTGGGGTCCTGATCTGTGATTAGGAGCTTTGAGGTGTGACGCTAATATAATAATAATAATTAATAGGCACTCTCTGAAGTTGAACCCAGATAAACTCAGGCACAAATTTATTTTTAATCAGCCTGCGGCTACCTCGCTCTCAGAATCAACCTCTCTGGATGTCATCAGCTCTCGCCTGCTGGCCTTTCAGGAAGAGACACTTCAGCCAAACTCGAGTCACTGGGCTCAGCACTGGGGGATCGGGGGAACCCCAAACGGCCTGTGCTCTACAGGAAGGGAGATGAGATGATTTCATGGAGTTTCAGGCCAGGAAGGATCATTTGATCAGCCAGTCTGATCCCTGGATAGCACAAGCCGTTCCGCGTCACCCAGAACGCCCAATATTGAGTCTAATGACTTGAGTGAGACAAGACTGCTTGATAACCCAGAAGCAAGCAAACGGTCTGGGTTTTGATGCAGCTAAATGGAGGACATATACATCTGAGAACTCAGAATGCAGGCCCGACTTACAGGATGGGGGATGCTCTCCTAGGAAGCAGGGACTGAAAGATATCCACTCCCAAAGAGCCAGCTGACTGTGAGCTCCCAGGGTGACGCCGGGGCCAAAAGAGCGAACGCAACCCTGGGATGTATGAACAGGAATCTTGCGTAGGAGCAGAGAGGAGATTTCCCCTCCGTGTTTGGCCCTGGGGCGGCTGCTGCTGGGATCCTATGTCTGGTTCTGATGCCCGCAATTCATGAAGGATGTTGATGAATTGGAGAGGGGTCAGAGAAGAGCCACAAGAATGATCAAAGAGTTAGAAAACCTGCCTGGTAGTGAAAGACTCAAGGAGCTTGATCTATTTCGCTTAACAAAGAGAAGGTGATGGGGCAACTTGATCCCTGCCTATCAGTACCTAGAGAGGGAACAAATATTTGATCCTGGGCTCTTCAGCCTAGCAGAGACAGGTCTCACAAGACCCAATGGCTGGAAGCTGATGCTAGGCAGACTGGATGTTGGGCATACAATATTAACAGGGAGGGTGCTGCGTAGGGGGTCAAACAAGATGATCACAGTGGACGCTTCTTGTCTAGGAATCCATGAAAATAAAACCAGCTCAGACCTCCGAAGACCAAGCTGCTGTGCGGATCAGGAAACAGATGCCATCCAGCGCAGATTCAAAGAGTATCTAGCCAAAAGGGCTGATTGGAAAAGCGGGAAATGTTTTCCAAAGAAAGACTTGGAATGAGACCAAAGATAAATCTCAATAGATTTAACATCAGGAGTGTCCTTTCTGGCCAACTAGCCTGACCTCCTGCATGCCCCAAGCCACAGAATCTCATCCACCCCCTCCTAGGGGAACCAGGACTAGGGGAACCAGCCCTGAAAAACCCCCACCCTGAAAATATTTTGGCCACTGAAGACCCTGGAAAACAATTACCATTTTGTCTGAGAAGTATTTTTGGAGGTAGGACAAAAAAGGCTGTTTGGATGGAAATAATCCGGCACCCACCAGAAAGATCTCAACCATGGATTCCCATACTCTTCGATGCCATGACCCCCTTTTCCATACTCCTGTGCCCCTCTTTATCCACCCAGGACTCATCCTGCCCCCTCCCCACAAAGCTGAGTTTTAGGGGCCCAAAAAAAGAACTAGATAGGTCCATCAGTGGCTATTAGTCAAGATGGTCAGAGGTGCAACTCCAAGCTCTGGGTGTCACTAAACCTCTGACTGCCAGAAACTGGGACTGGGTGACCGGGGATGGATCACGTAACAATTGCCCTGTTCTGTTCATTCCCTCTGAAGCACCTGGCATTGGTCACTATGGGAAGACAGGATACTGGGCTAGATGAACCATTGGTCTGACCCACCATGGCTTTTCTTATGACCCTCTCGCCTCCCCATTTAGCAATATGTGCAGGGCGGGGGAGTGGGTCGCAGTCCCTGGTCTAAACCGATGCTTGATCTAAAACCCACCTAATGCCTTAAGGCCACATTTTTCCAAGTGCCGCCTTCTCAATCACATCAACCACGCCATCAGGGGCGCATTCACCTGCACTTCTGCCAATGTGATATATGACATCATGTGCCAGCAATGCTCCTCTGCCGTGTACACTGGCCAAACTGGACAGTCTCTATGCAAAAAAATAAATTGCCACAAATCTGACATCAGGAATCATAAAATTCAAAAACTGGACAGAGAACACTTCAACCTCCCTGGTCACTCAATAACAGACTTGCAGGTGACAATTTTAAAACAGAAAAACTTCAAAACCAGACTCCAACGAGAAGCTGCTGAACTGGAATTAATTTGCAGATTGGACACCATTAAATTACGGTTAAACAGAGACTGGGAATGGCCGGGTCATTACACAAATTCAATCAATTTCCCCATGTTAAGTATCCTCACACCTTCTTGTCAACTATCTGATATGGACCATCTTGAGTATCACTACAAAAGGTTTTTTTTCCTCCTGCTGATAATAGCCCAGCTAAATTAAATAGCCTCTTAGAATTGGTACGGCAACTTCCACCTTTTCATGTTTTCTGTGTGTATATATATTGTGACAAAGCTCTGTCCTTATTTTCGTGGGTCCTACGTTTCCAGGCAGATTTCACTAGTCTCAGAGGCTTTCTGTGACCCTCCCCGTAGCCCTTCTCCCTCTAGAGACCAGGTCGCAGCCTACTGAGCCATTTTCATCCTAAGCCAGTGAGGAGAAGCTATCCTTCCTGGCACAGTCTCTGTTGTCTCCCAATCTCAGTGATTAATTAGGGGAGGCAAAAAAGGAGGGAGCTCGGGCCCACCCTCTACTCCGGGCTCCAGCCCAGGGACCCTAATAGTATCAGCTAAGATGGCTGACCTTTTATCCACAAAACACAATACAATTCCCTGGGCTACTTCCCCACAGCAGTCCCTGCTTCTTCAAACTCCACTTCACCCTTACCTCAGGGCCTCCTTCCTTGTGTATGATATGTTGTCTACCACTCAGTCTCACCAACAGCACAACTTCCTCCCACAGCTCCTGACATCCACACCCACTTGACTAACTGGGAGGTTTTTAACTGGTTCAGCCAGTCCCTGATTGGCTTCAGGGGTCCCAATCAGGCTAGCTATTTCTACTCCTTTCTAGAAGGTTCTTAATTGGCCCCAGGTGTCTGGATTAACCTGGAACAACTGTCATTTGGTTCCAATGGTACCAGGGATTTGTTTAGCCTGGGACTAACATATCTGTTCCTTAGCACTTTCCTATAGCCATCTGGCCTTGCCCCGTCACAAATATATTATATATATATATATATATATATATAATTACCTACCGTGTTTTCCATTATATACATCCAATGAAGTGGGCTATAGCCTACGAAAGCTTATGCTGAAATAAATTTGTTAGTCTCTAAGGTGCCAAAAGTACTCCTGTTCTCCTTATGGATACAGACTAACACGGCTGCTACTCTGGAATCTCTCAATTTTGGGGCACCTCCAGTTATGGGACCCTAAACTGGGAACATCTGAGGAAAGGAAGCGGGTGTCTGGCTCTCTCAAGTGCCAGGTACCTCCAGCTGAGAAACAGGAACCACCAGCATCCTCCAAAAACCATTCCCCAAGTGGTCTCAGATTGGGGGTCCCCCCACCACAGCACCCATCCCCCAAAATCAGTGGCTGCTTTCGGAACAGATCAATCTTGCAGAACATGTTCAGACCATCCGACAAGCCCTCCCTACCATCCCAGACACAAACCCCACCCTCATCTGCATGTAGGCTCCTCCCCTTGTCTTTGGGGCTGAATTCACCCAACCATCATATAAAGGGCTGATCCTTGGTGAAGCTTGACCTGCGGAAGCCAAATTCCCATGCAGCTGGATGGGAATTGGGCCAAAAATCTAGACAACTTCAGTGAAAAAAAAAATCCAGTGGTCCATTCCTCTTCCCCTAACCTCTTTCTATTTGTCTGTCCTTGGTCTGTGACCAGCCCATAGCTCCTGCAGCCTTTGAGAAGCCCCTATGACAGATCAGGTGCTATCATAGCGAAAATATCTGCATGTCCCTAGGGGTCTGTGCTGAGGAACCAGATCAGAGTTCAAGCCCCTTTCTGAAGAGACACCATCTAAATAGCACTGGGGGTTATTGGGTGTCACCTGGTGCAGGTTAACAGGTGCTCAACTGGCAAGCAAGGTAATGGGGGGGTCAGTCCCTCCACCTGGCTTTTCTATCCCTGGGATCTGAGAGTCAAGCTGGGGTTCTTTCCTTCACCTGTAAAGAAGGCCCAGCAGAACCAACCACTGCCCTTGATTGAGAGTGGTGCCGTGGTGGCCTCATGTGGCTGTGTAAATGGGGGCAGATTCTGCTCTGGGATCTCAGCTCCTTGACCTGACTCTCCTTTACCATCACTACCGCTTTTGAGGCCCTTTGATACCGCCAGAGCGGCACAAAGAGCCCTGCAAACAAGACTCGGCCCCTCACATCTTTAGCCCTGGTGGCTGTGAAGTGACCCTTCAGCCCATGCCTGAGTCTGCACCAAATACACCAAGACCAAATACACCATTGCTCTGAGAGGCACAAATTCTGTCCACCCTCCTAAACAAGGGCGTTAACTCTGAAGTCTAACAACTGCCATGTAAATTAACCATTTCATGGCTGATCCTTTTAGGAGAAACAGCCAACTAATGGGTTTGGATGCACTGGCAGATCCTGACCAGGGACGGCAGCCAGTAGCGATTAAGGGATGCTGGAGGTCTCAGGGAATTTGAATGGTCATGCCCCATGGAAAGGTGGGAAAACAGGCAGCCCCTCCCTGTCTCTCAAAACCCCCACCCGTCATCCGCCCCTGCCCTGGGCGTCCAAACCCTCAGTTCCTTCCCCTCCCATCGATACCCCCAAACGACCTTGGAATCTGGCGTGGGGGGTAAAACAGACTGACTAGAACCAAGACACATCAGGAATGACAAGGGACCCTACGCTGGTTGGCGTGGGCAGGGAGGGGCCATTACAGGGTCCACATCGGCGCGGATCTGATGGGACCGGGGGCCATTATTACGGTGCTCCCCACCCCGCTCCAGCAGATGGAGCAGGGCCACGCAGCCTCCACTGCACTGCAGCCCAGGCCTTCCTAGCGCCAGCCTCGGGCGGGCGAGACCAGCTCGTTCACTGGACCTTGTGTCTTTAATATCCTGGGACCAACACGGCGACGACAACAATGCGAACCCTAAGACGTGCCCATCCGCTGCCACCCCCCGCCAAGCTGGACTAATTTCCCCACACTGCACCCCTCAGCTTAGCTCCTGCCTCCACCCCCTCTCTACCCCTTCCAACGAGCTGCAAGAGGGAGAGGGGATCCTTTGCCCCATGGCACCTGGCGCCAGCTCCCCCAGTTTGTAGGCCTCAGCTGGACTCTCAGGGCCCAGCGAGCATTTGGAAAAGGAGCCGCATGTTTTTAACTCCCCTCCCGGAGTCATGCAGCCTGGCCCTTCCCTGCCCCCTCCGACACAGAGAGGCTCCCCTGCCAGGGCAGCTTGAAAGCAGAGGGGCTCGCGGCAGAACCAGCTTTCATTCCAGACCACATGCTTCTAGCGCTCGTGATTGGGAAGAAGAAGCTTGAAAAACCTGACCTCAGCGCAACTGAGGCCACGGCGCCTGCCTGAGTTTGCAGAGAGCCTGAACCGATTGCTGCTGCCTGAGTTTGCAGAGAGCCTGAACTGATTGCTGCTGCCTGAGTCTGTAGAGACCCCCTCTGCACTCCAAGACGGAGCTGGCTTAGAATCCCAATGGAGGTGTTCACACCAAGCCTCACCTCTCCGGGGCCCTTTGCCATCGCCATCCCAGCCAGGGATGCTGGGAGAAGGGCTTTGCTGACAACCCGCAATCACGGCTGTGCTGGGAATGGATGTCAGCAAAGCCCCCTCCCCTCCTCAGCCCTCCACCCAGGTGTGGCAGAGTCCTTCCCCCCTCCTGGACACAGCCCAGCCCACACGAAGGTGGGGAGTGGTGTTCTGGGAAGACCCAGGTGTTTGGAGGGGGCGTGACCTGCCACTACACCCCCTTGATTTCTTTAAGCTGGAGCAGCCCCACCTCCAAAGTCCAATATTATCAGTATTACAGCAGCACCTGGGGGGAGGGGGCACCAGTTAGGGGTCAGGGCCCCTACTGTGCCAGGAGCTGGTCGAAGGATCCCCTGCTCCAAGTGGCTCACAAGATCTGGGGGGAGGGGGAGAGGTGGCAGCTGCTTCCCAGGGCTGCCCCATTAGCAAAGATGTGTCTGTCCCTCCATCTTCCAGCTTCTGCTGGAGGGGATGAGCCCTGCTATGGGGAGGTCTGTCTGTCTGTCCCTGCTCTGTGCGTACGTCCCTGGGTGTCCGCCTTCCAATTCCACACATCCACTTCCTCCCCATCAACCCCCTTCGGATGTCACAGCGTCTACATCAGGGATCTCAGACTCAGATCACAAGCACCACATGAGGACTAGTACATTGGCCTGTGGGTCGCGTCACTGATACCCCCACTCCCCCGCTGCCCCTGGCCCCACCCCCAATCCAGCCCTTCCATGACGCCACACCCCTGCCCCACCTCTTCCCACCCCTTCCCTGCCCCCCATTCCAACCCCTTCCCCAAAGTCCCCGCCCCAATTCTTCCCGCTCCCTGCCCCTATTCCAACCCCTTCCCCTAATCCCCGCCTCACCTGTCCGCCTCCTTCCCTGAGCGCACGGCTCCCCGCTTCTCCCCCATCCCTCCTGGAAAGCGCTAAGTGTCGCCAAACAGCTGTTTGGCAGTGGGAAGCGCCTGGAGGTAGGCAGAGGAGCGGGGCCCCAGCGTGCTGGAGGAGGAAGGGGGGTGGCGGGGGGACGGAGGCTTGGCAGGCACAGGAAATAACTCTGGAGTGGCGGGAGGGGCATGCGGGGAGCTTGGCAGCCTCAGGAAATAACCCTGTGGGCCGCGTGTTTGAGACCCCTGGTCTCCGTCTTCTGCTAAGGCCAGAAGGGGCCATTAGCTCAGCTCGCCCGATCTCCCACAGAGCACGGGCCCTTCGGTTTCACTCAGAGCCCCCATGCTGGGCCCAGTGCCCGGGAAATGTGGGGAGACAAAGACCAGGCGAGAGTGCGGGGGGACAAACTCCCTAGACCCCTGCTGCAGCAAGGAACTGATCAGGGGAGATCTGCCCGCGGGACGCCCACAGGCTCCCCGCCCCACAGGGGAACCCAAACAGCCTCTTCCTCCTGATCTGGCCTGGGGGAGAATCCTTCTCCGACCCCACATGGGAGACCAGCCAGACCCCGAGGATGCCAGTAAGGCCCCTCAAGCTCCGGGGAAGAATTTGCTAGGATTTCAGGGTCTGTGAACACTAGGGCCCCCTCAGGGACCATCCAGGCATTTGCCCGTTTCAAACCTCCCCGCCCCAGTCCACAGACTACCAGGGATCCAATCCGCCTCCCCTCCTCCCCCCGACATGCTGGGCCCCTGGGAACTCAACCCACTCCTGCCCACCCCAGCACCCTCCTCCTCCAGCTCAGGACTCAGCTCCACCCATCCTGCCACCCCAATGTGAGGTCTCCTTTCTCTGCAGAGCGCTTGGGAAAGTCCCCTCCCTGATCCGGGGAAGCCGTGTCATGCCGGCCCCAGCCGGAGCTCATAGACTTTAAGGCCAGGATGGACCATCATGAACATCTCAGCTGACCCGGTGCAACTCACCAGCCTCAGAGCCTCTCCCACCCACTTCTGTAATAGGCCCCGTGACAAAGCTCTGTCCTTGTCTCCGGGGATCCTGCATTTCCTGGCGGATTTCACTAGCCTCAGAGGCTCATTGTGACCCTCCCCGTAGCCCTTCTCCCTCTAGAGACCAGGTCACAGCCTATTGAGACATTTTCATCCTAAGCTAGTGAGGAGAAGCTATCCTTCCTGGCACAATCTCTGTTGTCTCCCAATCTCAGTGATTAATTAGGGGAGGCAGAAAGGGAGGAACCCAGGCCCACCCTCTACTCCGGGCTCTAGCCCAGGGACCCTAACAGTATCAGCTAAGATGGCTGACCTTTTATCCATAAAACACAAGACAATTCCCTGGGCTACTTCCCCACAGCAGTCCCCGCTTCTTCAAACTCCACTTCACCCTTACCTCAGGGCCTCCTTCCTTGCCTATGTGTTGTTGTCTACCGCTCAGTCTCACCAACAGCACAACTTCCTCCCACAGCTCCTGACATCCACACCCACCTGACTAACTGGGAGGTTTTTATCTGGTTCAGCCAGTCTCTGATTGGCTTCAGGGGTCCCAATCAGGCTAGCTGTTTCTACTGCTTTCTAGAAGGGTCTTAATTGGCCCCAGGTGTCTTGATTAACCTGGAACAACTGCCATTTGGTTCCAGTGGTACCAGGGATTTGTTTAGCCTGGGACTAACACAGCTGTTCCTTAGCACTTTCTATAGCCATCTGGCCTTGCCCCATCACAGCTCCTAACCTCAGGCTGAGTTACTGACATCCTCAAGTCTTGATTTAAAGTCTTCAAGAGAATCCAGCATTGACTTTCATTCACACCAGCAAGGGACCTGTGCCCCATACTGCAAAGCAACGTGGAAACCCCCCAGGGTCTCTGCCAATCTGACCTTGGGGGGAAAACTCCTTCTTGAGTCCCAACCCCAAAGCTAGCGATCGGTTAGACCCTGAGCACGTCAGCTAGTCCCACCAGCCAGAACCCTCGACACGTAGAGTCCCACCTCCATCCGCTGGAGATATTTGCTCATGGGCGACATGCCCTTGTAGGCCACCTCATCAGACCACCCCTCTCCAGGAACTTGCCATGCTCAGGCTTAAAACAAAGATAAAATTTTGCCTCCATTGCTCCCCTTGGCACACCCCTCCTCTGGGGGTTAGAAACCTCCATTGACTCACTGTGTTGCCAGCCTGTTGATTGCTGGCCCGTTCTTGTGCCAACATTGCCCCTAAACAACTCCTCTCCCTCCCTGGTGTTTAGCCCTTTGATGTATTTAGAGGGAGCAATTCGATCTCCCCACAGTCTTCCATTTGGCCAGGCTAAACCAGCCAAACTCCTTATGGCCTCTCGTAAGGGAGGGTCTCCGTGTATCACGCCAGTATCCCGTCTCTGCAGTGTGAATTCCTGGGAGACCAGGACTGCACGTGGTATCCCCAATGAGGTCTCCCTGGTGCCTTGTATCACAGTCCTGGCACTTCCCTCCCCACCTCTACTGGAAATACCTCACCAGACGCCTCCTAGGAGTTCACAGCTGCATCACTGTCCTCCTGAGATTCCTGTGGCACCTTAAAGACTAACTGAAATTTTTTCAGAGCATGAGCTTTCGTGGGCTAATACCCACTTCGTCCGATGCATGCATCCGACGAAGTGGGTATTAGCCCACGAAAGCTCATGCTCTGAAAAAATTTCAGTTAGTCTTTAAGGTGCCACAGGACTCTTTGTCACTTCTGCAATTCCAGACTAACACGGCTACCCCTCTGACTCCTGAGATTGGCCAGCACACCTGGGTCTTTGCCCTTCCCGGGCGTTTCCAACAGACACGTTCCCAGCTTATGGCAACAATTCTTCTTAGTCCCCAAGTGCGTGACTTTGGCCTATTACATTTCATCCCATTTCTCTGACTCCCATCCTCAAGGCTGTGAAACTCCCAACAGCTCCTCCCTTCTCCTCACCCACCCCGGGGCCTCGGCTGCTCTGACCTTCATCCAGGATCCTTTGCTGGAGTTGCCAGGGCTCTTCCCCGTACTGCAAACCATTGAGTTTTGCGCATACCCAACTGTCTCTGACAGGGAGGCAGAGCAGCCTAGTGGATGGGGCATCAGACTAGGCTACAGGAGGGCTGAGTTCTAGCCCCAGCTGTGATCTTGGGTAAGCCACGTCCCCTCTCTGCACCTCAGTTTCCCCTCTTAGCTGTCCAGACCGACCTCTTTGGGGCAGGGATCATCCCTCGCTCTTTAAGTACAGCACCTTGCACACTGGGGTGCCGATCTCATCTCTGTACTGAAATCTCACCACACACCCTCTGCTTTATGGGGTGCTGCGGGTCTCACTTCTCCTTTCTTCTCATGCTGGGCAAAAGATCCCTGGTTTGCAACCCTGCTACGCCAGTATTGGCCTCCCCTTGCCCCCGCCATGCCTCCTCCTCTGCAGTCCCCTCCTCACTTGCCCTCTACTCTACTGCGGAATCCCATCTACCGCTAGTCACGTGAGCTCCCATTGGAGCTGCTGGAGCTCCGCCTCTTCTCTTGGTGACTCCACCTCTTCCCTTGGTGACTCCGCCTCCCTCCCTGCTCGTACCCCCTCCCCTACAGTACTCCATGCCTTCCACCAGCCTCTGCACTGTCATAGTTCCAGGCCCACTGGCCCGTCGCTTGCAAGTGCCAGCTGACGGCACAGGCCCCACTTGAACTCAGGAGCAGGGGGCGCCATTGCCAAGGGGAGCCCCCCACCCGCCACTTCCCGCTCCAAATCTGGGCTCTTGGCAAGCTTGCCTAGTGGTTTTTTTACTCCGATAGGGGGGAGGGGAGGAGGAGTGTACAAGCGGCATCTGTTTGGGAAGCCAGATCTAACTCTCCACAAAGACCCCAGGCGCCTCTCCGCTAACAGGGAGGGGACCCGGACCCCGGGCAGGGAGTGGGCTGAAACGGACGACTTCTAGACAGGCCACAAGCTTTATACCCTGGTTTAATTTGCATGGCACTCATGGCCCAGAGGTGGCAGGCAAGAACCAGGCCCACACGGTGCCATTAGCGGCACAGAGACACAGAAATGCCATGCTTGATAGGACCTCGAGAGGTCGTCCAATCCAGCCCCCTGCGCGGAGGCAGGACAAAGTAAACACCCTGAAAGGTGTTTATCCAACCTGCTCTTAAAAATCTCCACTGACGGGGATCCCACAACCTCCCCTGGGAGCCTGTTCCAGAGCTTCACTGCCCAGAGAGTCAGAAAGTTTGTCCTAATACCTCACCTAAGTCTCCCTTGCTGCACTGAGAAATGGAAGCATGTCAAGCCTCTCTAGAAAACAGTGGCTGCAACTGACTAAAACAGGAACATTTAAAAGAAGAAATCAAGTCACTTCTCGCTATTTCCAAAGCCATTTGCGCTGGCAATGGCCTGTGAGTCTTGCAATATTTGGTGTTATCCTAGAAGGCCCAGTTCTAGGACTCACGTGATTAGGAAGATTAGCTTCCATTTAAATAAAGAAATTCTTTTTCTTTAATCTTTAAAAGGTAAGTAAAATAGGTATTTTTTTAAAAAGTGACGTCAATGTGTTTTACAGGTAAAACGCTTCTTAAAGAGTTAAAGACAAAACATAAAAGGGAATTTAAAGGTCACTTTCCTGTCTGTTGATATTCTAGTGAATAGCTTGAAATCATGATCCAAGAGCACCCCAAAAGCTCGGGAACTGGAAGGCAGATAAAAAGAACCCAACAAACATTGGTTTTAAAAACCTCCTGGCTACGAAGCTAATCTCGTTGTTATTAACATGAGTCCCAACCACAGAACAGGCCCCCCAACAAAAAGATGGTCACACCTCCAAAGAGTCTAACCTGCTCTGCACAGGGATTTTGCCCGAATATACTTATTTCAATTAGAGCTGTTATTTATTTTTAACTGATACAGTTCAAGTGGTGTAGACGCAATTATACCAAGATAACAGCTTGTGAAAAGCTGTTATCAGCCCCCCGCCCCCCCGACTTCTTTTCTCCAGACAAGACATGTCCAGTTGTTGTTTTTTTTAAACCTCTTTCCTTCTGATCAAAGGTTTAGAAAATATGACCTATTTTTATTGCTCTCTTTTGGACTCTCTGTAATATATCAACGTCTTTCCTGAAGTGCGGCATCCTGAATTGGACACGGTACCCCAGCTGAGGCCTCCGCAGAACAGAGCCAGAAAATTACCTCCTGTGTCTTACATACACAGATTAGCCTTTTTCACAATCGCACCACATTGTTGATTCATATTCAGTTTGTGATCCACTCTAAAACCCGGATCCTTTTCGGCAGCATGACCCCCTAACCAGTTCTTCCCCCAGTTTTATAGTTGTGCATTAGTTTTCCATCCTGAATGCAATATTTCGCACTTATCTTGATTGAATTTCCTCTTGTTGATTTCAGACCTACTCTCCAATTTCTCATGGTCATCTTGAAATCTAATCCTGTCCTTCAAAGCGCTAGCAACCCCTACCAGGCCGGTGTTATCCACAAATTTTATAATCACACTCTATTACCTGAGTCGTTAGTGAAAATATTGATGAGTACCAGACCCAGATGTGAGTGTGGGGCCTCACTGGACATAAACTCCCACTCTGACAGCAAACCATTGATGATTACTCTTTGAATACAGTCTTTCAACCACCTTATAATGATTTCACCAAGTCCATATTTCCCTAGTTTGCTTATGATAACGGCATAAGACCGGCCATACTAGGTCACACCAAAGGTCCATCTAACCCAGGATCCCGTCTTTGAGAGAATGTTTCCAAGAGAATGACAGAACAGGTCAATTATCACGTGATCCATCCCCTGTCATCCAGGCCCAGCTTCTGGCATTCAGAGGTTTAGGGACACCCCAAAGCATGGAGTTGCATCCCTGACCATCCTGGCTAATAGCCATTGATGGACCTCTCCTTCAGGAACTTATCTCATTCTTTTTTGAGCCCAGTTATACTTTTGGTCTTTGCAGCATCCCCTGATGAAGAGTTCCACAGGTTGACTGTGCGTTGGGTGAAGAAGTGCTTCCTTCTGTTTTCAACCTGCTGCCTGTTAAGTTCATCAGGTGACTCCTGGATTTTGTGTGATGCGAAGGGGTTAATAACACTTCACTAGTCACTTTCTCCACACCAGCCATGATTTTATAGGCCTCTCTCATATCCCTCTTAGTCGTCTCTTTTCTAATCAGAACAGTCCCGGCCTTTTTAATCTCTCCTCCAATAGAAGCTGTTCCATCCCCTTAATCATCTGTGTTGCCTTTCTCTGCACCTTTTCCAGTTCTAATATCTCTTTTTTTGAGATGGGGCAATCAGAACTGCACGCAGTATTCAAGGCATATATAATGCATGATGATATCATGCGGGACTATGGCAAAAGCCGTCCTCAAATCCAAATATGTCACATCTACAACTTCCCCCATTCATTAGGCCAGCATAAACACACGGGGTGGGGGGCTCTGCAGCAATTTAAATAATCCTCGCTAGCTCTTTTCGTTAGCAGATCTCACCGCACTTTATACAGGGGATCAATATCTCTATCCCCATTTTACAGATGAGGAAAACTGAGGCACAGAGCAGGGACCTGCCCAAGGGCACCCAGCAGGCCTGTGGCAGATCCGTGCACAGAACCAAATCTCCTGTGTCCCACTCCAAGGCACTAACCACGAGGCTACATTACCTCAATCATGTTGCTGGCCTAAGGAATTGTTCATCAGCCAGGCTGACCCTCCCGTATAGCACAGGCCAGAGAAACCCAGCCAGGGGTTTCTTCATTCAGCCCCTATCTGGTGGTTGAGCTAGAGTGGGGCTTTTAGAACGAGCCAGCCAATCACAACGCTGAGTGAGGGAGAATCCAACCCACCCCTGGGAAGCTGCTGGAATGGTTAATCCTCCTGCCTGTCACAACCTTGCAGTACGGTACCTAGCACAAAAGAAGGAGCCCTCTTTGATCCTGCCCAGAGCCACCCCCTCCAAGGCATAAGTCAGAGCAGCCTCAGGGCTACCCTAACTTACACAACTACAGCCCTGCAGGGACATTTAGGCAAGTGAGAATAGCCAGCGTGCAGCCCTTCCCCCAACTGCAATGGCCCCCGGAGCTACTTTGCAAGCTGCCACCAGCAACCTAGGGAATTGTACTTTTTTAGGAAGGTTTCAACCCCTTGTCTTTATTAGAACTTCCACACCCCACTACTTTCGGGGAGCCGCACTTCTCATAAGATACTCTGTCACTCTTCTGAGACAAGGTAACCTTGACATCATTCAGTCGCTGCCACAATATGTGGTGAGCACCCCACAGATACCAGAGGCCTGCAAGAGTCCCACTCCCCCAGATACTCAAATCGGTTCTAACCCTGACTTCAAACCGGCTCTAACTCTCACTTCATGGAGCATCCTCGCGGGTGACAGAGGGTCTCTGCTAACTTGTGCCAACTTAGGAACGAGGGTCACTTCTTGGTTACTTGACACAAGCCACTTTTCCTTTAGGCCCAAGGCCTCGGGTAAGCTCTCGGGGTACATTTTACAGGGGAGGGATAGCTCGGTGGTTTGAGCATTGGCCTTCTACACCTAGGGTTGTGAACTCACTCCTTAAGGGGGACATTTAGGGATCCGGGGCAAAAAAAAAGAAAAATCTGTCCAGGGACAGTACTTGGTCCTGCTAGTGCAGGCAGGGGTGTGGACTTGATGATCTTCTGAGGTCTTTCCAGCTCTATGAGAGAGGCATATATTTATTTATTTATTTGGGTACAGCGTGCACATGTGGGCTCCAGCTGAGCTCGGAGACTCGGGCCGTGCGTTTTTTCTTGCCACGCTGACGTACCCTTGGAGGACTGTAGAGGCCCCGTGTTACAATGCTTCATTCCTACTTGTATTTCACCTCTCTATCCGAAATACACCAGCGACCATTTATCCTCGGCGAAGGGGGGGGGTGTAACTCTTCCACAGGCTGATCTGTGCCACTCGCACAGCACAGAGGGGCCAGGGCTCCAAGGAGGAACAAGGCTTTGAAAAGCCAAGAAGGGCACGGGAAAGCTGGAGCCGGACGGGAGCAGGGAAGCAGCCCGGGAGCTTGGGGAGGGGCTGGAGAGGAAAGCGGGGACCTGCTGGAGCCCGGGGATCAGGGAACGGTCAGAGGAGGGAGCCGCCGGAGCAAAGGCGGGAGGACGAGGCAGAGGTCACAAGCCCGGAGAACCCAGCCAGGGCTTTCTAGCTCGGCCACCAGATAGGGGCTGGATGCAGAGTGGGTCTTTTCAAAGAGCAAGTCAATCAACTCTGAGCAATGAGAATCCACCCCAGCCCCTGGTCTGGGGGCAGGTGCATCACGATTCCTTTCCATTTGGGGAGTGGAATTGATCTTTGCGGATTCCCATTTCTTGCCGTCTCCTACTAAACGGTGGGGGTGGGGGCACCGGGAGGAAGGGGGTGTTAACTCTTGGTCTCCTACAGAGAAAGCCTACCCCGAGGCCAGCCTCGCTAGCAGCTTCCAACACAGCTCTCAGCACCGGCCCCTCACGATCCTCGCCCCTGCCTGGCCCCTCTGAGAGTCCCCCTGCTGCCAGAGAGAGGGGACGGCCGACCCCAGAGTTAGAGTGGGAAGGATTCCCCCTGCGGGGGGGCGCTGGACCCAGATTTTCCCCCTCCCCACGTGCTCGGGTCTAGCTGGTGCTTCAGGAAGCTCAGCAGGGCCCAGGGGTCACTGGGCTAGTCCCACTGGAAGCCCTTTGGGATCCAGCACCCCAAAGGGGTGGCTGGACAAGGGCAGGAATCCCTGATGGCAGGGAACAGCAGGATTACAGCAGGAGGGGCACTGAGAACCGAGAGATGGCAGCTAATCGATGGGGGTACAGCCAAGAGGCCCCTCGACACACCCGGTCTCCTCCCCTCTCCCAGCCTCCTTCCTCTCCCATCCCACAACCCTACCTCTCCCAGTCCAACTTCCTCATCACATCTTCTCCCCACTGACACCCCTTTCCCCCTCCCCGCCACCTCCTCTCCAGGCCTTATTTCTCCCCCCATCTCCTTCCCACAACCTGTCCTCTGTGTTCGGTGGGCTTCCTGTCATGAAGTGTCCGGGACACTCCGTTAGAGCAGTAACCACACTGCGGGAGCTGGACTGGCAAATTTGCCCCCGATCCCGGGTCCATCCCAAGTCACCTGAGTGCAAAGGGAGAATCCTCATCATCTAGGTGCAACAGCGGGTCTATGACACATGGTCAAGCAGTTCCAATGCCATCCAGCAGAGGGTAGCAGTATGCACGCATGCCCTTTCCCGGCAGCGTCTGGGAGTGTTTAACCCTTGACGCTACAAAATACCTTTGATAGAATCTATCGTTCCCCAGGGCCTCTTCCAGACCCAATGCCCGAGCTGCACAAGCTTCCCCTGCAAAGACAGGGACCCCCCGCAACACACACACAAAACACAAGTCCCCAGCCCAGGCTCACAACCCCCACTTCCTTTCTCCAGCAGCCCCCCCGCCCCCCCATACACTGGAGTCCACCAAGGTTGGGGTATTGCAGCTGGGGGAGCACAGGATTGGTGGGGGGAAGGGGATGACAGATTCATTCTTGCATCCTCACATAGTCCTGAGCAAACATCCCCCAGTGTCCCCACTAGGAAGCTAGAACTGCTAGCAGGCTATGTACACTGGAGGACTAGCCATTGGGCTAGGGGCTAGCATACTCGTCTGGGATCTAGGCCAGTGCTGGGACGAACACATGTTCTGGCCTCCGACAGAGCCCAGAGGGAGTCAGCTTTTTCACCACCCATGGGCCACACGTGGCAGCATCACCACCCCAGTCTGGCTTCAGACTGCCGTAGGTTGCCAGTTTTGGGGGTGCAGGGCACATGGTGGAGCAGCTCAGAGTCTGTCCAGCAGAGGGCAGTGGTCTCACGCACACGTCTACGTAAGTCATTGGGTGACACAGCATCACAACGTTACGAGACCCATTTAATATTGTAGGGGGGAAGAGGTCTGAATTATGCCATCTGCCCCCAGGCCTGGCATTCGTGGTACCAATGCCAATTACTCTTCTCACGGTTACCTTGCCCTTGTCTCTGGTGTATCCATCTCTGGGCTCAGGCTGGACGTTCTTTGGGGCAGGTCCCGTGTCTGACTCCATGTCTGCGCCCTGATCTCAGTTACTGTGAGTCTGTGCCTGGCCTGGACGGGGCCCCAGGCTTGGTTACTGCCTGTCTGTACAGCCCTGATCCCAGTCAGTGTATGTCCATGCAGTGCCCGGCGCGACGGGGCCCTGATCTCGGTCACTGTGTGTCTGGGCAGCGCCCGGCGCGACGGGGCCCTGATCTCGGTCACTGTGTGTCTGGGCAG
>ML677389.1:2763314-2787415 GCA_007922305.1 Dermatemys mawii
GGGTGGGGGAGAGTGAGCAATGGGGGGGGGTAGAGTGGGCGGGGGGCAGAGCCTCGGAGAAGGGGCAGGGCAGGGGGTGGGGCAAGGGTGTTTAGGTTTGTGGGATTAGACATTGGCAACCCTATCCAGCCCTGATCCTGGCCCACAAGACAACACAACACACACCCTTGTGCCCCCCATCCCAGCCCACAACACAACATACACCCACTCCAGTCTGTTATCACAGCCCAAAACACAACACACACAAACACACCCTCCAGTTCTGATCCCAGCCCACAACACAACACAGACCTCCTCCAGCCCCAATCCCAGCCCACAACTCAAGACACAACCGCTAGGGTTGCCAACCCTCCCGGTTTGGCTGGGAGTGTCCCAGAATCGGCCTTGTTCTCGGAAGCTACTGAAACCAAACCGGGAGATTTTAGGCCAGTAAAAGTCCAGCGGCGCAGCAGGGCTAAGGCAGGCTCCCTGCCTGCCCTGGCTCCACACCGCTCCCGGAAGTGACCAGCATGTTCAGCAGCGGTTCCTAGGCAGAGGCGCAGCCAGGGGGCCTCCACACGCTGCCACCACCCCATGTGCCGAGTCCACAGCTCCCATTGACCAGGAGCAGGAACAGGGGCGCCATTTAGAGGGACGAAGGGGGAGATCTGCAGAGGAGAGGTGCCCGTGGGGCAGGGAGTCAGTATTTTGTTTACAGAGGCAGCGTGATTCAGGCAAGGAAGGGCTGGGGATTAATGAAAGGCACTGGAAGTTTAGCCAGTAAAACAGGAATCCCTCTGCGGAGGGGTGGTGGGAGGGATTGTTTTAGAGAGAACATGGGAGACTCAGGAAAAAAACAGCCAAGCCCTCTGAGCCCCATTCAGAAAAGGGGGAGATTGGGGGGCACAGGTGAAAAGAAGATTAAGGGTGAGCAGCGGATCGAGAAGTTCCCACTCCCCCCGTGGTACGTATGTGGCCCCATCACCGCAGTATCTGGGCGCCTCACAAGGTCTCACCGATTTCTCCTCCCAGCCCCTCAGTGAGGTCGAGCCGTGCTGTTATCCCCATTGTACAGATGGGGGCACTGAGGCCCACACAGACTAAAGGGCAGATTTTCAAAGGTATTTAGGCACCTAGAGGGATTTTCAAAAGCCCTGAGGTTAGGTGCTTTGTACACCCCACTAGATGCCTAGCTGCATCTTTGGGTGCACAGGTGCCGACTTTTCAAAGTGCTGGGACAGTGCTTGACTCCCCTGGCCCGGCCCCCAGCCCCACTCCATTCCTTCCACCAAGGCTCGCCTCTTCCTGCCCAGTCCCACCCCCTCCCCCAAGCCGCGTCCTCCCCTCCCAGCCTCCTGCATGCCGCAAAACAGCTGTTTGTGATGGGTGGGAAGTGCGGGGAGGAAGGGGAAGGGGGAGGTGCATCGGGCCCGTCTGTGGGCAGGAGACGTGCTGATAGTGGGGTTGCCGGAGGCTACTATGTGCCCATCATTTTTCCCCCATGGGTGCTCCAGCCCCAGAGCACCCACGGAGTCAGCGCCTATGTTTGGGTGCCTAAAAGATTTTGAAACTCTGTCTTTAAGGCCCTGGCCTGAGGGCAGACAGGACGTCCGGGGAGGAGGGGTAGAACCCAGGTCTTTCAGGGCTAGCACCCTGTCCAGTAGCCCAGCCCCTCGCAAAAGAGGAGGCCGCTGATAGACAGGAGTAAAACCAAGGCAGCCAGTTCTCTGCAACGCCAGCAGATGGTCCCAGGAGGTTGGGACGGATCGTCAGAACGGACAGCGTGAAAAGCAGCCCAGAGGTCAGGAAGGCTGGGAAGGAGAGTCAGGCGGGAAGAGCTCACGTAACTCCCAGTCGGTGGCCGGGATGCAGAGAAACGGCGGTTGTACCGTTTAACTGAAAGCCAGTTTGCTGGGTCCTGTTTTGTTCTGAGCCGGAGCAAAGGAAGGAATCGGAAAGTGTCCTCTCCGGATCAGAGGGGTGTACGGTTTCAGCCAGTGTTCCCGCGAAGAATCTTCCCACCCATGTGCGGAATGAATTCCATTCTGTGCACCAATATGGAGGAGGTGAGGTGTGACACAGAACAAAATTAATGGAGTGGGCCAAGGGGTTCGGAGTGTGGGAGGGGGCTCAGGGTTGGGGGTGAGGGCTCTGGCTGGGGGTGAGGGGCACAGGGCTGGAGTAGAGGGTTGGGATGTGGATGGGGGGGTTCCAGCTGGGGGTGCAGGCTCTGGGGTGGGGCCGGGGATGAGGGGTTTGGGGTGCAGACGAGTGCTCTGAGGCTCCCCCCAGCTTTCTCTTCCCGCAGCAGCATCTGGGCTGATGTGGGGAGCTCTGCGCTGGGGCTGCGGGACAGGTACCCATCCCCCGGCAATGGCAGGTCTGGACTGGGGCTGGGTTTGGGCCAGGGGAAGGGCCGCAGCAGGTCCAGGGCTGAGCTGGGGTCAGGGGAAGGGCGGGAGGGGTGCCGCAGCAGGTCTCTGGGGGCGGAGGGGCGTCCCAGCCGTGGCTGGGTTCGGTTGGGTTCCCTGAGCACTGGCGCGGCACTAAGTAGGTTGCTGCGTGGCCGCACGGCTTACAGGGAATTCAGGTTTCCTCTGTTTCCCAGCCAATTCCAGCACAAAGAACAGAAATCGCATCCACAGAGTCCATAACGTCGACGATTAGGGTCACGATTTGTATTATTCACGGGGCACCATCTGTGTTCAGAATAGGCTAGAAAACGTAGCCCCGGAGTCAAGGGGTATAAAAACATGTAGTCCTGGCTGAGAAGACTCAGCTATTTAAGTATGAAGTGGACCGTTACTGACCCCACGTTAATATCGACGAGTGGAGGTGCCGATGGCAAGAGACGTTTTACTGGATTAAGGACTAGAAGATTTAATCCTCCAACTTTCTTTCGAGCAGCAGAGCTTCCCAGCGCTCCCGCTCCTGTTTATTTTCCTTTCCTGTCCGCAGCAGCCCTGAGATACCTCAGACATCTCCATTTTTTTCCCTCAACTTTAAAATGTGGGATTTTCTGGGTGTTTGGTTTTAAATGTTCTTCTGTGAGCCCTGCAACTCGATCGCTGGATGTTGTGTTTAAGAGCCTTCTGGAAAGTAACTGGCCTGAAAAGAAGAGTGAAAGCAGTGGTACCGACTCTCTGATTTTTGTCACGAGTCTTATGATCATTTCTTGTTTTCTTTAAAGTCCCAGCTCCTCGAGTCAAGTGGAGATGGGAGGATTGCAGCCTTCATTCTTAAAGAAAAATGAAGTTTCCAGCCCTCGTGGCTGTGGAGAAAGCTTCAAAATGTGACCCCAGTGCACCCTAAAGACTCGAACAGTGGAAGGCAAATGAAAAGAACCCCAAAGCCATTATGTTTACCTCATCTCATGATCTGAAAGCCAATCTCACGATTTTTGGTGTGCCTGATTCACGATTTTTGAAGATCTGGGATTGCCAATACCCTGAAAGAGACTTGAAAGTGTCAGTTTCACTCCTGTTTAAGGTCAGTTTCTAGTCCATTATCTGTAGTGGGGTAACAGTCCTAGAACCTCAGGCAGGTAGAGTATTACCCTCACGGGGCCTTGCCCTAGTAGGATGTTTCCAAAGTTAAATGATCTATTCCAAGCCTGGTGAACTGCAAAAAAGCGATAGAAAGTCATCTCAATTTTTCTGCAATTGTTTCAACTCTTGTATTCAAGAGTTAGTAACAAAGTAAGAATAGACATTCAAATGTTAAACCTAACCAGTTTCCCTTAAGTGACTCGACACAAGATGTGAGAAGGGAGAAGTGGTAGATACAGGGGAGGGTAGGAATAGGGTCCAGAGTGACCTAGACAAATTAGAGGATTGGGCCAAAAAAACCCTGATGAGGTTCAACAAGGACAAGTGCAGAGTTCTGCACTTAGGACGGAAGAATCTCATGCACTGCTACAGGCTGGGGACCGAATGGCTAGGCAGCAGTTCTGCAGAAAAGGACCTCGGGGTTACAGAGGATGAGAAGCTGGATAAGAGTCAACAGTGTGTCCTTGTTGCCAAGAAGGCTAACGGCATTTTGGGCTGTATAAGTAGGGGCATTGCCAGCAGATTGAGGGACGTGATTGTTCCCCTCTATTCGGCTTTGGTAAGGCCTCATCTGGAGTACTGTGTCCAGTTGTGGGGCCCACACTACAAGAAGGATGTGGAAAAATTGGAGAGAGTCCAGTGGAGGGCAACAAAAATGATGAGGGGCCTTTAACACGTGACTTATGAGGAGAGGCTGAGGGAACTGGGATTGTTTAGTCTGCAGAAGAGAAGAGTGAGAGGGGATTTGATAGCTGCTTTCAACTACCTGAAAGGGGGGTCCAGAGAGGATGGATCTAGATTGTTCTCAGTGGTAGCAGATGACAGAACAAGGAGTGATGGTCTCAAGTTGCAGTGGGGGAGGTTTAGGTTGGATATTGGGAAAATCTTTTCCACTCGGAGGATGGTGAAGCACTGGAATGGGTTCCCTAGTGAGGTGGTGGAATCTCCTTCCTTAGAGGTTTTTAAGGCCCAGCTTGACAAAGCCCTGGCTGGGATGATTTAGTTGGGGTTGGTTCTGCTTTGCGCAGGGGGTTGGACTAGATACCTCCTGAGGTCCCTTCCAACCCTGAGATTCTCTGATTTTAGTAGTAGAGCTGAGTGGGTCTAATATTTATTTAATTCTCTTGTTTTATATTTACAGATTAGATACAGTGCTCCTATCAGCTAATTTCTAAGTTGTTATCTGCAACAAAAAGCCTCTAGCGTTTTCAGGTGCCTAAGTAGCCTCTGAAATCACAGTTCAAGATGACCCCCCAGTCTGAAACGGTGCCCCTGAATGGGGAACCGTGGCCAATGGGAGCTGCGGGGGCGGTGCCTGCAGTCAGGGGCAGCGCGCAGAGTCACCTGGCTGCCCCTGAGCTTAGAAGCTGCTGCCGGGAGCCGCTCAACATGAGCGCTGCCTGGTGGGAGCCCGCATCCCTCGCCCCTTCCTCCCCCATCCCTGAGTCCCTGCTCACACCCAAACTCCCTCCCAGAGCCTGCACCCCACCTCTTCCTGCACCTCAACCTCCTGCCCCATCCCCGAGCCCCTCCCCACACTCAAACTCCCTCCCAGAGCCCTCACCCCTCAACCCCACCTCAGGAGTGCCCCCCCTCACCCCCACCGCCGCAGCCCAGAGCCCACATCCCCTCCCACATCCAACCCCCCTGCCCCAGCCCAGTGAAAGTAGGGGAGAGCGAGGAGGCTGGAGGGAGCGGGGGTGGGGCCTCGGAGAAGGGGCTGGGAAGGGGATGGGGCAAAGGTGTTTGGGTTTGTGCAATTAGACAGTCGGCAACCCTATCCAGCCCCAGTCACAGTCCACAACACAACACACCACACAGCCTTGAGCCCCTGATCCCAGCCCACAACCCAACACAAACCTCCCAGCCCACGACACAACACAAACCTTCCAGCCCCCGATCCCAGCCCATGAACACAGATCCCCTGCAGCCCCTTACCCCAGCCCACAACACAACACAAACTTTCCAGCCCCCGAGCCTGGCCCACGACACAAAACCCCCACTCCAGCCCTCGATCCTGGCCCATGACACAACACACACCCTCTCCAGCCCCCGGTCTCAGACCATGACACAACACACATACCCTTCAGCCTCCAGTCGCAGCCCACGACGCAACACACACACCCCTCCAGCCCCCGATCCCGGCCCACAGCTAAGGTGGCTGAAGTCTCCAGCAATAAGAAATGAATCTTTAATTAAAGATGATGTCCTGTGCTGAAACCTCCAGGAATACGTCCAACCAAAATTGACAACCCTAATCCTCTAGGGTGGATACATGCCTAATAATTCACCAGAGGGTGGTGCGTGAGTCTCGGCCAGTAGCCAGTAACCTACCGGGCATGGGAGTCACTGACAGATTTACACTAGAATAATATTTAAGATGTTACGTAGCTATACCGGAAATGACATTCTTAATGTCTTGGAGGGATAGGAGGTGACGTACCTCGGAGAAGTGCCTTTCAGGTAGGAGGTAACCGGTTCCTATCTCCCTGTCCGGCCATGTCTTGTGCGTTGTATACAGACTGGACACAAGGCTGCGGTGAAAGTAACTAACCCAAGGGGCGCGGCAGAGTCCCCGGCACCAGTGGCGTTTAAATCAGGGAGGGATGGTTTTCCTAAACACTCTGCTCTCGGAATAATTGTAGGGCATTTCTCTGGCCGGTCCAATACAGGTCAGCCTGGAGGATCATGGGATCTAGGCCTCACCATGGTTTGCGTACCAAGGCTAATCAAGAGATTGGGACATCAACAAGAGAGGAAATCTACAGGAAGGAACAATGAGTGAGCGGGACGGGAGGGAGGGCTCTGTTTCCAAATAAGGACAAAGGATGGGTCTGTATAGCTAGGGGACCCCCTGGATCCTTCCCCGAGGCGGCCAAATGACTGCACGGTTCCCACATCGGCACTGGTGGGCCATATGTTATTAGCCAGGAGAGTATCTTGGAAATTACGTCTAGGCTGCAGACCCCCCCTTGTGATGTTATTTGAAGCATGGCCGTGCTGTTTCCGATTCTCTCACTTGCTGCTCCTTGCGTCTCTAGGTTTGCTAACTAAACATACTTGGTTTCACAGGACATGGTCCCAGGGGACGGGTGTGGTAGAGTCGCCAACTTTCCAAAGCAGATGCCCCTGCTCCGCCCCTTCCCCCTGAAGACCCGCCCCCCGCCCACGTCTCTCCCCTCCGGTCCATCCAATCAAAAACACCTATGCCCCAAAGCTGGAATTATTGCAGAAAATGGCACATTTCCGACCCTCTCCTTTAATCCGAACCATTATCCCAACATTATCCCAACAAGAAGGTGTAATAGGTGCCTCTATAAGACAGAGCCCCGAATATCGGGGCTGTCCCCATAAAATTGGGACATCGGGTCACCCTATGCAATATTTGCCAGGGTACTCTGGGAAGGACGTATTCCCTATATCCGTAACACCGCACCAAACCAGAGATACTCTAGAAAAGAAGAGGGAAGAGACAGCTGCTGTAAAAACCCTTCAACAGAGATCTGTTGGGATACCGATGGTTCCCACACAGGTACGGTGCAGCATGAAATATCCAAGCGGAAAATGCCTTTCAGCCACTGAAGTCTGCTCTGATTCCCCCTCTTCCCTCTGTGCGATGAAAGCAAAACATGGACGTTGGCTGGCTGCATTCTCATTTTGGCTGAAAAGTCCATTCTTGGCTCCAAAGAGACAGTACCCGAGCTGCACCCTCACCAAAACCGCACTTAGATCAGGTGCAATGTTCCTCTCTATGGAGATCTCGGCGCTGGATGGAGAAAAGGCCCCCAGCTCAACAAGGCAAGACCCGTAAATAACTCCAAGCAGGCAGTGGGTATTTAGGACCCTCTTTAAGTTGCGTCAGAAAGGGAGGAGGGAAGGATGCAGGGAGAAGGAGAGATACTGACTCTACCGAGCTACATCTCCAGTGCCCCCTCCCGCCCCCGCACAAGAAAAAGGGTCCTAAAAAATTTAGAGCTTTAAATAAGATCCAATACTGACACCCACACAGACATAGACACAACAGAGAAGAAGATATAGGACATAGTAGGACCTAAGGATTACAGTGGACGAGAAGCTGATTATGAGTCAACAGTGTGCCCTTGTTGTCAAGAAGGCCGATGGCATTTTGGGCTGTATAGACAGGGGCATTGCCAGCAGATCAAGGGAGATGATTGTTCCCCTCTATTCGGCACTGGTAAGGCCTCATCTGGAGTACAGTGTCCAGTTTTGAGCTCCACACTACAAGAAGGATGTGGAAAAATTGGAAAGAGTCCAGAAGAGGGCAACAAAAATGATGAGGGGCCTGGAGCACATGACCTATGAGGAGAGGCTGAGGGAACTGGGATTGTTTAGTCTATAGAGGAGAAGAATGAGGGGGGATTTGATAGCCACTTTCAACTACCTGAAAGGGGGTTCCAAAAAGGATGGATCTAGACTGTTCTTAGCGGTGGTCTCAAGTTGCAGAGGGGGAGGTTCAGGTTGGATATTAGGAAACTATTTCCCTAGGAGGATGGTGAAGCACTGGAATGGGTTCCCTAGGGAGGAGGTAGAATCTCCTTCCTTAGAGGTTTTTAAGGCCTGGCTTGACAAAGCCCTGGCTGGGATGATGTAGTTGGGGTTGGTCCTGCTTTGAGCAGGGGGTTGGACTAGATACCTCCTGAGGTCCCTTCCCACCCTGAGATTCTCTGAGCCTGTGATCATTCCAGGCTGTTGGAATTGGGCGGCGGGTGGCTGTGAATTGTGGTCCCCGTGTTTCTCCTGGGGAATGAGTGGGAGGCGAGGTGGCTCTAGGGCCTGCGTTGGGGCAGGAGAGGGTTTTGCGCAGGCAGGGTGCATGCCTGGAAAAGTGGGGTGAGGCTTAGAGCCAAGGTGGCCCCATTGGGCGTGCAGGACTCAAGGGATTTTCCAGCCAGGGGACCAGCAGAGCCGCTCCACCCCGGGGAGCAGGGATCCCCTGGCCAGGGCTGAGTGGGAACCTGCTTCCTCGTGGGCTGGTCTGGACGTTAGGCAGGGGGCACAGTAGGTGTGAAGAGGGGTAGGGGGACATTCCCTGACCCAGCTACTCCCCCATGCGGGATGGGGGCGCATGACCCTCCACTGCCGGTTGTGAACCACGATCCTCTCACAGCGCCTCCCTGCCCGTCTGTCCACTCGCTTGGCCCCAGTTGTTCCGGCGCCCCGGCAGGCAGTAACCGGACCTGGGGCGTCCGATCAGGGTTTGACTGGATCCTGTTGGGTGCCCCTTTTTGACTGGACGATCCAGCGTGGAGCGGCGCAGTGAACCGAGGCAGAAGAGGGAAGCTGGGCCGGCCTGTTTCTTTGGGCGCAGAGGAGCTGTAAACATGGTGAGGGTCCAGGGGTTGGGAGCTGGACTCTTCAGGGGGACGCGCGGAGGGCTCAGGGGTGAGCTTGGAGACCTGCCGAGGGACGGCAGAGCCGGCGCAGGCGGAGAGGGCAGCGCTTGAGTGGCCGGCGGAGTCAAGGGCCTGAGCCCCAGCGGGCCCAGGCAACGCTCCCTCGCGCTAAGGAGGGGCACTAGGGAGGTGCCGCACAGCCCCGCAGACCTCAGGGAACCCTTCTTTGGCGACGCCTCAGCAGAAATAAAGCACCCGAGCTCACGCTCCCCGGACCCCCCGAACGCTCGGTCTTCGCAGTGAGGCTAGAGGCGGAACGGAGCCGGCTCCGGGGCGTGGGGTGGAGGGGGAAGATGAATTCGAGGCCTGCAGAGAATGGCGGGCCCAGGCCGTACCCTGAGGAGCGGGTAGCCCCAGAGAGCCACGCAGCCCACACCGCTTAGAGACGCACAGGGGCAAACCCCAGGCCCCAGCTCAGCCCCCGGAGCCTGGCACTAATGGAGAGATGCTGGCCTCCACGGAGGGCTGATACGAAACTGACAGGGAGCCCCCCCGGGATGGGGGGGCAGGTGTCCCACCAGGCCCCCAACAAGACGCTGCTTTGGGGGCTAGTTCCAGGCGCCTCACCAGTGCTCTCTAGGCACCCAGGGAGCACCTCCATCCCCGCACTGTACAGACCGGAAACCCGGGACATGCGGAGAACATGTCTTGAATGCCATTGAATGGGGACCCAAAGGCAGAAGAGAACCCAGGAGTCCTGACTCCCAGTTCCCCCTGCTCTAGCCACTAGACCCCACTCCCCACCCAGAGCCAAGGAGAGAACCAAGGAGTCCTGACTCCCAGTGCCCCTGCTCCTACCATTAGACCCCACTCCCTGCCCAGAGCCAAGGAGAGAACCCAGGAGTCCTGACTCCCAGCTCCTGCTGCTCTAGCCACTAGACCCCACTCCCCGCCCAGAGCCGAGGAGAGAACCCAGGAGTCCTGACTCCCAGCTCCTGCTGCTCTAGCCACTAGACCCCACTCCCCGCCCAGAGCCGAGGAGAGAACCCAGGAGTCCTGACTCTAGGTGCCCCTGGGGCTCAGCCGTCCAGCATCCACCATCTGTGCCCTGCCCCCCGGGGGACCTCCTGCCTTATACCTCCTGCTAACAGAGGGCAGAATCCCATCCTGGGGGCTGGGCACACAGACTGCCCCCTCCCCGCCCCCAGCCATGCATCTGGTGCCCGCTGCCGATATGGGGGAGCAAGCGGGCAACCTCGCTCCCCCCCGCGGCTCCCGGCCCCAGCAATTCCCTCTGTCGCCGCATCGCACCCGGCTACGACCGCCAGTGGTGTGGGCCACCGGCAAGGCGGCACATGGAGATGCAGCCTGGCCGTAGCCTCCTTCCCCTCCACACACACACCAGGGCTACGGGGGGGGAGGAGAAACCTTGGCTGGGACAAACCCAAGCGTCTGGCTTTGAACAAATGTTTCCCAGAGGAGCAAAGCCCCAAAGCACTCGGCACACAAGCCCTCCTGCTGCTCAGGGCTTGCAGAGAGGGGCCGAGGTATATTGAGCCGGGAGGGACACTCCAATCACACTACTCAGCTTAGAGGCAGAGCGCCTGAGCAACAGGATCAAGGATTCACATCTCTCTGCCGGCATTGATGGATGGAGGGCCGCAGTGCCCCCAGAAGGCAGGCCAGCATTGCTATCTGGCAGGTAAACTGAGGCCCAGGGCGACTGCCACTGATTTGCCTGGAGCAACTCAAGAGGCCGGAAATGAATCCCGATCTCCAGTGTTCCGCCTGCCTTTCCCTTGCTGGTTGAATCGGGACTCCTAGGCTAGCAGGAGCTGGGGTTGTTTGGCCACAGTGACCAGGAGGGGACCTGCCATACACAAGCACACGCCGCTGTTCTTCTCGGCCGTGTCATTCCAGCGAGTCTGCCACGGTAAACCCCTGTCCGGTCACAGCCTCGCGGGAGCAGCAAAGCTTCAGACTTGGCCCTTCACAGGCTCACGGCTCGGACCCTCCTGCTCCACGAGCCCCACTCTGCCCCTGCCCTTCCTCGCGGCTCGGCCCAAAGGAGACGCTCTGCATGCAGTAGGGGGTGTATGACCCATGGCTGGGCAGCTCCGATTCGATCCAGCAGGGGGTGGGGCTGAAACACATTGAAGGATGCAGATTGCACTGCTGATGCCGCCTTCAACGGCTCTTCCGTGTGTCATAGACCCCTATACCGCAACTAGGGATTCTCTAGGAGTGACGGGAGTGCTCTGAGAGCAGCAAGAGCTGGTCTCCATGACTTGATGGCCTTCTAACACCTCTTAACTACTAAGCCTGGGCTACAGGCCTATTTAAGCCACATTCAATCCACGTCCCTTAGCAAGCGCAGGGTCCCTCCGTACTGCGCATTTCTCCAAGCTTTTGCCCAGTGGGATTTTAAAACCGCCCTCCCTCCCCATCCATTATGAAGCCCATCCCTGGCCCAGCGGATCTCAGATTTGAGCAGCTTGTCCTGAGATTCACCCCCCAAAGGCCATTTAGACACACTCCTTCAACAGCTGTAAACCCCCCCTCACCTTGTTCTAAATGTCCGTTCTCATTTGTACATGTGGACATCTGTCTTTACATGGGCTGAGACCTTCCACGGCAGCTAAAATCGACAGGCAAACTTCCCCCTCCACCCGCCGTGTTCATTAATTTCCGCTGTGGTTACGGCGACCCCTCAGCCTCAGTTGCAAACCCGGCAGGTGATTCCCCATGCACAAGATGGCGACGCGACGTGCTGTGCAGCTCTGCAGAGTTGCAACAGGGTGAGGACTGTGCCCCCGCCTGGCAGCGATCTGAACGGCAAGGGACTGAATTGACGGGCTGGTCAATCGGTAGGGCACTGCAGTCAGTAGGCCAGTGCAGATCTCAAATGCAGTGGAGTGATTCCACTGCCTGCAGTGCCGTGCTGTTTGCATAGTCACTGCAATCAGCCCACTGCCATGGAGATCCGCACTGATTTGCAATGACTGCGGTGCAGGAGGCTGATTTTGCCCACTGTCCCGTCAGTCCTGCCTTGCACTAGAGATCTGCACTGCATCGCTATGCTGCGCTGATTGCAGTGGACTGATTCCACTGATTGCATAGTGAGTGAAATCAGGCCACTGCAATCAAGATCTGCACTGACCTGCAGTGTAACTACTGAATCACCACCGTACACTTCAGAGAACATGCCACAGAGATCTGCCACACCTGATTCACTGCATTGACGCCATAGGGACACAGGGCAAGATTCTGTCCCAGTGCAAGTCTCGTTGACATCAGTGGAAGCTGCACCCTCTTGCACCAGGGCTGGATTTGACCCAGGCCGCAAGGTCCTGATCAACAGAGGTCCTGAGCACCTGGACTGCCCCTTTATTTCAACTTGAGTTGGGAGCATCCAGCATTTTTGAGAGCCGGGCTTTGGAGCATGGTGAATGACACTGATGTCTGTGAAGATCTCTGGAAATCCACCCCGAGTGGCCAGCGACCGCGGCATGTCCACTGCATTGCACTGAGCTGCCAGCAATTGCAACACACCTACTGAATTGCACTGATTTCAGAAATCACACACTGAATTGCCAGTGATTGCATTGCTGCCGCTGATTTCAGAAATCAGGTACCCCATTGGCA
Source organism: Dermatemys mawii (assembly GCA_007922305.1). Taxonomy (NCBI): domain Eukaryota; kingdom Metazoa; phylum Chordata; order Testudines; family Dermatemydidae; genus Dermatemys; species Dermatemys mawii. The sequence continues at coordinate 2,775,841 of ML677389.1, forward strand.
ATGATTGCAGCACCCCTCCGCTGATTTCAGAACTCACGCACCATATTACTAATCACGGCCACGCCCCCCAACACAGAATTGCACCGTTTTCAGAAACACACTGAATTGCCGGTGAATGCAGAACTTCCACTGATTTCAGAAATCATGCGCCAAATTCCGAGCTGATTTCAGAAATCAGGTACCCGGTTGGCAATGATTCCAGCACCCGCCGCTAATTTCAGAGATCACGCACCATATTGCTAACCATGGCCACGCCCGCCCAGTGAATTGTGCCGATTTCAGAAATCACGCACTGAATTGCCAGTGAGTGCAGAACTGATTTCAGAAATCATGTGCCAAATTGTGAGCTGATTTCAGAAATCAGGTATCCAGTTGGCAATGATTGCAGCCCCCCCTGTTGATTTCAAAGATCAAGCCCTGACCTGCCAACAACCCACACCGCACCCACTGATTCACATCCATTCACCAATGCCCGCGCTGCACCCATTTGGAGGCGCCCTGCCGATTCCAGAGAACGTAGAACCCGGGAGAAGGGGAGCGGGGCCCAGACCCGCCCCGAGACGCAAGGGAAAGGGGTCCTGGGTCACTTACCTCTCTGGCTTCTTCCTGTCGGCGGCGTCCCCATTGAGATCCAGCAGCTTCCGCTTGCAGTTGAACTTGTCCCGACGGCCCTCGCCACCAAACCTGGGCTCTCTGTTGGGCACCTTGAATCGCCCGGGTGCGACAAGGAAACCTTCCCGCTCCTTCAGATTGTTGACGGGGTCCAGGTCATTCCGCACGGCGCCCTTCCCCGCCCGCTGGCCCTGCCTCATCTGCCGCAGCACTGCCAGGGCGGCACACACCCCCAGAGCCAGGGTCACCAGCCCCAGCGCGAAGGAGACGGCCAGGGCCGTCGGGAAAGGGTCGTCGCCCACCAGCCGCTGGCTGCTGGCCGGGGTGGGGCCCTGCACCTCGAACTCGCAGCTGGAGCCCATGAAGCCGGCCGAGCACTCACAGACGTGACCGGAGAAGTGGGTGTAGCAGGTGCCGCTGTTGAGGCAGGGGCTGGAGCCGCAGGCGTCCACGCGCACGCTGCAGTCCTTGCCGCCGTAGCCCAAGGTGCAGGAGCAGGTGTAGCTGTTGGCCCCGTCCAGGCAGGTGCCGCCATTGCCGCAGGGGTTGCAGGCGCAGTCGTCAAGGTTGCGCTCGCAGCGGGGGCCGGCGAAGCCCGGCCGGCACTTGCAGAAGACCCGGCGGCCCAGGTCCAGGCAGAGGCCACCTAGGAGGAAGCGACGGAGCGGGTCAGGCGGGCGGGGGATGCTGCGCTTGGGATGGATTTGTGGGGAACTGGGCCAAAAGCAGGGGACAGGACTCCACCACGGATGCCCCCGGGTCAGACTCTTCCAGCACCAATCCGGATCAGGGCCCCATTGCGCTTGGAACATGGAACGCAGCCCATCTGGGCACCTCCCACCCGGACAATTCCCCGCCCCAGCAGGGCCTCTGGCATTGTGGGCACCTCGGACTCTGCTGGGCTTTGCCTTCAGCCTCCTGAGTCTCACTAGAGCTATGGGGGTCCAACGGGCCTGTGCTCCCCAGGAGGCCAGACTAGCTGAGCTAACAGTCCCATCTGGGCTGGGCGTGGTACACAGACATTAGACGGTGCTCTCAGGTGATCTGCTTTCCCCGAGAGGTGGGGGAACAGGAAGAGCCATTAGTGACTCGCCCAAGGCCCCCGCAGGCGCCAGGGCTGGGGATAGAACCCAGGAGTCCTGTGTTCCAGTCCATTGCCAGAGCAGCGAGAGGGGCTGAAATTTCCACCACAAAATGGATAAGTTCCCCACCCCCCTGAACCCCTACAGCCTGCCCCATCTGCTCTCTCTGGCGGGGAGCTCTGGCTGGCACATCAGAGCCGGGCTGCCCACCAGGGAGCCCAGTTAGTGCCAAGTGGATTCCCGTGTCCTGAGCACTGAGCGCACTGCCAAACGGCCACCCCATCTGAGCAAGCCGGAGGGGAAGAATCCCACTTCACCCACCAACACCCCTCCAGCCAACCAGCCCGCCCCTTCCCTGGCTTCGAGGGGAGGGTTCGCTCCTTCCTAAAGGAGTGGGAAGCTGCCCTGTAAGGACACAGGAAGGTCTAACACTGCACCCATCCATCCCATTGCCACCTAACTGGGCCATAACATCCACTGGGAGAAGAGGAATCTTCACCTCTCCCTTGGCACCCCTCCCCTGGGAAAATGACCCAACTGCATCCTAAAACACAAAAACTTTCAGCAACGTCCTCTACCAAACACACCCCTGCCTCTCGCTGAACTGTCCAGGCCGGATCCTCGGCTGATGTAAAGCAGTACAGCTCCACCGAGCAGGTGGGGATCTGGCCCCCTTGACTCCAAAGGAGTGACACCATTTCGTACCACCTGGGGATCAGGCCCCAGCATCCTCCTGCAGTGAGTCTCACTGGTTAACGAGGCACCGTGGATTCAATACAAGCACCTCTATTTTTAAAGGACTGTGTGGCGTGCCCCCTTAGGTGAAATCCAGCCAAACAACTCCCCACTCCCGGGACTCGCAGGCCACAGCCAGACGCCAGGATCCACAGGTCACCGCTAGATAGCACCCACAGGAGCCACGAGAAAAATCTCTCCTGGCATTGGCTCCCCCCCACCACACAAGTGACAGGGAGCTGGACACGCAAAAGCAATGGTTACTGTGATCCCAGCTCACCCTAGGGCAGGATATGATTAAGGGCACAAACTGTGTTTTGTTCCATGTCTGTACAGCGCCTGACACAATGGAGCCCTGGTCTAACACCGGGGGGGCAGTACAGGCATTACAGTAATATACTTAATAGCAATCAAAATGTACAGTGCCTAGCACAATAGCGGCCAGGGCCATGACTGGGACTCCTCGGTGCTACTGCAAGGCTAATTATAATGTTAGATAATCGTGAGGCCTAGGGACCAAAGACCTGGACTGGGACCCTAGAGACTTGTGTTCTAGTTTCAGCTTTGCTTGCTGACATGCAAACCAGTTCCTTTGGCAGTTGCTCTGTGCCTCAGTTTCCCCATCTGTAAAATGAAGATAATGATACCAACCTTCTCCATGAAGTACTTGGAGATCGGCTGACGGAAAGCGCTATGGGTGATGATTATTAGGAGATCCTGACAGGCTGCCTGATCCTGCTCTCAGCTGTAAATCCAGAGCATTTCACCCTGGGTCCTGATTGGTGTAACCGCTTGGGTCCCAGATTGGTCCCTTCTGAGCCCCCAGAGCAACCTCTCTGGTTTTGCTACTTCTCATTCCCAGTTGCTAGATTAGCTGGATTCTAGTCCGGCTCCTGAATCACCGTCTCATTATTGCCACCCCCACCAAAGGAAGGGTTAGCCCTGTTCCCAGCGTTGGGGCAAATGCCGCTCCTAATTACCCCTGTGCAAGGCCTGGGGGTATGTGAAAGCAGAATCTGAAGGAACTGAGCCCTACAATGGGGCTGCATCTGAGCACAGTGCAGGAGGAAAAGGAGAAGAATGGCTGGATGCTGCTCTATTTACAACCCATCCTCCCCTTCCCTCCCCAGATCCTGGGGCTGGCTGAGCCCCAGCGGAAGTTAGAGCAGCCCCAAGGCTGCTGTAACTCAGAGTTGCTGGCCACACCCCTTCCCCCCAAGGGGGAATCCCCAGCCAGCTGTGCTTCTTCCCAGCCCCTTATCCCAGGGGATAGAATTCTGTCCCAGTGCTTCCCATTCACAGGGTCTTCGATGCCATGGCCAGAAGGGCCCATTGTGGTCATGTGGCTCCCCTGGCCATGAGACTTCACTGAATTAATTCCTGTTGGAACTAGAGCAGGTCCTTTAAAACAAAAATCCAGCCCTGATTTAAAAATTGCCAGCAATGAGGACCCCGCTGCCCCCTCGGCAAGTTGTTCCCATGGTTAATCACACAGGTGCCAACTTCTGTCAGCGCCGGTGGGTGCTCACAACCTCCCACCAACCGCCGCCCCGACTCCACCCCTGCCCCAAAGTCCCAGTCCAAACTCCACCCCTCCCTGCCCCATTGGACCCCTCCCCAAATCCCAGCCTCGGCCCCGCCTCCTCCCCTCCCCAGCCTGCCACATTCCCCCTCCTCCCGCTTCCCTCCCAGGCTTGCTGAGTGAAACAGCTGTTTTGCAGTGTGAGCACTGGGAGGGAGGGAGGGGAGAGAAGCAGGAGGCAGCACACTCAGGGAAGAGGAGGAGCAGAGGTGAGCTGGGGCGGGGTGGGGAGCTACTGGTGAGCACCCACCAATTTTTCCCAATGGGTGCTCCAGCCCGGAGCACCCACAGAGTCGGCGCCTACGGTTAATGACTCTCACAGTGAAAAATTGACACCTCATTTTCATTTCCAGCCTGAATTTGTCTAGCTTCACCTTCCAGCCATTGGATCGTGTTCGACTTTCCTCCACTAGACTGAAGAGCCCAGGGTCAAATTCCTATTCCCCATGTGGTTACGGGTACACTGGGATCCAGTCACCTCTTAACCTTCTTTTTGTTAAGCTAGAGATTGAGTTCCTTAAATCTCTCACTAGGCGGCTTGCCAATCCCTTGATCATTCTCCTAGCTCTTCTCTGACCCCACTGCAATTTACCCCCATCCTCTGTGCCACCCCTCCACCAATATCCTGGATGGAGTATGCCAGTAAGGGCACAATTTGGTTCGCTGGATCCTTACCTTACCAGTCACATCAGAGCCAGAAAAAGCCCAGAGTGGCTCTCAGCTCCCGGGCAGGGGGGGGCGTCTCGTTCACACACAGCTTGCTTGCTTCTTGGGCCTCTCCTCCGTGCGTATAAGCAGCTGCCTATCTAAACATTTGCCACATTCGACTTCAGAGCCTTTGGACAAGCTTCCTCGCCCTCTTTGAGCTCCTCCGTTCAGAAGGTTGGTGCTATCTTTTGGAATGATTCTTCCCTCCTGGGGCTTTTCAGCTTCAACCTACTAGCAGAATTCCAGCTCCAGCTGCAGGCCTCATTGTGCCGGGCACAGCACAGACAGAGAGACAGCCCCTGCCCCAAAGAGCTCACAATCTAACACATCAATCAAGACTGGATTTTTCTTCCTCATGGAAGATCTGCTCTAGTTCAAACCAGAAATCTGATGAGGTTCAACAAGGACCAGCGCTGAAACTTGCACTTAGGACGGAAGAATCCCATGTACTGCTACAGGCTGGGAACTGACTGACTAAGCAGTCGTTCTGCAGAAAAGGACCTGGGGTTACAGTGGATGAGAAGCTGGATATGAGTCAGCAGTGTGCCCTAGTTGTCAAGAAGGCTAACGGCCCCATTAATAGGAGCATTGCCAGAAGATTGAGGGGAGTGATTATTCCCCTCTACTCAGCTCTGGTGAGGCCACATCTGCAGTACTGCATCCAGTTTTTGGCCCCCCTCACAGAAAGGATGTGGACAAATTGGAGAGAGGCTAGCTGAGGGCAACAGAAATAATTAGGGGGCTGGGGCACATGACTTATGAGGAGAGGCTGAGAGAACTGGGGTTATTTAGTCTGCAAAAGAGAAGCCTGAGGGGAGATTTGATAGCTGCTTTCAACTACCGGAAGGGGAGTTCCAAAGAGGATGGAGCTCGGCTGTTCTCAGTGGTGACAGATGACAGAACAAGGAGTGATGGTCTCAAGTTGCAATGGAGGAGGTCTAGGCTGGATATTAGGAAACACTATTTCACTCAGAGGCTGGTGAAGCACTGGAATGGGTTCCCTAGGGAGGTGGTGGAATCTTCCTTAGAGGTTTTTAAGGCCCAGCTTGACAAAGCCCTGGCTGGGATTGGTTCTGCTTTGAGCAGGGGGTTGGACTAGATACTTCCTGAGGTCCCTTCCAGCCCTAATCTTCTATGATTCTAAGAACTAATTCAAAGCAATCCTGGGTTATACACGAGATCAGCGAGAGATGATCACAATGGTGCCTTCTGGTCTTGGATTCTCTGAAGTGTGGGAGGGGAAACTAAGGCACAGAGCAAGGGAAGGGACTTACCCAAGGACACACAGCAAGGCAACAGCAGAAGTGGGACTTGAACTTAGGTCTCCAGAGGCCCATTCTAGTGCTTTATTCACTAGACCACATTACCTCTTGAGCAGCTCCTCTCCAGCATGAGGCATAGGACTGTTGCTTCTTTGATGGGAGCACTTAGGAGTCCCAATCAAGGACGGTCGCTCTTGTGCCAAGGGTTGTAAAGTTTTATGGCTATTAGGTGTATTACGGTAGCACCTAGGTGCCCATCATGGCCCATTGTGCTGGGTGCTGTACATTTCTATTGTAATTACACCTGTTACAGTAGCAGCTGGCAGCTTCATCCATGGACCAGGACTCAATACTGCCCGGTGTAGAACATTTTTATTGCTATTAGGTGTATTATGGTAGCTCCTAGGCATCACAGTCATTGACCAGGACCCCACTGTGCCAGGTGCTGCACATTTTTATTGTGATTAGGTGTATTACAGTAGTGTCTAGGAGACTCAGTCATAGGCCATGACCTCATTGCACTAGACACTGCATTTTTTTACTGCTATTAGGTGTATTACAGTAGTGCCGAGGGAGGCCTACCCTCCTCCCCCACAGCCCTGCACCAGGCCCCAGCTGTGTCAGGTGCTGTGCAGACACATAAAATACAGTCCTCTCTCTAGAGAGTTCTTAATGTAGGTGTCAGAAAAGACACATGCGGTATGCAGAAAGAGCGGGGGCGGGTGGATCAGGAGAAACTGGTTGTCATTTTCCATCAACCAGATTTTTCAATTGATTAATGTGTGAGATATTCTGGGGGGCTTCGGAACCCCCCCAAATTTGGGGGAGAGGGGAAATAGAAGGGGAGAGACCAAATGAAACACCCCCCAAAACCGCCCTTATGTGTGTTTGTTTCTTTTCTGAGTTTTTGGCAGAAAACATTTCCCGCCCAGCTTTTCCGGGCGCCCTCACAGGAAAAAAAACCAGCCACCCTGCTGCAGGGCACTCCGCCTTTCCAGACTACTTACCCCTGTTAGGAGTCTGCCTGGCCATGTGTGCCCCTCAGTTACACCTCGCTTAAAACCGACTTGCTTGCAAAATCAGACATCAAATTCCCGAAGAGTTCCAGCCCACGGCTGTTGAAGAATTGCCGGCTCTCTCATTGTGCCCGTATGAAATCGTCCTTTGTACTGACCTCACTAGCGCTTTTTACCTTGCCGGTTGTAAAACCAGACCCATCTCTGGATGAGTTGATGTACCCCAGAAGACCAATGCGGACCCCCAGGGGTACCCTGGTTGAGAACCACGGCACTCTGCCCCCTGTGTGCCTGAGAGATGGCTAACCCTTCCCCCTCCCTCCCTCCCCATCCTTTGGTGTGCCAAGAAACTGCTGCCCTAAATTTCACCCCATTGCACCCTATTTATCCCTGCTTTACTAGCCCGTTCTGTGGCTTTGATCTCCTTCATTACCGTAGCACCATCTTTTCCCTAACTGAGGGTATAACCCTATTGTGGACAAGGCTGCCGCCATCGCAGATCACAGCTCCCTTGTGCCAGACGCTGGAGGGGACATAACGCTTGGGACACTGACCAGCACAGCTGTTCCAGACTCTTTTTCTGGCATTCGAACGTAACTCACTGCGCAATTAAGAGCAGTCACATGGGAAGCTAGCTCAGAAAAGCCCTTCGCATCCGAAGCCTGGCTTGTCCTGGAATAGTTCTCTATGTAGACAAGACCATGCCCTATGAGCTTACAATCTAAATAGACAACGGAAGTATTATGACCCCGTTTTACAGATGGGGAAACTGAGGCACCGTCTAAGTGACATTCTCAGTGTCACACAAGGAGTCAATAGCAAAGCAGGGACCTGACCCCGATCCTCACCATGTCGCCCTGTCTTGGGCAGAGTCATATTCCAGTGATTTGGGGATATGCAGACACGGATCTATTCCGCTCCATTCAGGGAATTTTCTGAGCCCACCCCGGGAAACCTCAGGGGATGGCGTAGAGATTCCAGCCCACTTCCCATTCCGACCAGGGCTTCTCCAGCTACCAGCCACCCAGCAGCAAACCCCTGGGCCCTGGCTCAGTGGGGTGAGACCCACCCAAGGGCTTTCTGTCCCCACCCACCCAGAAGCTTAGGGAAGAAGAGAGCAGGACGGCCCAGCAAACACAGACTGCCCCCGTACCCCGCCCAGGCCTGCGTGCTGCCTTCACCCCCGCCCCAGAGAAGACAGGAGCGCGGCCCTTACTGTTCAGACATGGGTTATTGGTGCACCGGTCAATCTTCTTCTCGCAATTGGAGCCATGGTAGCCCAGGGGGCAGTGGCAGGTGTAGCCGCCGGTAGGTTTCTCGGTGCAGGTGCCTCCGTTGAAGCAAGGCCCGTCGGCACAGGTCATGGCGCTGATCTCGCAGTTCTTCCCGTAGAAGCCCTGGGGGCAGGTGCACCGGTAGTCGTTCTCCAGATCCTGGAGGGAGACAGAAAGCAGCAGCAGGTTCTAGATTTTGTTCTCCAGATCCTGGAGGGAGACAGAGCAGCAGCAGCAGGTTCTAGATTGCAGTCTAGATTTCGTTCTCCAGATGCTGGAGGGAGACAGAAAGCGGTAAGCAGCACGGGAAGCCGGGGGGAGGTGGGGGACACAAGCACCGAAGGGATCCAGAGAGCTCCTGTGGACAGGTGCTAAGTATCCTTCCAGCGCCCTAGCTGTACCCACCCGGGGGCGAGGTGGACAGAGCGGGGGATTTTTCACACCCCCCACAAGCGCCGCCACGTCATCAATCTAATTTCTATGTCTTCGGGCGGTCATGGCTCTATCCCCAGCTCTGCCGCAGACCCCCCCGGGCAGGTCCTTGAGGCCCATGGCCTCAGACGTATGCAGGCTCCTAACTCCCCTGGGAATTAGGCGCGTCAGTACCTTCAAGGCCCTGAGTCTTAAAGCTTTGTGAAGGCACAAAAATTGCCCTGCGCTAACGGTTTCGCTTGGCAGCTATTTGGGGTAGGGGCTGGCTTCTTGCTCTACCTTTGTACAGCCCCTGCCACAATGAGGACTACCGTAATACACTTAATAGCAATACAAAAGTACAGCACCTGACACAGTGGGGTGGGCCTTTTGGTCCAGGGCTGAGGCGCTTATGTGTTACCATAATACACCTATTAGATAACTTCACCTTGTTAAAGCCATACAACCCCAACAGTGAATGCGGTTATACCAGGATAAAGGTGCACTTACCCAAACAGGAAAGGGAATAAGCTACACTGATATATGAGGCACATTTATCCCACTATAACTACTCCACACTATGAGTTGATGCAGGATAACTATATCAGATTAAAAAACACAACCACACCCTTAATTGACATTGTCACACCGGCACAAAATGTGTGTGTAGAGCTAGACTCAGTGGTCAGAGTTGATGCAGGAGGCTAGACTAGATGACAGTAGAGGTCCTTACAATTGATAACCGCTCTGTGCCTCGGCTTCCCTTCTGTAAAATGGGGAGAATAATTCTTCCTCGCTCAGTCCTTTCTATTTCAACAGTGCTCTTCAGGACAGGGATTGGCTCTTACTCTTGTCTGGGTAGTGCCCGGCCTGACGGGGCCCTGATCTCGGTCACTGTGTGTCTGGGCAGCTCCCGGCCTGACGGGGCCCTGATCTCGGTCACTGTGTGTCTGGGCAGCTCCCGGCCTGACGGGGCCCTGATCTCGGTCACTGTGTGTCTGGGCAGGGCCCAGCCTGACGGGACCCTGATCATGGTCAATGTGCATCTGTAACGGGGCCCTGATTTCAGCTGTGGCTTCTAAGCCTCCCATAATACACCTAATATTGAATGTGCAGCAGCGGTAATACGTTGAAGTGGCAGAAGGAATGAGATGGGAAATAGCAGAAAAGATTCGACTGTGTATTATACAAGGACATTCTGGCTTGGGTGAATTGTGTTATATTTGGGTCACACCATGGAATACAGCGTGACACACAGAGGGATTTTGTAGGTAGGGAGACCATTAGAGGTCTGTATCGTTACTAATATATGTTAGGTGTGTTATGGTAATCCCCACTCCACCCTCCTGGCCACATTCTTTTTGGAGGGGTGTTTCCCAGATGCAGTCACAGCCCCAGACCCAGTCCTGGCCCCGAGCCCGTTGTGCCAGGTGCGTTACAATTTTATCGCTATTAGGAGTCTTATGGTAGCACCTCAGAGCCCCAGTCATGTCTCAGGACCCCATTGTGATGGGCACTGCACAGTCCCAAGAACAAGAGAGACTGAGAAGGCCGGGGCGGAGGTGTGATTTAGAATGGAGACCTGCTCAGAGAGAGGATGGAGATGGTAGATCGGAGGGCGGGGGCAGCGCTTCACCCTGGCTCCTAACACAAGAGCTGCAAGGCACCACGTTGAAAGCTGAGGACTAGATCGTTACACAAGGTGCCGGGGGCCTGCGGAACTCACTGCCTCATGATTACTGCCATCGCGGAAGCCAAGAGCTGGGCAGGATTCAAACTCAAGGATTGCATGCTAGTGTAGAGAATGAGCCTATCCAGACTGATCTGAAACCCGTCCGCTGCAGGACATTGTCCAGTCCTAACCCAGGTCAGGAAGCAACTTCCCCTCTGGGCAGGTTATCCCATCACTGCCCATTAAGGGGGGTGTCTTGCACCTTCGTCTGGGACTGGCTGCTGTTCAAGACGGGATACCAGGCTAGATGGGCCCCTGGTCTGATCCGGTCTGGCAGTTCCTATGGGCCTAATAACAGAGGCACCCTGGCCAGACAGAGGCTGGATTCTCGGAGAGGCAGCCATGACCTCCAATGACACATGGGGTTGGGGAAACTGGGCACAGCAGGAAGCTGGGCTGAGGATTCCCTAGGGGGGACTCGCCCCTCGGGGCCAGTGCTGACCCCAATGCCCCAGCACAGGGACGCAGAATTGAAACCCTAACAGCAGGGGCTTGCTGGGAGACATCCCTGGCATGTCACCCCTCCACTTCCACCCTTGGGTCTGCACTGCCAAGTCGTGCCACCTGCCAGTGGGCAGAGGTGGGGTGCACCTAGGTTCTAGGGGTGCCCTACGCCTGGTATTTACAAACTAGATTACCAAAAAGAGGGCCTATAGGGCATTTTCACAGCCTCCAGCCCCTCCCCATCCCACCCTCCCGGCCCCGGGTTTTTTTGGAGGGGTGTTTCCTAGATGCGGTGATGCCCCTGCCCGGACTCCGTGGCTGGGGGAAGGAGAACTGACCCCCACTGGGGAGGTTGGGGGGAATCTAGCACCTTATACGGATGGGGCCGCTGCCTCCCATATTACAGGGGCAGGGGGTTAAGGTTCACTCATCCCCACCCACCCCCAGCGTCCAGGCCCCAGGTCCTCTGCGGTGCCACCCCTCCCGCCCGCTACAGCACTGGTAATGGGGGGGGAGAGGCTGATGTTGTAGCTGCTGCTGATCCAGTGAGGGAGGGGCAAGTTGAGGGGGGGTGCAGTGGGGCAGGGAAGAGGGGACACTGATGTCACAGCTGCCTCCACTCTTGCAGGGGTTGGGGAGGTTGCAATGGGGTTGGGAGTGCTGTATGGGGGGTGGGGGAGGGGGATACTGAGGTGAAAAGGCCGGGAGGGGGTGCAG
>ML677389.1:2797415-2836368 GCA_007922305.1 Dermatemys mawii
CGAGGTGTGTGAGGGGGCGAGGTACGTGAGGGGGGGACATGAGGAGTCGCAAGGTGTGAGATGGGGATGTGGCGGGGGCGAGGTATTTGAGGAGGGGGCGTGAGGGGGCCATGAGGGGAGCATGGCACGTGGTGGGAGCACGGTGCGTGGTGGGGCTCTGAGGGGAGCGCGGCGTGTGAGGGGAGCACAGTGCAAGGCGGGGGGCGCAGCGCCTCGAGGGTACTTCCGATGCCCCAACGAAGCCGCAGCCCAGACCTCCCTGCTGGACAGGCTGCTCAACACACGTGCACGGCCCCTCTCTGCCGCCCTGCGCCTGGCTCACTAAGCCTCGCTTCTGCTCTGCTCCTCCACCGTCCCAGCCCAGATCCTGCCCTGCCCCAGCCTTGGTCCCATGCCGTCCCCACCTCCGAACCAGCCCTGCTCCTGCATTTCCCGACCCCCGGCAACCCGGGCCCGACCCTCGGCTCTGACTGCCGACGACGACTCTGTCCCAGTCCCTGGCTTCGGCATTCAGACTCCGACCGCCAGGCCGGACGGCCTGCCAAGAGATCCAGACCTGCAGCTCCTGTGAATCCTTCCCTGGCCAATATTCCCTTGCTGGAGACATGGGGTGCCCTGCAGACCCCACACTGCAGGTCCAAGTCGCTGTCCTACGGGCACAAGCAGGCAGCACTGCCCCCAACTCTGTCCCTTGCTCCATATAAGCCAAAGCTTTCCCTGCCTCATAAGCTTAATGATGGTCAGGGAACATTTCTGGGGTGGGGAGGTGGGGGAGGAATCAATACTGGCTCCTGTTTTTTCTGTTCCCATAGCTGCTCCCCACTGACCAATGCAGGGTGGGGCTGAATATCACCCTGCTGAGTGGGGAGGCTCTAACCGGGGCACCCCACTGCTACAGAAAGCAAGCCCCCACCTGGGCAAACTGAAGACTTCATGCAAGCCACGGCCGTGATCTTCAATGACCCTAGTCACGAGCGTACAGCTGAGGCTGCGGTCGCGGCAGGGACGCCAGCCTGTTGCTAAATATGCCGCGGCATCCCGCCCCATGGTAGTGGCTACTGAAAGGAACGAGGCCAGACGGCATGATCAAAGACTAGCTGGCATGAGTGGACTCCCTGCCCACTCCGGACGCCTCGATGGACCCTCAGTATCCAGAGTGATAACCGCCAACAAAAGAAAATGTCAGCTGCCCAATGCCCGCTAGTCCTGGCATCTCTAGCCCAACCTTGGGCACTTTCCCACACAGCCTAACCAAGTCCAGCCCCATCTCACTGACACATCACGCATCGGGGCTATGCTTCTACTCTGGAAGAGCAGGACACCGTGTGGCGAGCGGCCCTCCTAAGCTCCAATCTGCACCCTGGTCAGGGAAGGCCCAACCCCAGCACCCAATACGGGGGTCCAGGCTGGGGTGGCACTTCCTTCCTCTCTTCGGTAACCAGCACCAGTACCAGTCTCTGGTACCTTGGCCATGATGGAACGGGGCCTGACCCATCTCAAACTCCCTTTGCAAAGCTGACATCCCTCCATCTCCGAGGCCCTTCTGGAGGCACTGCTGCATTTGGGTGCTTCGGACAACTTCATGGATCAGGACCGTTGCACGAGGATGTCACATTCACCCCTCAACCCAAGGGCACTGCGGACTTGTTGAAGCCTATCAACACCACTCCTCGCATCAGATCTGGTTCCCCACCGGACCGACCCCCTTGGAAGTTGTGACTCCCCCAGAGACCCTTCAGTTTGAACTTATCCAAGCATCCCACTTTCCAGTAGTTCTCGGCATGTGCTGGTTCACTCCTCATCCATTTGTTGGAGGGCAAGCAGGAGACAGTTCTGCTCCCCACCTTGCCAATAATTCTGTCTCCTGCAACGTGACCATAGACTGGGAATCCTTCCTGGGTCAGCCTGCCTTCCTCGAGATTCCAAGTCCGAACAGGAAGTCTCGTTAACCTCTGTGGTCTTGTCCGCTGCCCCCGCATTTCCGCTTAAATACGAGGATTTGTTGATGAGTTCAACAAAAAGAACATGGACGCTCAGCCACCCAATGGCATCTATGACTGTCCCATCGATCTCCAGCCTGGAGCAGAAGTTCCTTTTGGCTGCACCGACTCCTTTTCGGAGCTAGAACTTCAGGCTCTCCACAACTGCTCCCCGAAAAATCTACAAAAGGGGTGAATCCGTCCTTCCATCTCTCCAGCTGGGGCCACAATTTTCTTTCTCAAGAAAAAAGACAGATTGCTAAGGCTCTGACTTGACTATTGGGCATTAAACAGAGTCACGATTCAAAAATCAATACCCTGACCCTATCATCAATGAGCTTTTCGAAAGATGCCACTTCGCAAAGGTTTTTACTTAGCTGGAGCTTCACACGGCCTCTGACATGGTCCAGATTAGTGAGGGAGTTGAGTGGAAGACTGCCTTCCATACCTGAGTACCAAGTCATGCCCTTTGGTCTGTGCAATGCCCCAGCAGCATAGCAACACTTCATAAATGAGATCTTCAGGGATGTGTTAAACCGCTATCTAGTCGTCATCTTCTTCTCGTGTCCTTGACACAAACTAGATCTTTTCCCAGAACTGTGCACAAGTGATGTCTCTTTCCATCAGTACAGGGAGGTCCCTCCTTCATACAGGTCTCCCCAAAAAGAGTTGGCAAACAAGCCAGTGCTCCATGGTCTGCTCCTCACTGCACTCACTTATATTTGTGTCATTAGAGTAGCCCCATTTGATCATATTAGTCTTTGATCTGCCAGTTTGCAAACACAGGTGGTTCAGGCAGCACCACATTGAATGGTCTGTATCAGCCCCTCTGGGAAGGTCCTCCTGGGTTCCAGATCTATTTCAGTGCGTCCAACTGCACATATTCTTTCATTCCATAACCTCAGTCGTGCCTTGTCAGCTGACGTACCCAAAGGCACAACAAGAGGGGAGCGCCCACAAGGTCAGGATCGCGCCCCTCAGGCAGGAGAGCGCCCACAAGGTCAGGATCGTGCCCCTCAGGCAGGGGAGCGCCCACAAAGGCAGGGGAGTGCTCACTAGGGTTTGGGGTGTACCTCATAGGCGAGCGGGCACCAGCAGGAGTCAGGATCCTCGGTAGCAGGTGGTTCCGGGTCCCCGTCAGCGTCCGCCTCGGCTGCCCACGGGTCACTGTCAGGCTCCGGTGGTACCTCAGAGTCCTCAGCTGCGAGCCACTGGGGGTCCCCCGCAGCGTCCGCCTCCGTCGGCCACGGGCACCTGCAAGTCTCCGGGAGCTCCTCGGGGTACTCAGCAGCCGGCAGGTCTGGAAACCCCAGGCTGTCCCCTTGATCAGGGCTCCCTGGCTTGGCAGCAGGGTGTGGGGGGAGCAGCCCGCGGTCTGCATCCGTCTCCCTCCCTGGTGCAGCCCTGACTGAGCTACGGGCCCTGCCCTTTATACTTCCTGTCCCGCCCTTCCACTTTCTGGGGGCGGGGCCAGCTTGGTCAAGGCCCGCCCACTCCGGCTGCAAGAGGGTTTCTGTTCCCTCTGGCTCAGAGGGAGGCCACCCAGGCTCCCTACAACTCTCCACTTTGAGGTGACCAACTTCCGAAGGATGTTGTTACGGGTGCTTCTTTCTTCTCTATATGCACTTTGAAGGAAAAATTGTCCGGTTCAATGTCACTCCCAGGTAGACAAGGTAGGGATGATTAACCTGTGGGATTCCATCCCAGGTAATGTTTAGTTGCCACGTGGCTTCTTGGTGGCATAGGTGAAAGGCCATCACCTGTGTCTTGGTCAGGCTGGCACAAAACTGGTTCTTACTGTAATAAATGGATAGGTTGTTCAGTGCACATGTGAATTGATTCTTGACAGTGGCAAAGTCTTTCTGTGACGTGATACATAGGGGAGCACTTACCCTGGCATATATAAAGCTCCTCTTCTTGCTGTGTATGGGCTGGTCGTTGGTATATATGCTGAAGAGAGTCGGTGCTAGTACACTGCCCTGTGGGAGGCCATTTCATTGTTGTCTCTAGCGGCTACGTTTTTCGCACAGCTCTACATAAAAACATCTGTTCTCCCGAACAGATCGGATGAGCTGCATTCGGTGGTAGTCGCGTCACTTCGTAGACTTTAGCAAGCAAGTTTTGGTGGTTGACTGTGCTAAGTCGTCACGGATCTGGACAACACCCTCATCTACCAGTCAGGCTTCTCATCATCAGCAAGTCTCCAGCACCCTAGGACTTCACCAGCACCGTCTATATGCAAAGCCTGAAAAATGCAAGTTGGACTAGGATCCAATAACTCCACCAAGGGATTAAACATGCGCCCATGTTCATGTATCTTCCAACAGCCAGACCCCTCAAGCAACAACAGGTCCAATGGTCCCCTCTTCTTCGCCTGGTTTGACTTCATAGTCACCTACCACCCACGAGCAAGAAACGGGAAGGCCGGCACCCTGTCCCGTAAGGCCAGGTGCCTGCAAAGGGGTGAGAAAACTCCCTTTACAATTCTAAAGGCATCCAACTTCGTCAATGGCACAGACAACAACCGCCTAACGGAGTCCATTCGTACCTTGTTACCCAACGACCCCTTTGCTGCTCAGATCCTCCAGACTTTGAAGAATGGTGACACCGCACTCGCCCCCAGGTCCAGGTACCAAGATAGGGTAGAGGACCCCAAGGACCATAGCTATGTCCGGAAACAGCAGGGCCCTTCGGCCACCTCAAAACCTGGAGCCTAATCACAAGGTGTTTCTGGTGCCCCGGCTTGCACACCTCAGACAAGAGCGATGTAAGATCAAGTGCCCATGCTAAAAAAACACTTGGCCTTTTCCAGCCCATGCCCATTCCACCTTCCCAGGGACATACCATGATCTTAGTCGTGGTTGACCTCTTCACCCAAAGGGCACCGTTCGCCCCCGACCGCGCCACCCCCCTGCCTCTGCCTGGAATACATTTGTCGGCTCCATGGATGGCCAGCAAGGATTGTGTCGGACCGTGGTTCTCAGTTCATTTCACCCTCTTCTTTCTTCCGGACATCCCCATGAACTCTCCAGTGTTCAGCGGTCAGAGATCTAGCTACCCTTCTCCACCAGGAACTCACAGAGCACGTACGAGGAAGCATATAAATGATTTTGATTGGAACCGCCCAGCCGTCCCTGATCTTTCCATAGGAGAAGAAGTTGGGCTGTCCACCCATGATCTTAAATCTGCTGCGCCGCAGCCAAACTGGACCACCAATATCTGGGCCCTTTCAAGACTGAATCACGAATCAAGCCAGTAACGTTCAGATTGCAATGACCTAAGTCCCTGAAGATCCACCCTGTATTTCAAGTCTCCCCTCTGAAGTCATACACGGAGAACCCCTTCCCACATCACTCCGGCCTGCCCCCAGAACAGTCCAAGGGCATGACGAGTATATAGTTTGGCAAATTTTTGACTCCTGACTAGTCAGAGAGCAGCTCCAATAGTTGGTGGACTGGGAGGGTAACGGCCCAGAAAAGCAGTCCTGGGAACTGGCAAATCACATCCATCCCCCAGATCTATTTTGGGCATTTCACAGAGACCACCCTGAGAAATCAGTTCTGCTGGTACCCGGAGGGCACCCTCAAAGGGGATGGTACTGCCAGGAGCATTGCCCACAGCTGTGTCTGCTCGGTACTACTGACGCCCTAACGAGTCAGCTGAGCTTCCGGACAGACCACCCTGCTTTATTGGCTGAGGAAATCAGCAGTCCGGTTCTTAAACCTAGCAGCTCCTCGCTGGCTGCTCAACACATGTGCCCATGGCCTCTCTGTCCTCCTCTCTCATGCTCTGTTCCTACCCCGCTCCAGCCCAGATCCTGCCCTGCGTCCTGCGTTGTTCCCATCTTGTTCCAGCTCTGCTCCTAGTAATCCAGTTCCCACCCTCGGCTAGACTCCACCTCTGCCTTGACCCTTGGCTCTAGCCTTCGGACTCCAACCACTAGGCCTGACCGCCTACAGCCTGGTCTGCTGAGGGGAACGAGGCATGTTGGGGGTGGTGTGAAGGGAGCGAGGTGTCTCGAGAGAGCAAGGGGCGTTGTGGGGGCATAAGGGGAGGGAGGTTTGTTTCGGAGGTAGGGGTGGAGTGAGATGAGGCATGTTGGGGGAGCGAGGTACGTTGGGGGCAAGGGGAGCGAATTGCATTGGGGCAGTGGGGGTGGAGCGAGCTGTTTGTGGGGTCCCCAGGGGAGGAAGGTGTGTCAGGGGCCTGAGAGGAAAGCGGTGTGATGGGGGAGTCTGGGGGAAGCGAGCTTTGGTAGGAGGTCTGGGGGTGGAGTCAGGTGAGGGCCTGAGGGGAGTGAGGTGTATTCGGGGACATGAAGGGAGTGGGGTGCATGGGGGGGACTAAGGGGAGCAAGTTAGGATTGTGGGGGAGGAAGCAGAGGGAGGTGGGAGCCTGAGGGGAGTAAGGTGCATTGGGGAGCGAGGTTCATTTCGGGGGGCATGAGGGGGAAGTGAGGTATTTGGAGGGTGGGGTGGACTGAGGTGGGGCATGAGATTTGTTGGTGGCCAGGGGGAGCAACGTGTATTTGGGGTGAGGTGACGTTTATTGGAGGTAGACAGCTGAACGAGATGCATTGGGGGACTGGGGCAAGGCGCGTCCCGTGCGGGAGAGCGAGCTATAAGTGGGACAGGGTGTGGGTTAAGGTGGGTTTGGGGGAACAAGGTGTGTTCAGGGGTCAGGAGGAACAAGGTGTGTGTGACACACACATGACACGCCTATGTCTGACCCTCTAAATACTGCACCAAGTGGAGGGCCACGCGGGGTCTCTGCTGAAAGCCAAGAACTAGCTGACCATGGTGGTTATTGCAGGATGTTTATACAGGAAATAGCTTCAGAGGTGGAAAACGCTGAGGAGCATGTTCCAAAGTCGCTGGAAATGGGGCACGGCACCTGCGGCAGGGTGGGTCGCATCTACCTCAACTCATGAGCGCAAACAATCAGCATCTTTTGACCCAGCCCAGCTCTGTGTTTTCAGTGTGGACCGGATGCGGGCTGAGCCTCGACAAAGACAAAAGACCCCTGAGAAAAGACGCTGAACCGGGGACCCTCGGGGCTGAGCTGAAGTTAACTAAACACCTTGGTTATGAGAAAAGACCAAAAGTCTGGGACTGTATAAGAGAAAAAGACAGGACACAAGATAGCATCCATTACAGAACCAACACTCTGCTATCATGAGTGTCTCTTGCAAAGTGGCTCCCAGCTCTCTGGATAGACTGACCATTGGGTGAGAGAGACCTTATTAGACTGGAGGGAACTTGGTAATAAATACAGCCTCTAGATCGAGTGCTGCATGTTTTTCTTTTCTCTGTAACTGGACGTTCTTGGAGACACATGGTCCCCGATCTGTAGTCCACATCTGGGTGCCCATTGGCTCCACGCTCCTGAACCTGGAGATTTGTTCCAAGCAGGGTTCACACCTGTGCAGTTGCTCTTGTTCTGCGCCGATCCAAGGGTATAAAGGGCAGTGCTGACCAACGTTCCCCCAGTTCATCCCGCACTGCAAATCAGACGTGATCCACAGCAGTGGTGAAGTGGAATACAGACAAGGAGCACAGTCTGGCACAACCTCTAGTTACAGGCAAGTCACCTCCAGTTCTTCTTGGAGCGCTGGGGTAATTAGTAAGCCATACTCAGACAGGAAGAGGGTGCAAAGATGTAGTTGGGCCCAATGTCTGTAATACCCCTGTCTCACCAGCTGCATCTGCAGAAGATTCTGCCTTTCAAAAGCCTGGATAGGTAGATCTCGAAGGGATGATGCTGAATTCGCTCCATCTGGGGAAGGGCGAAGTGCCAACTGATAGCGAAGGAGGATGCAGCCAGCAATCCACTTAGAGAGTCCCTGAGCAGATGTTTGTCCCCGGGTTTGTTCCATTTTAACAACAAACACCCAAAGCAGTTTTCTAATTGGTGGTGTTCCCTGCAGGTGGAATGCCAAACCTCCTCTGAGGTCGAGAACGGAGTCTCTCATCTTCCTCGGAAACATGAGTCTTAGGAAAGAAAACGGGTGAGCGAACAGGTTGATTCATGTGGAACTCGTGTTAGGGATGAATTTCAGATAGAGGCAAAGGGAAACCCTCCCCTTATGAAATACGGAGTATGCTGGGCCTGCCATAAGAGCTCCTAGCTTGTTCATACTTCTGGAACAGTGACTCAGAAGGTGACCTTCATGAAGAGGTAGGACATGGCCCAGTGGTTCAAAGGGAAGTCTGGTAAGCCTGCAAAGCACAGGACTGAGGTCTCAATGCCGTGTGGGTTTCATAACCAGTGGGAAGGCTCTAATGAGTCCTTTTGAGAACCTTGCCCGTTATTCGGTGATTAAAAATAGAAGAGCAGGAGAATGGAAGGCGCTAATTACTGCAGGTGGACACACAGCGAGCTCAAAGGAAGGCCCGACATCTTGAGATGAAGGATGTAGTCAAGAATAGAAGGAAAACCCACCAACCCGGAGGTCACTGGTGAGGAAATGTCTCCATTTAGCCAGGCAGCATTTTCTCGTGAACAAAAGAGTCCAATTAAGGACAGACTGGATGTTCTCTGAAGCTAAACGTTCTAGGTCTGATAATAGAATATCAGGTTTGGAGGGGACCTCAGGAGGTATCTAGTCCAACCCCCTGCTCAAAGCAGGACCAATCCCCAACTAAATCATCCCAGCCAGGTCTTTGTCAAGCCTGACCTTAAAAACCTCTAAGGAAGGAGATTCCACCACCTCTCTAGGGAACCTATTCCAGTGCTTCATCACCCTCCTAGGGAAATAGTTTTTCCTGATATCCAACAACTAAACGCATTCGATGAGGCCCATCCAAATACCAGGCCGTAAGGTGGAAGGCGTCTGGGTTGCAGGGCATCTGGCTGTGCCATTCCCCTGGGTCATCAGGTTGGGATGCTGATAGGACGATGGGCTGCCATTTGCAGAAGGAAGCTGCCTGGCCTCCTGGGGTCCATTGGATGCAATGAGAGTGACCCGAGTTTCGTTGTGACGAATCTCTCTCAGTGCCTGTGGTAGTAGCGGGAGGGGAGGAAAGGTGTATCTCAGGTCAGAGAAGGGTTTTGCTCCTGCAGCCCTTGCCCTGAGCAGCCCTGGAGTGAGATAGGGCGAATTCCTTGTTTGCCTGGGAGGTCCGAGGATGGCATTTTCCATTGGGGGACTATCTCGTTTGGGCCAGAATTGTGCAAGTTCCATTCATGGTCTATGGAGTTGTGTCTGTGGAGATCGTCCTCCAAAGAATTCAGTGCCCCTGGTACGTGTGTCACCAAGTGCATTGTACAGCACCTGACGTACCAGTGCCATTAGGTGATGGCCTCTACACACAGAAGAAGGGATCTTGCTCCACCTTGTTTGTTTACGTAGGAGACAGTCGTTGTGTTGTCTGACATTATTTGGACACGGCGGGATTGAATCAGTGGGAGGAACAGATGGCAGGCTAGGCAGACTGCTCTCAGCGATAGCCGACCGATATGCTTCTCAAGGGGCCCATGTGCCCTGTGCGCGGTGATTGCCCATGTGTGCTCCACATTGGGCATAAATGCAACAAAAGGGACTCCCTCGTGTACTGTTCTGGGTTTATCCACCAGCCAGGGAAGCCTTGAGCTTGGCTGGAACTTAGGCCAATAAGTTTAGGCTTGAAATTAAAGGCCGGCTTCTAGGCAACAGAGCAGTGAAGGTTTGGAACAGCCTCCCAAAGGGCAAAAAACCCCTAACTTGTTACAAGACTGAACTTGATGAGTGATTGCCTACAATGGCATGTGGCCCTGCCCAGACTGCTATTAGCAGATCTCCCCAATGGCTAGAGATGGGGAGGGCTGGAGTTACTACAGATAATTCTTTCCCAGGTGTCTGGCTGGTGGGTCTTGCCCACAAGTTCAGGGTTTAGCTGATCGCCATATCTGGGGTCGGGAAGGAATTCTCCCCCAGGTCAGATTGGCAGAGACCCTGGGGTTTTTTCCCACCTTTCTCTGCAGCATAGGGCACGGGGTCACTTGCTGATTTGAACTAGAGTCAATGGTGGGTTCTCCGTAACGTGAAGTCTTTACATCCAGATTTGAGGACGCCAATAACTCAGCTAGAGGTTATGGGTCTATTACAGGAGTGAGTGGGTGACGTTCTGTGGCCTGTGGCGTGCATGAGGTCAGCTTGGATGACTATGATGGTTCCTTCTGGCCTTAAAGTCTATGAATCTATGAGAACTGTTACCCTGATGTTCATGTTGTCAGATCAGAGACAGGACTGCAGACAAAAAATGGATCCTGGCAAATAGCATGACCCAAGCACACGAGGCCATGTGGCCTAATAGAGAAAGAGAGCCTTTGACTGCAGTTCGTGGTTTGAACGTGACTTTTCTTATCCAGTTGAGTTTGTCTCCATTGGGCGGTAGGCCCTTGGCGAGATCCAAACTAGAGTAGCCCCCATCAAGTCTATCGTCCTTGTGGGAGGCGAAGTGGACTTTTCCTTGTTTACGTAGACTCCCAGGGATGCCAGCAGAGGTAGAATATGATTGGTGACTGGCTTCTGACTGGATTTTCCTGTTAGTAGCCAATCATCCCGGTATGGGAAGACTGTGTAACTGTTTCATCTCATCTGGGCCGCCATCACTGAAAAGACCCTCAGTGCTCAGGTTAGTCCTGACGTACTCTGCACTAGCAGTATTCTTGCCCCACCAGAAACCCGAGGGACCTTCTGTTGGGCTGATATGTGTCCATGAACGGCGTAACCATTCAGAGTCTTGATTTGCTGTCGAAGATTGAGAATGGGCCTCCAGCCACCATTTTTCTTGGGAGCAATGAAGACTGGGGAGCAGAACCCCTTTGCCCCGAGGCTCCATGTGCAGCACTTGGTGGAGAGAACCCAGCTGCTGATGGAAAATCTCCTGTGACAGGGAAGCGGGCCGAGGGACTCAATAACATAGCCCAAGTGGATTATTTCTAGCACGCACTCGTCTCTGTTGTTACTGCCCTCCGGCGGTGTGCAAAGAGGGTGAGATGACCACCAGAGGCTTGGTGGGAAGGGAGGGAATCCACAGAGCTACCCAGTGGTAGAGCTATCTCAAGCATACCTTCAAAAGAAACCCTCGTTGGCGGGTGGGGTGGAGCAGTGGCAGCTGAAGTGGAAGAAGCCTGCGATCTCTGTCTGTGAACCCTCTGTCATTTATGTAGTGGTTCATAAAGGTACTGGGGAGGGGGAGACATGGCTGGGCGTGGAGCTGTGTTTGGGGTGTTCCCTCTTCGGGACTAAGGCCCAGGGAGCAGAGGATTATCCAAGTGTCCTGAAGGGAATGAAGTGACTCATTCATCCTCAAAGGGCGACTGCTCGGTGGCTTTCTGGAAACTCCCTAGGGAGCCCTGAAGCACGAAGCCTCAACTCACGTCTCATGATAGCGGCTGTGGCCATGGCTGGAGCTGCACCCAACGAGGCCAGTAACGAGGGTTTAGCCACCTGCCTGCATCCAGGAGGGCTCTGCATTGGCCCTCTGCCTGCTGGGGCGGTTTATCTTTGAGCCCCACCGATGTAGCGGAGTTTGTGAAATCGTGTTTTGTCCACAGGGACTAGTAGCACTTCAAACTTGGAGGCTGATCAAGGAAAATTGCTTCCGCCCTGAGGGGCCAAGGGGTTTATCACCCTGGTCAGATGGATTCAGCCGGGGGGCAGGGGGGCAATCCGGATGGCTCTCTGGCTGCCCGTACCACCAAGGAGTTCGGTGCTAGGTGGGTGAACCGGAACTCGACCCCTTTCAGTGGAACCAAGTTGTGCTTTTCTGCCCTTTCCGGGGGATGAGTACAGTAGGGCCTAGGGGGCTCCAAAATGGCATCCTTGCAGGAGCCCACACTGTGTGTCACAATCTCCTCAAGAGCGATCTGAACCCTCAGTCAAAACTCCTGGTACTGCTTTTAGCCATCAGGCAGGAGAGGGGATGATGGCGCATTTGCCTCACTGCGGGAGGAGGATGGCACACCCGTTCATACTGGCTTTGGTGGTTCTATTTCCTCCTCCGCGCGCCCCGACGGAGCCTGGGGTACCGTCTAGGTGATAAGTGCGATTCCTGCACGGATCCAGAATGATTCCTGTGTGGATCTCAGGAGCCCCAATTAGGTCAATATGATGGGTCAATCGGCTGCTAGGGGGGGAGTCCCCCAAAGGCATCGGACACCATCGGTCCCATTGGTAGCGGATGGTTCCTAGAGTCTCTGGCTGGGATGATCTCTCGACCTCTCTCTCTCTCTGAGGGGTTGAAGTCTTGTCCAGAAGGTCAGAGTTCAGAAAAAGTCATCTCATCTGTTACCAGCGGTACCGGAGGAGGAATGCTCTGTCCCGTAGATGTAGTAGGGTTTTCAAAGGGATTTCGTCTGGGGTAGAGATGTCTCTGAGGAGAACTGGACTGGTAACAGAGGTGGCGGCAGGTATATAATAGTCTCCGGAGTAGTCAGTGTCTCGGTTTAAGCTGGAGTACGGGGAGTCCTGGAGGTGGATTCCGACAGATCTGGTGTGCCCAAGGACGGATCCATCCTACACTGAGGCAGCCCGGTGGAAGGGAAGTCCAGAGTGGAACTCCCAGACAGAGCCGTCGGATGCCGATCCATCAGTCTAGGAGTTGGAACTGACGGCTCCTTCCCCTTTCACGCCATCCCTTCTTGAATGGAAGATTTAGGCAGCTTTTAGCACTTAGGATCCGCATGCAAGGAGTCTCCCGCTGTGGACTGAGTAAGGGAGGGATCTTTTCTTTTAGAGGTTGTTCTGGAAGGGAATCCAACCTTGTGTCTTCCACAGTCATGAGTTTCTGAAGGACACCAGTGCACTTTACAAAATGGCTTCCGTCATGTCACCACATGGAGGAAACCATTTTGTTTTGGTATAAGTGGCATTGCAGGTGGCATCAAGGAGGGCCATGCCTCTTCCTCTCAGGAGAGGGTTTTCTTCAGTTTAGCAGGCCCTGCCTCAGCCCCGGAGCTCAGGTGGCCTCTTACATGTTCCCAGAATACCAGGCATGCCAGTACTTCTAGGAACGGCATGGGCCCACTCCCACCAGTGTGACCTCGCACGCAGTGGTGCCAAATGGAGGGTGGGGTTGCCATTTTGAGATGTGCGAGTCCTGCCCCTGCTGGCGTGACCTCACACACACGTAGTACGTGTACAAGATCAGGCCGGGAAGGGGTGCCATTTTGAGGAGCACATTGCCCCGCCCCCACAGGCATGAATGAGCTCCCATGCGCCTTCAAATGGCGTCCACCATCCAATACTGGCTTTCTCTCAGTGTCGGATGGGGGGCAAATCCCCAGAAGAGAACTGTCCGGTTCAAAACCAGAGAGGCGGCCTCCCTACTAGGAGCTTGTGTTCAGAGGGGTGCTTTCCACCCGCTGAGACGGCTGCCGGTGGGTCTGAGTCCGACTGTGGTCTCCTGGCCTTCAGACACTGCCGCTCCATCCCTCGCCGAAGAAGGGAGCTAACATGCCGAGTGTCTCCGAGACCGCGAAGGTGGCCCGGGTGTTTGTCGCTGCTGGAGAAGGAACGGGGCTGGGCAACCCGGTTCTTAAATCCCGAGACTCTGGGCACAGTCCTGCTCAGCAGGGAGAATTAGACTATGAACCCGTAAACTATTATAGCCACGAAAGGACGTACATGATCTATCCCTGCTGGTTCTGAAAGAAGAAGGATCGGTCTGGAGGCAGAGACCGCCTCACGGCTGGAGTTAAGGAGAAACTGGAGTCAAGGAGAAACTGGCGGAGCACCGGCCCATCCTGCCCTTTGTGCCCTAGGGTCCGAATGTGAGGAGGACAACAGCACGAGTGTCAACCAGCGGACACCGCTTGCCGCCAGCCTCGGGGACGACTACACAGCGATGGAAACCCTGCGGCGCGGCCATAGCGTCTACACGGCACTTTTCAGCCCGAGGCCCCCTCGGGTCGGAGTCCGCTGAGAACTCAGTGCCACGGGTTTGTTACTGCAGTGGAGCCGTACCCATAGGAACCAACCCTGAGGAGCCCTCTGTTTCCATACAGGCAGCGGGTTGGTGCACGGGGCTGAAACATGGGGTGGGGTGGTGGCGGGTGGGGGTGAGAATTGCTAGCCTGCCTTGGGAGAGAGTGGAGCCCAGAATACAAAGGGTCCGCCCTGGTGGGCGCGGACTAGGCGGTCATGCTGTGAGCAGGTGGCAGAGTCACCTGGGCAGCTCAGGTAGTCCCCAAAAGTGTTCCAGGATGATGGGGAGGCGGGGGAGTGAGGTGCATTGAGGGGGAGCAGAGGCAGGAGTAGCGAGGTGCATTTTTTGTTGGGTGGGGGAAGGGCATGGGTGGATTGAGGTGTTTTGCGGGACAGGGAGATCAAGCTGTGTTTTGGGGAAAAGGTGTATTTGGAGGAGGTTTGGAGGCGTGCGGGAAGCAGGGGAGCAAGATGTGTTTGGGGGGCAAGGAAGCGGGGGGTCAAGGTATATTGTGGGGAGCAAGGTGTATTCAGTGGAAGCAAACTTTATTCAGGAGAGTCCAGAGGGAGAGGGAGATATATCTGGGGCAGCATGTATTCTGGAGAGATGGAGGGTCTGGGCACACCAAGATGTATTCCAGGGGGCTGGGGCGGTGGGAGTGACGTCTATTTAGAGGAGTCCAGGGGGGCTAGCAAGGTGTATTCAGATGGGTCCGGGGGGCTGTGGAATATTCAGGAGTCGGGTGGGCAAATGAGATGTATTTGGAGGGGTCGGGGGGGCGTGGTACATTCAGAGGTCTGGCGGAGGACTACTGAGGTGTATTTGGAGGAGTCTGGGGGGAGACAAATGAGCTGTAATTGGAGGAGCTGAGTTCGGAGTGGTGAACGAGCTGTAATTGGATAGGCCAGGGGGGTGTAGGGTGAGGGCTACCAAAGTGTATTTGGAGGAGTCGGGGTGTGTGTGTGTGGTATATTCAGAGAGTGGGGAGCGGGGCTAGTGAGGTGTATTTGGAGAAGTCCAGGCAGGGAGGGCCAATTAGATGCATTTGGAGGGGTTGGACGGGGCATGGTATATTCAGAGGTCAGGAGTGTGGTGTATCTGGGGGGTATGGTGTATTCAGAGGTCGAACAGTGGGCATGATGTATCCAGGGGGGCGTGGTGTATTCAGAGGTTGGGGGGCGTGGTGTATCCAGGGGAGCGTGGTATATTCTGAAGTCTGGGAGTGGACGTGGTGTATCTGGGGTCATGGTGTATTCAGAGGTCCGGGGGTGTGTGGTGTATCTGGGGGGGTGTGGTGTATCCAGGGGGCATGGTTTCTTCAGAGGTTGAGGAGTGGGCTGATGTATCTGGGGGGCATGGTGTATTCAGAGGTCGGGGGCATGGTGTATTCAGAGGTTTGGGAGGGGGGCATGGTGTATCCAGGGTCCATCACTCACTCACCCTCGGAGCAGTACTCCCCCCTCCAGCCGGGCAGGCAGACGCGGGCGCCCAGCTGGTCGCAGGCGTAGTGCCCGAAGGGGTCATCGCGGGGGCGGCAGTAGTCGGAGCAGCCCTCGCCGTAGTAGTGCTCGTCGCACAGCACGTGGTAGGAATAGCGCAGCTCACTCTGCTCGCCCAGCTGCACGTCCTGGGACCAGTCCTCACCCACTGCCAACCGGCGCCGCGTGGCCAGGCGGCTGATCAGGTTCTGGGCGTCCTCTGATGGGGTGTGGGGGAGAAGGAGGAGAAACGGGGTGTCAGTGAAGAACCTGGGAAAAGAACAATGCTTCCCCTTCCCCCTTCCCTGCAATGACCCTTCCTTTCTCGTGGGGCAGGGCCAAAAACCGGGACCTTCGGCACAAAGGGCCTTGGGACGAGGGATAGACATTGCTCACTTCAGCTGAAGGAGGAGCTCCATTAGCCAGCAGCGGTAGTAAGACCATTATCCTCTATGTGGACCAGCCACTAGAGGGAAACACAGAATACTGACCCATCAGGTGACATCCCCACCCAGTATACACCCCAAAGTCAGGACCTCTCTCCTCTTACCCAGCCTTGCCATGCCCTTTGCTCCCTACCCAGAGGAGGGGTCACTCTTAACGGAGCGGGGGCCAGGTCCTTTAACAGAGTCTGAGGACAGGAGGGACCTCTGTGATCATCCAGCCTGACCCCCTGTGGATCACAGGCCGGAGAACTTCCCATCTGAGCTAGATTGACTGTTTAGTAAGACACCCACAGTCTCAAGTTTAAAATCGTCAGGGATGGAGAATCCAATACCTCTACCCATCCTGGGACAACTGACCACGGGTCATGCCCCTCACTGTTGAAATTGTGCATCTGATATTCCCCTCCGAATATTTCCAGCTGCAACTTCCAGCCATCGGATCGTGTTCGACCTTCCTCCGCTAGGCTGAAGTCACCCCATCACCTTCTCTTTATTAAGCAAAATAGATGGAGCTCCTTGAGCCTCTCACTACCAGGCAGGTTTTCTAACCCTTTGATCATTCTTGTGGCTCTTCTCTGGCCCCTCTCCAATTGATCAGCCTCCTTCTTGAAGGGTGGGCACCAGAACCGGACACAGGATCCCAGCAGCGGCCGTGCCAGGGCCAAACACAGAGGAAAAATCACCTCTCTGCTCCTACGCGAGATTCCCTTGTTTATTCCTCCCAGTATCACATTGGCTCTTTGGCGTCGCACTGGGAGCTCATTGTCAGCCAATAATTCAGTCCCCTCCACCCCCAAAGAGTCTTTCCCCTGGGAAACAGTGATTGAAAGAGTCCCCCACCCTGCATTCTTTCCGTTCTAATTCCCATAATTAACTCGCAGCACCAGCTCCCTTCACTCCACTGGCATAAATCCCAGCCCCCAGGCCTGTCCCAGCCCACCCGGGATCCCTTCTCCATCCGCCACCCCACTCTGTGCCCCCTGCCTGCCATGAATCGGCCCAGCTGGCAGCCGCTTGCCCTCTGCCCTGGCAGACAGAATCGCCGCAATGTCAGGCCCAAAGGAATCTCAAGGGACCATCTAATCCTGCCCCCCGGGCCAAATAATCCTAGACCAGCCGGGACAGGTGATGGGGATTCCAGAACCTCCCATGCCAGCATCCTCCAGAGGCGCCAAATATCTCCCTTCAATCTCCCTCAGTGCAGATTAAACCCATTACGTCTTGTCCTTCCTTCAGCGGACATGGAGAACAACTGACCCCCGTCCTTATAACAGCCCTGAATGTATTTGACGACTGTTCTCAGGTCCCCCCCACTCCCCAGTCTGCTTTTCTCCAGCCTGAACATGCCCAGTTTTTAAAACCTCTCCTCCTAGAGCAGGTTTGCTGAACCTTGGATCCTTTTTTGTTGCTCTCCTCGGGACTCTCTGCAATTTGCCCACATCTCTGCTAAAGTGCGGTGCCCAGAACTGGACACTGTCCTCCAGCTAAGCCCCTCCCCGGCCCAGCAGAGCAGGGCAATTACCTCCCGTGTCTGACGGACAGCACTCCTGTT
The DNA here is from genome assembly GCA_007922305.1 of Dermatemys mawii. Classification (NCBI taxonomy): domain Eukaryota; kingdom Metazoa; phylum Chordata; order Testudines; family Dermatemydidae; genus Dermatemys; species Dermatemys mawii. Next base: position 2,814,783 of record ML677389.1, read on the forward strand.
AATACACCCCAGAATGAGCTTCGATTAAAACTGCATCACGCTGTCGCCTCCTATTCAGTCTCATATCCACTAGATCTCCACACCCCCGTTTCTTTTTCACCCATATCACCCCCTGGCCAGTTAGTCCCCAGGCATTCTGATTTCACGCCGGTCTCCACTGAATTTCCTCTGGTTGATTTCAGACCAATTCTCCAGTTTGTCCAGGTCCTTTTCAGTTCTGATCCTGCCCTCCAAAGCGTTCGCGACCCCTCCCAGCGCGGTGTCATCTGCAAATGGTATCAAGCGTCCTCTCCACTCCATTGTCCACGTCATCCATGAAAATATTGAACGGTACCAGCCCCAGGACTGATCCCTGCGGGACCCCACCAGTTACACCCTCCCCGCTGACAGTCAATCCTTGATAACTCCTCCTAGAGCACAGTCCTTCAGCCCGCTGCGCCCCCACTGGATAGTCGTTCCATTTAGACCCACACTTCCCTTGGCTGCTTAGGAGAATGTCACGCCGGACGGTGCCAAAAGCCGTCCTAAAAATCAAGATACATCACGTCTAGTTTTCCACACCCCCACCCCGAAATTGAGTAGGCCAGTGACCCTGCACAGATCTCACAGATGGGGGGACCAAGTAGGTGCACCCACTGCACCCAATTACACCTCCTCCCCCCCAGCACCTCCCCTCTCTATCCACCAGGCACCCCACCTTGTCCCTGCTTCCTTGCAATCAGCGACAACCTGTAGGGGGAAAGAACAATACCAATACCCCTTCTTCCCCCACGTGGGTCAGGGGAGGGGCCGAGCCAGCCAAGGCAGGAAGGGGGTCAAGTGCAGCCTTTGGGGGAGGGCCTGTGTCCATTTGTCATCCCCATCCACGCCCGAGTTCCCGCTGCACCCCCTTCTCTGCACCTCGCTCTCCTGCCTCCAGCATCCCCAAAACATACCCCCAGAATCCCTCCTCCCCACCCACCCAAATCCCACACCCTTCTCCTCTTGCACCTCTACCCCCACGCCCAGCACCCTGTGGAGAATGTGGGAATGCCTTGTAACGTTTTAAGGAACAGTGTGTGACTCAGTTTACCCACCACCAGGGAAGGGGTCAGTGCCTCCCCTGGGGACAGGGGGATTGAGGCACCTGTGTGTAACAGCTCTGCCTGAGGCTGTATCTACCCTGCAGAGCCAAAACCAGCATAGCTCCCTAGTGTAGACGCAGCGTATGCAACAGAAGGAGTGCTGACCTGTATGGTAACACCAGCTCCCCTACCGACAGTAGCCACACCACCAGAAGCACTGTCCCTACTGATGGCTGTGTTGGTGTAGCTAAGTTGGCTGGAGGGGCAGTGGCTTTTTCACACAGCCAACCAATGGAGCTATGACAGGCTACATTTTATAACGCTAGTGGAGCCCGAATGTGCCGTCGAGAACTGAAGGGAACCCACGCAGCTGAATGGGAGATCTGAGGACTGGCACAGGAACCCTTCAACCCAGCCTGCCCCAGAAAGGGAAGACCTGGGACCCAGCAGGGGTGAGGACAGAGACATAGGAGATAGATACCAGGCCTAGGTACAGAGGCACAAGATGGATCCCAGGAGAGCAGCCGCTTCTGCCCAGCTAGACTATTTCTTAAGCTTGGCTTTTCCATGCCGATCTCAGCACGCTCAGAGACTAGATTCCTGATGACTAATCAATGCTCCATTGTCCTGAAAAGGCTGCCTGGTCTCATCAGGTGTACGCCCTGGGTGTCCAGCTCCCTGAAGGGGTACAAGTGCCTATCGGAATCTGAACTCGGCTGGTGTCTTGATAGAGCATCCGGACAGAAATGAGGTACCAGAGTTTTGAGAAAGGCTATGCTCGTGGCAAGGCACGACCTAGTCGTCCTTCTAAGATGGTAGTTTTCAACCAGGGGTGTGCATACCTCTGGGGCTACAGCGACTCATCTAGAGATTTGCCTAGTTTAACAACAGGCCTCACAAAAAGCACTAGTGAAGTCAGTACAAACTAAAATCTAACACAGACAAGGATTTGTTTGTACTGCTCTATAATATACTAAAAAGTATAATATTTATATTCCACTCCATTTATTTTATAATTATATGAGAAGGTCAACGATTTTTCAGTAATAGCGTGCTGTGACACTTTTGTATTTTTAGGTCTGATTTTGTAAGCAAGTTGTTTTTAAGTGAGGGGAAACTTGGGGGGTCTGCAAGACGAATCAGACTCCTGAATGGGTTACAGTCGTCTGGAAAGACTGACAGCCACAGCTCTAAAGGACTGGATGAAGGCCGGAGCACTGAACCCATATTGATTCATGACAGATGGTGGCAGTAGTAGTATTTTGAATCCCGTGACTACAGCAGGGGGAAGGGGAGGAACAACCAATGAAAGGAAACAGTAAGGCAAATGGCGTGGAAGACTATAGAGCTGTACAGAGCGAGAAGGCTAAATGCTGAATGGTTAAATGAGGCCCTGATGGCTGAATGGCTAGAGAAGAACAATCAGGCAAGAACCATGGTCCAGACCCAGAAAAGGGGAGAATTAGAGAATGCTCCGACACAAGAGGAGGAGCAGCAGAGACAGGGACTGAAAGCAAAGGATCTTCAAATGGAGGCTGGAGACAGCCCGGTCCAGGCAGACTGAGCAAGAACAAGATGCATGAGCGAGCCGCAGCCAAAACACAAATCAGGACAGAGGGACGCATGCGCCGGAAATCAAGGCGCCAAGGAGCAAGAGGCCATGTGGAGCCCGAGCTGGGGAGATCTACTCCACAAGAAGCACAGGAAGAACATGACTGCCCCACTTGGAGGATGATGGAAATAGAGGCCTTCCTCGCTGCCTTGGAGTAGGCGAGAATCCGATCCCCCCGACAGATGGACTCCGATGTCTCGCTCCCATTCCGGGGCCTAAAGCCATCAGGCATCTAGTCAAATGGATGGGGCAGATACTGGGGACTAGGTGCAGTAAAAAGGGGCCATACTGCTTATGTCTGAATTGACCCCTGTGGCTTCTAGGACAAGGATTCGGGGTGTGTGCAGAAGACCATGGGAGGGACATATATGGAGGTTGCCACCCTGCTGGGAGAATAGCTCCACCATGGGGTACAGGTGCAAGAGTCACGGAACAATTCCACCCAGATTGGATGGTTTACATCAGTGGTTCTCGCTCTGGTCCACTGCTTGTTCAGGGAAAGCCCCTGGCGTGCCGGGCCGGTTTGTTTACCTGCCGTCTCCGCAGATTCAGCCGATCACGGCTCCCACTGGCTGCGGTTCACTGCTTCAGGCCAATCGGGGCTGCGGTAAGCGGCGGACAGCACATCCCTTGGCTTTTTTAAAAAGACCTGCTCCAGGGACTCTTTTGGGGCCGTCCTCTGGCCTGCGTTATGCAGGCGAGATCACACCAGATGATCACAACAGTCCCTTCTGGCACTGAGATCCATGAAAATACGGGTTAGTGGATGAGAAGTCTAAGGATCCGTCTGTCACAGGCTGATTGGCACATGAGTTTGTGGATAGTACGTCCAGTTATTAAACAAGATCCAAAGGGGATTGGCCTAGACATGGGGCCGGGAGAGGGAGATGGGAGGGCTTGCCGATGTGGGATCCCCAGATGTGGGATTTGGGTAAACCCAAACTGGGAGGGGACAGCTGACCTGGGTAGCTCCGAGATCCCAAAGATCTAAGCCGCAACATCTGCAGAAGGATGGGGCATAACAGAGTGTATGGCCAGAGTCTCCATTTCCAGAACCGAAGGGTTAATCCATCATCTGCCCAGCCAGGAAAGCAGCCGGTACAGTGACCGTGTGGGAGAAAAGAGATTACCCAGCCACCGCCTTTTGTGCATAGGATCTGCTGGTAGATAAGTCCCCACTCCACATTCTGGTGCACGGGCCCTGTTGTACTCTCCTGGCCCTGGATCCAGCTGATCCCCAGTGGGAGCAAAAGGTGGGAGAGTGCAGGGAGATATTTGGGGGACGGCGGGACACTGGAGCCAGTCCCCACGTAGCAAAGCCACATCAAACCCTGCAAGCTGGGGCAGGTTCTGCGTGCGAAACCTGCAGCACGCCCGGCAGCACAGAGCTCTGGGCAGTGCTGTAGGTGGGGGATCCTGGTGGAAACCCCGTTTGGCTCTGCTTCTCAGAAGGGACGCTGTAGCTTTGAGCAGTTGCAGCGTTCGTGTAGCCGGGTTGGTCCCGAGAGACAAGAGCAGCAGGGTGAGATAACCGGCCAGCCCTTCGCTCGGTACTAGCCAAAGGCCTGGGGTCAACACTGAGGGGAACGACGCGGAGCATCCTGGAGGTGTCAAGCAGGTGGGAGGGAGGGGGGAGCTTTTCCACCCTCTACCTGCCACACAAGGGAAATGCTGATACTTGTCCTGGAGTGGGGCAGAGGAAGGATCCACACTCAGCTCCATCCAGGAGGCATAAGCCTCACTATCTCTAAGGTGAACTCTCTGGAGCCTGCATCTGTGACCCAGACAGTTACTTCCTTGCCTGCCTGCACTGGGGAAACTGAGGCACGGCTGAGTCCCTGGCCGAGTGTGCGTGGGAAGGGGGACTCCCAGAAGTGCGAACCCTGTCAGGGGGTGGAGAAAGCCCAGGAGAAGGGTAAAGCAGCCGGGAAGCCACTGATGGTGGCAGAGAGATCTTTTCACAGGGTGGCCATGACCGTGGTAAGTTCTTTTATCCAAGGGGCCCTGAATCACAGAGCGGGGGGTGGGGAGACAGTGACTTTTCCCCTAGAGAGGAAATGGGGTCCTGGCAGATGTACCCCAGCCTTCCCTGACCCTGGGAAGAGCCACAGCTGAGTTAAGTCCAGCTGAACAGGGGGACAAACCTGCCCTGCTCCCACCCCCGGCAAACCATTCAAAGAGGCACTTCCTAGCCCACCTAGCGGGAAAGACACCCCAGGCTGCAGCCCAGATGGCGGACACCTGGAGGAATGGGAGGAGGTAGCAGCAGGGCCTGATTACAGCCTCAAGCCCAAAGGCTTTAGGGAGGCAAAGGCATGTAGAGGGGAGAGGATGAAAGCTCCCCATGTGCCCCTCGCTAGCATGACCTAAAGGAGGAGAAGACCTATGGGAGGGATCTGAAACAGCTCTGTACTGCTAGGTGACAACTGCATTTTGTTTAATGAATAGCAGCTTGTGCTGTAAAACCCTAGAGATTATCTGGCAGAACAGTTCTCCAAGGAATTGGAGACCTTGGCCCAGGTGTGTTCTGATGACTGTAGGAGAACGCTAAGCTTGGGGGAGAGGTCGACACGCTGGAGGGTAGGGATAGGGCCCAGAATGACCTAGACACATTGGAGGATTGGGCCAAAAAAAATCTCAGGAGGTTCAACAAGGACAAGTGCAGAGGCCTGCATGTAGGACAGAAGAATCCCATGTACCGCTACAGGCTGGGGACCGACTGCCTAAGCAGCAGTTCTGCAGAAAAGGACCTGGGGTTACAGTGGATGAGAAGCTGGATACGAGTCAGCAGTGTGCCCTTGTTGCCAGGAAGGCTAATGGCATATTAGGCTGTATTAGTAGGAGCATTGCCAGCAGATCGAGGGGAGTGATTATTCCCCTCTATTCGGCACTGGTGAGGCCACACCTGGAGTACTGTGTCCAGTTTTGGTCCCACTACAGAAAGGATGTGGACAAATTGGAGAGAGTCCGGCAGAGGGCAACGAAAATGATCAGGGGGCTGGGGCACATGACTTATGAGGAGAGGCTGAGGGAACTGGGCTTATTTAGGCTGCAGAAGAAAGGAGTGAGGGAGGATTTGATAGCAGCCTTCAACTACCCAAAGCAGGGTTCCAAAGAGGATGGAGCTCGGCTGTTCTCAGTGGTAGCAGATGACAGAACAAGGAGTGATGGTCTCAAGTTGCAGTGGGGGAGGTTTAGGTTGAATATTAGGAAATGCTATTTCACTCGGAGGGTGGGGAAGCACTGGAATGGGTTCCCTAGGGAGGTGGTGGAATCTCCTTCCTTAGAGGTTTTTAAGGTCAGGCTTGCCAAAGCCCAGGCTGGGATGATTTAGTTGTGGTTAATCCTGCTTTGAGCAGGGGGTTGGACAAGATACTATGAACGCGGAGTCCCAACTTCAGAGAGGGTTCGAATGTCCCTAGATCACTGCAGGGCAGGAAGGGGGCACAATCTCACTCTGTTCCGCCACCGGGGTGAAGAACGGAGGAATGGTTTGTGATCTTTTTATGAACGCGTGACTCGGTTTACCCACTGAGTGGAAAGGGACCAGTTCCTACTCTGGGGAGTGAGGTGGGGCTGGATGTCAGGCAAACAATGACTGTCTCTGGGATTGACCTAAAAGAACCGAATGGAATCCACACAGATGACTGGAAGATCCATTCATGAGCCCTTCGCCTCAGCCGCCCAGGAAAGAGAAGAGCTGGGGCCCAGAAAGGTTGCAGGGGTGAGACACAGACATGGGAGGTTCTGGGGGCTGTGTTAAGAACTAGGACGAAGACAAAAGGTGGACCCCAGGAGAGCATGGGATATCAGGGCAGCTGCTTCTGCCCACATAGACTCTGTCTTAAACTTGGCTAAAGACTCTCCCGTGCTGGATTTCTACTGACTAATCAATGCTTTGTTGTTCTGAAAAGGCTCCTGGTCTCGCCACATGGCTCCCTGAATCGGTACAAGTCTCTACAAGAGTGTTATCTCGGCTGCACTCTCAGTAGAGCGCCACGACAGAAACAGAGGATGCCAGAGATGAAGACCCGGTCTGGGAGTCGGAGAGCTGCAGAATTCACCCTTGGGAAAGGCTATGCACAGGCTTGGCAAGAAATAGGGGATCTCCTGGAAACTGTATGAAGGCTGGAGCAATGATAGGTGTAGACCCAGGACAGCTGGTGGCAGTAGTCGGATACTGAACACATCACTCACCCAACCCCCATGCCTCCCAGCAAACAACTCTCATAGGAATCGCCAGAGGATTCTGGATCGGAGCCGAGGCCCACCTCACTTGGCATCCTGGTTCTGACCGCACCCAGCATGAGATACAACACACAAAAGGTGTAAAGATGTAGTAGCCGAAGGGAACAATCTATTCTGCACACAGATCTCACCCTGGTCTTTACTAATTACAGCTCTTAAGCCTCGGACAGGGAGGTTTAGCTCCCTCCTGTACAGACTTTTCTAACGCTGCATATTCTTGTTCTCTACATGAAAGTCCAAGACTTTTTTCATAGTGCTACCTGTGAGTGGGTCAGCAGCAGTAGGGGTGGAACTGGGGACCTCGGGATTTAAAGGCAGGAGCTTTTCCTACCTGATCTATGAGACACAGTTCCCTGATCAAGGCTCTTCCACCTCTATGGGTATGTCTATACTGCAAGTAAAGGCGTGTTCTTAACTCATGTTCTTCATTCACGTTAGCTAACCTGGGTTAAAACAGCAACGAAGACCCAACCCATCGGCTCTAAACTCCAGGCTTCTCTAACTGCAGCTGCTAGTTAAGAGAAGAATGGGAAGTCGCTTACCTTGTACAGTGACCGGAGTTCAAGCTGCATGGTCCATACGCACGTTCGAGGGGGTGGGGTGCACACACAGTGGGGGAATTTAGAGTCTTTTGGCCAGAAGTGTCTACCTGGCATAGCTGCGTCCTAGTGGCTCTTGGTGTTTTTCCACAAGGGTCTAAAGGTGAAGCGTGCCGGCACGCTCCGTTCCTCTTCACCGCAGAATCAGAGGTAAAGGGCTCCTGGCACATGCTTCTGGATGACAACATCTCAGTGGACCACAGTAACTTCTCCTTCAAGTCACTGTCTATATGCACGTTCCACTGATGCTGGTTCCAGTGCATTGAGCCTAGAAGAATAAAGACTCAGGTATGGTCCTGCTGAACGCAGCTTCCAAGCTGGAGACTTCAGTAAGTCCTAGAGCTGAGTGAATGAACAGATAACGCCCCAAGCCACTGCATGTACGCACATTCTCCAAGGAGGCCGCTGAGGCTCTGGTGGAACGAGTCGTAAAAAAGGATGGAGAGTCCTTTGCCACCTTGGTGCAAGGCCTCACGTCATCAGAAACCCACCTGAACCTAGGCTATGCCTCTCATCCTTCCTACGATGGCCCTGAAGATCTGCATGGCTTCTTTCTTTGCACATAGGAAGCCAGGACTTGTTTGACGTCTCAGGTGTGAAGAGCTGGGAGCGTGAGGCTTCGGAAAGAACACAGGTGGATTTGTTGGTTTGGATGGAATTCGGTGACTACCTTTCGGCAAGAACTAAGGATGAGTTCTTAAAGACAGTGGAGAACCAACTAGATAATAAAGGAGGGTCAGCCAGCCATGTGTGACTCTCCTACTCTTCTCATGCAGATGACAAATACCTTGAATGACATTTTCAGAGACAATTGCAAGACAGAGCACAAATCGCCATGAGTTTGAATGGAGGGTCCATCAACACTGAAACAATCAGGTTGGGGTCCAATAGGGAAACCAGAACAGGTGGAAACCCACCCATCAAGCCTTTTAGAAATTTCAAGACCACTGGGCATAAAAAGATGGATTGGCCCTCTATAGGGGGAGGAGGTTTAGAGATCATGGCTGAGCAAACCATCAGCCAGAGCTCAGTGGCAAGTTAAGCCATTTGAGTTCCAGTCGAAAAATTCAGGATCACAGGCATGAATGCCTTCTGAGCGGTCCGAGATTTTTGACACCACCAGTGAGAAAGTCTATGCCATTTTGCGAGGTAAATCTGTCTTGTAGAGTCTGTCCAGCTGCCCACCAAACTGCAGAGGAGCAGGACTCTCGACAGCCATCCCTCAGCCCAGCTGTGAGATGCGGAGATCCAGATGAAGGACTTTCCCCTTGTCCTGGGAAAATTGGTCTGCTACCAGAGGTAAGGTCTTGAGCCGAGGGCCAGAAAGTCTCAGAATGTCAGAAACAAAAACTATCTCAGCCATGCCGGTGTTCTCAGGCCGAGATCGCGGCTAAGACAATCTTGGTTTCTAGACATCCTTAAGATGTTGTTTCATCTTGTCCACAGATAGCGCCAGTCTGCGAAGATGGCTTGAAAAATGGAGTCCTTGAGTTCCCACTCGTGGTTCAAGGAGACGTACCTGCTCCGACCATCTGCTATGGTGACCTGCAGACTGGGTAGATGGCCGGCCGAGAGGGTGATCCAACGTCTGATGCCCCAGTTCCACAGCCATATGGTTTCTTGGCCAAGCGGGTTGGATCTGCCGCCTCCCTGGCTTGCTGAGGTAGAACATGGAGGTGGGACCGTCCGTCATTATCGAGCCATGTTGACTTGCGATATGACTCGAGGAGGACTCTTCGGGCTTGAGCAGCACTCTGAGCTCTCAGAGGTTGATGTGCATCTCTCTGTCCCTCAGATCATCCACAGGCCCTGTGTCTGCAGGTTGTCCATATGTGCTGCCCATCCCGAGAGCAATGTGTCCATCACCCTCATCCTGGATAGGCGGGGAAATGCAAAGGAATGTTTGCTGGGTCTTTCCACCAAGCTAGAGATGATCGATCCAACGGGGGCATGGAGAGGGCCATATCCAGATGATATTTGCCTGGGGTGCAGACAGGCCTTGGCCAGGCCTGCATGCATTGGAAATGTTGGGTGGCATGAGGCTAGGAAGCCAAGAAGACCAAGGGAAGTTCTCCCAACTAGAGACCCACCATGAGATCAAGGAGGAGAGATTCTTGAACCAGTCTCAAGGTAGGAAGCCGATGGGTTTGAGCAGGGCACCAATGAACTCCAGGTTCGGCACCAGGCTGCAGGTGTATTGAGCAGTCTTTGAGACCCAGTGGGGTGACTTTCCCTGAACCAGCCAACCGTCCCGGTGATGTCATTCTGACACACCTTTGCAGCAAAACACTGAAGCAAGAATCTCCAGAGCTTTAGTGAAAACTCTTGGGGTGGCTGAGAGGCAAAAGGGACATATCGGTAATGCCCATGACCTACCATGAATCGCACTTTCCTGCTATGGGATATTATCATGCCTATATGGAAGTACACATCCTAAAGGTTGAGAGATACCAGTCAGTCCCGTGGAGCGGGAACAATCGAGTCAAGGGTCACCCCACTGAACGTCAGCGTGCGTACAAATGTGTTCAGTCTAAGATGGGTCACCATCCGCCTTCCCGCGTTGACATGAGGAAGTATTGGCTGTAGAAGCCCCTTCCCCACTAAGGCAGCAGGACCTGTTCTGTTGCTCCGCGAGGCTCTCTCGTTGTAGAAGGCCCTAATGAGAGCGGTTCCTGAAGAAGGATGAGGCGGCAGGTTGGGGTGGGGTACTGTGAGGAACTGAATAGGGTAACCTTATGATGTTCAAAACCTACTGGGCCAAGGTGGTGCAGGACGATTTCTAAAAGGGGGAGCTAGCTCTGAAGCCAAAGGAGTGGTCTGGAACTCCCGGCCAACCCATCAAAACAGGTGTTTCTAACGAGGAGGGTGGGACAGCTGGGTCCATGAGGCAGGCTGTTGCTTCCTGGAGAGGTTCTATAGCCCTTTGGTGGAAGGAGGGTGGTCAGGACTGTTCTTTGAGGAGCAACAGTAAAGTTCACCAATCCCAGGTGACCTCACAATCCCTCAGTGTTTACACACCAGCTCCCTAGGAGGAAGCGTTTCACACTGCAAAGGTCAGAGCACGCCCACCTCTTGGCCACAGGGCGAGATTCAGCAGCTTGCAGACCACTTTTAGTTACCGACTGCCCCTCAGAAATCCAGGATGGCTCCGTCCCGCCACCGTGGCGACACCAGTATTTTTAGCACCCTGGCTCGATCGGAGCAGCACAGGTGTGTCTACCTCAGCCAGAGACGACACCTCCAACTGCAGCGTAGACCCACTGTTCCGTTGTCCTGCTGCTCTTCCAATGAGGGAGTTCTTCCTGAGATTTAATCTCAATCTGCTGGGCTGTTGTCTGAACCCTCTGCCCCTTGTCCTGCCCCCTGTGGGAAGAGAGAACAACTTGTCTCCATCTTTCTCACGGCAGCTTTTTGAGTATTTGAAGACCGCTAACGTTTCCCCCCCCAGCAATCTCCTCTTTTCCCAGCTAACCACACCCAGTTCCTTCAGCTTTTGCTCACCCGGCTTGCGCTCCCATCCCTTTGATCATCTGTGTCGCTCGCCTCCGGATCCTTTCCGGTGTCTCTACATCCTTTCTGTTCAGCGGTGACCCAACCTGGACACCGTACTACAGCGGAGGCCCAATCAGCGCCGAGTGAAGCGGTACTGTCATCTCCCGTGACTTGCTCCATGGGCAGGAGGAGCACCAACGCTCTTCTCTTCAAGAAGTCTTGGAGCCCGCTACAACCGTCCAGTTACGGGGCTGTGGGGTGGGGGCCACGGCTGCTTCATCTGGTGAGGATGAGGATGACAAGGATGGCAAAGCAGCCAGTCCTGCTGGGTCCACAAAACCATGCTCTGATGAGTCCCTAACCTCTGTTTACCAGAAGCTGGGAATGGGCGACAGGGGATGGATCACGTGATGATCACCTGTTCTGTTCATTTCCTCTGGCACTGACCACTGTCGGAAGACAGGATACTGGGCTAGATGGACCACTGGTCTGACCCAGTCTGGCTGTTCTTTACGTTTATTAGAGGAAGGAATGTTCTGTCCTTGCTCCTCCTCTCAGCTGGGAGAAGGCTGAGCTGGTGCCAGCTGAGGGGCTGCAGACGTGGTTGAAGTGACTTTGGCATCCAGGTAGTCCGGTCTTTCCGTGAGATGGGCACGCCCCTTCCCTCCCCCGAGAGGGCCCCATGGGCATAGAGGGGAGCAGAGAGTGATGTGATGGGGTCCCGGTATTGATCCCTGGCGTGGTCTTTAGAGCTCTGGAGGGAGGTAGAGGATGGTGGTGATCCTTGGAGAGTACCTGTGCGGTTATCACCCAGCGCCACCAAGGAGAACTAATATACCCGGTCCATGGGTGGCATTGGGACTCAAGAGCATCGCAGGCGGCTTGATGCTGTCTCCAGGCGTCCTGGGACTGTCTGGATGAAGTCGAGAGAAGCAGCGGGTCAGGTTCCTGTAGGACTAAGAGGTTGCTCCGTGATGTGAATCTACCCAGTGCTGGTAGATGTCGCAGGCGGCCCAAGTTTCTCCCACAAGAGGAGGCTGCCCCTGGTGGCAAAGTCTGCAGGAGTCCGAGTCCAAAACCCAAGCCAAAGGTCAGGGCTGGAATGATCAGGGGCAGGGATTAGGAACAAGGAAGGGAGCAGGGCAGGGCAGGGAAGTAGGAACTAGGAGTCAAGGGGAGTTGACCATCGGTAGTGAGCCTGAGCTCTGGGGAGTAGAGTAGCACAGAGTGGGGCGTGGGCTGTCAGGCCTAGCGGTCGGAGCCAGGGTCAAAGCTGGAGTCAGGACTGGAGACATAAGAACACGTCTCTTGGTTTCTCCAGCCAACCTGGCCCGCCAGGTTGGCTGGAGAAACCAAGAGTCTGGGGCGTCAAGGATTTGCATATTTGCTAATCACACAGTCATGAGCAGAGCAGCTGTGCGGCCGTACGGGCACCAACCGCTCGATGGCGATGCCGGGAGGTGGTGGAGAGGAACCGAAGGTGGCTGGCTGTATTCTGGCCAAGGAGGCCCAGTGGGCAGGCCCACCATACGAACACTTCAGCTGGTCTCCAGCTGAGACCTTCAGCTGGAGGGGGAAGGGAAGCAGCCCCATTAATGAAACGTGCATTTGGACAAACACTCCAAGGAGAACACGTTTTGCAGTGTAGACACACCCGGACACTACTAGAGGAGGACAGAGCGCTGCACCGAGCTGGTGTCGGTGACGTTAGGTTCCCTTGTGGCAGGGGGTTCCACTGGTTAATGACACAGCAGGGAGAAAGCATTTCTGGGCATCAGGTTTGAATTGCCCACGGTTCAGTCTCATCAACTGTCCCCTTGTCCTTGTGTGAGGAGACCAGGAGAGCAGACCCTCCCCATCTCCCTTCTGTCCCGGGGCCACTGTGTTTAGACATTTATCACGTCCCCTCGTACTCCCCTTGCTCACACAACAACCGAGATGTTCCAGGTCCCTGCTCATTCTCCACCCATCCAGGACCCATTCCTCCCCATCCCCATCCCTCTTGACCCCCCCACCCATCCCCTCCATTCCTCCGACACCCCCTGCTGACGCTCAGCCTGCCCCTCTCCATCCCCTCCTCCAGCCTGCGTGCCCCCTCCATCCTGCCAACACCCCCCGCAACCTCTCTCTCCATCCCTTCAGTACCCCTTCACTGCCCCTGCCCACTCTGCTGAGACCCCGCCAACTCCCCACCCTCTTCTTTCCTTCAGCACCCTCCTTGATCCCCCTCATCTCCCCTGCCCACCCCCCTCCAGCCTTCCAAGATCACCCCCCCACTCAATCCCTTGGAGACCCTTACCCCTCCCCACCCCATCCTGCACTTCCCCCTCTGTCCCCACGGGAGCCCCACTCCCCGCTCATTACCTCAGCACTGACATTACCTGTTACCAAGTCACTGACAATATGTGGGGAAAAGATCTTGAACGCTCGTGGATCCACGTGCAAGCATCTAAATCACAAAATGAGCTACTCGGGGGGTATCTGCTACAGACCCTTAAATCACACATGGGAACAGGCCGAGGGGCTCCTTACACAACCCTGCGCAATGTGGAGCAGGGTCCGGGGGCGCTATATGGGAGGAGGTCTCATGCTACCAGTCCCAGAACATCCCCGGAACGGCTACAGACCACAGAGAACAAATGTCCTACCTCAAAAGACGGTTGCCTCCAAACACGGGGGAATTGGACGTTAGACCTCGTCTCGACCCGTAAGGAGGAACGGCTCACAGAGGAAGTGACCTCGCCCAGTGCTCTTCGAGACGCGTGTTCCTAGGGAGTCTCCACCGTATCTTCACGTCCTCGCGCTGCTGATGGGAGAACTTCAGGAGCCGTGTCCATCGGGCCCATGCACGCGCCGTCTCTCCTTCGGCCGCGCCACGAGGCTAACCCCGACCCCCCCACACCTCAGTTCCTTCTCTACCGCAGAATCCTAGCCAGATGCCCAAGTAGAGGGGAGGAGGGCGGGTCACAGAGCACCCATGGGGACACGCATCTCAAAGAACCACTGTGACCTCACAGGGTGAATTCCTTCTTCTCCCAGTCACCAAATACGGCAGGGGAGGCAGAGTCCTCGGTGACCCCGGAACATCCCACGGGAAAGTGGAGAGAGTCATTCCTGGGGCACAAGGTGGCCACTTTAGGGATAAACCTCAGATGCTGCCTTAGCGGGACCTTGTTGGGGAAGAATACCGTGTATGGGGGATGGGCCTTTAAGGCGGCTCTCCCCCCATCTCTTCTGGCTGAGGTAACTGTGACTAGAAAGACTCTTTTCATCGACAGAGGAGATAGCGAACAGATGGCCAGGGGCTCGAAGCAAGGCCCAAGGCCACCCTTTCAATACTAGATTTTGGTCCCAAGAGCGGAAGGAAAGTTGAGATAGAGGGAAGACGCTGGTTATTCCTTTGAGGAACCTTTTTGTGGCTGGGTACGACAGTATGGAGGACCCCGTATAGGGTGATGAAAAGCTGTACCAGCGGCTGGCTGGACTCTGAGACAGCTCAGGGATAACCCCGATTTCTGAAGGGTCAGAGAATATTCCAGAATCAGCAGAAGAGCTGGGCACTCTGGACAGATTTGCTGGGACGTGCAGCAACTCTGGAACCTGGACCACCTCTGCCGGTAAGCGCGTCAGGAGGAGGACTTCCTGCTGTGTAGTAGGAACTCTTCTACGTGATTTGAGCATGAGATCTTGAGGGGCTGGACCACGTGGGAGCCATGCTTGGAGTGGGAGAATTCCCAAGTTGGGATGTGTGGGGTGCACCCCTCGGCTGGCATGAGGGGCGGGGTGGTTTGGAGGGAGATCAGCAGGGACATGGCAAGCTAAGGGTACCAAGTCTGTCTTGGTCAGATGGGGTGATCCAAATGACAGGAGCCCCGTCCCTCTTTATCATTAGCAGGACCTTCAGCAGAAGAGGAAAGAAAGGGGTAAAAAAGGTTCCTGTCCCCCAGGAGGAGGAGGAGCATCGCCCAGAAAGCGCCGTCCGATCCCTGCCCTGGAACAGAACCATGGACACTTCTTGGTTTGGTACGTGGCAAATAAATCTGTGGATGGTGTTCCCCATGGTGCGAACAAACCCTGAAAGACTGACGGGTGCATCTCACATTCATGGTCCAAGGGAAGGAGCGACTCGATTTGTCCACTACCATGTTCCCTTGCGACGGACGTAATACACGCCGGCTATATTGTCCGGCAGGACTCTGGAGCCTGCTATCAGCAGGCGGAAAGAGACTCAGGTGTTCCTAACTGCCCTCCATTTGAGAGGACCCATACAAAGGGAGATCGCTGCCAGAAACCATTTGCCTTGTGTTGTCAGCCCGTTTCAATGCACACCCCAACCTGGGAGGGAAGCGTCCGCGGTGAGCAATAATGAAGGTGGCCCCTGGAGGAAGGGGGAATCTCTTTGCATGGATTGACCAGGTCTTCCCACCGGTCCAGGGAGTTTTTGATCCTGATTGGTAATGACAGAAGTTTGGCCAAACCGTCCCTGTTCGGTCTGTACCCTGAGCTGTAGGCATCGCACGTGAAGTCTTGCATGTGGAGTTAACACTGTGCCGGCTGCCATATGCCCCCGGAGCTGGAGGCAGGTTTGGGCTGGTACTTGAGAGAGGGAAGGTTGGACAGTTTTGGCTTGTAGCACGCTTAGGTCAGCCTCTATAAATTCCAGACATTGCACTGGTGCAAAGGTTGACTTCTGGGAGCTGATCTGCAGTCCCAATTCCATGAACAAGCATCTTGTATCTTCAGGGGCTCAACGAGCTTCCTGAGGAGACAGCCGTCTGGGTCAGGGTAGATCCTTATCCCTGGAGATTTTAAACGGACGGCCACCATGGAAGATCTTCCTGGGGCTGAGGAGAGACCGAAGGGAAGGACACCGAGGAAACATCTGCCAGCTGGTAGTACGGAGATGTGGAAAAATAGGCATCTTGTAGGTCAAGGACTGAAAACCAGTCTCTCGGTTCCAGTGATGGAAGGATCGTCGATAGCATGACCATCGTGAACTTCTGAGCTTTGACGAAGTTGAGAGCTTGGAGGTCCAGGATGGGCCTCCACCCTCCCTTCCTTTGGGGTATGAGGAAGTAGCGAGTAGAACCTCTTAATTCACCGATGTTGAGGTGCTGGTTGTGTGGCTTCTCACTGCAGGAGTGGATCTATCTCCTGCTGTAGCAGACTCTTGTGCGAAGGGTCCCTGAAGAGGACGGGGACGGGTGTGGTGGAGGGGATGGAATATCCAGTTCGGACGATCTCTAGGACCCGTCTGTCCGATGTTACGCGCTCCCAGGCACTGCGGAACGCTGGCCAAGTGGATGCGAGGTTACAGGTGGGAGCACGGAGCGGCGTCGGCCTCTCAAAAGCAGTGTTTCGGGGCAGGGATTTGTGTCATGGCCTGAAAGCCCGAGGGATTACGCTTCGGGAACCTCCCCTTCTTCCCTTGGGGAAAATAGTGCCGCTGCACTGGGAAGTCTGCTGAATACGGTCTGTGCTGGCGTTGCGGGCTGAATCGTCTCCTTTGCACAGATTCCCAAAGCCCCAAGAGAGGTCCTGGAGTCCTTCAAGGAGTAGAGGGAGGCATCGGTCTTCTCCACACAGGACTTCGCCCCTTCAAAGGGGAGGTCCTCCACCATCGTCCGCACCTCCTTCGGGAAACCAGAGAGGTGCAGCCAAGACCCGTGTCTCATCCCCACCGAGTTGTGGTGCAGCCAAGTTGTGTCAAGAGCCGACTGCAAGGTTGTTTTGGCCACCAGTTGGCGTTCCTGGAGGATGGCCCTGAAGGATTCCTGGGAGTTGTCTGACATGTTGTCAATAAAGTCCTGTAACTGGCGGAGTCGTACTTTGCCAGAAGCACCTCGTAGTTTTGTCTGCTGGCTTGCAAGGCAGAGCCAGCGAGGGCAGGTTTTCCCACACCGCCTCCATGGAATCTAGGATGGCCTCACTGAGCGGGAAGGGGACTTCAGAGGTGGAAGAGGTGTAGAGGATATCAACAAGTTGGGGGTGCATAATCTCCACCTCCTCCAATGGTACTTGGAGGGTGTCAGCCGCCATCTTTGCCAGCTCCTGGACTAGGCAGAAATCATCCACAATGGAGGGCGGTGACGGCATGACCGCCTGGTCCGGCAGAGAGGGGCACAGGGCCTTGGGGGCGATCCTCTCCTCTGCCTCCATCTCCTGCTCCACCACATCAAAGGGTTCTAGGTTCACGATGCTGCCTCTGGTGACAAGCGGGGCCCTGGAGGAAGGCTGGCGGCGCGCTGTCTGGAGGTCCCAGCAGGGCCACTGGGATGGCATAAGCCCTGGTGGTGCCCACGGGTGAACATACCAGGACGGCGGTAGTGCCATCTTGTGGTACGTTCCCAGCCCCTGTTGGTGTTCGGTCCCATATGGAACTTGGGAAGAGAGAGCGTGGCAGGACAACGAGGAGATACCCCTTGAGCGGCCCTGGCTCGGTGCTGTGATCTTGAGACCAAACATAGCTGGATCACCGATCCGCTGGAGTTCTGCCGGTACCAAGCATTGGTGCCGGGTAGGGATGGAAACCTCGCCAGTATCAATCTGTCTGGTGCCAGGTGGATCGGTGCTGCTGATGGTGTTCATGACGGTTTGCATGCCAGGAATGGTTTTGGGCACTTGCCCTTATCTCTCCATACCGGAGACTCGGTGCCCATGCCCAAAGGGTCTGTGGGCTTATCAGTGGGACCGGGTGCTGACAATCGTGGCATCAGTCCTGATCACTTCTGTGCCAGAGGTGCTGAGGATACCGAGTGAGATGGTAATTTCCTTTGGCTATTCCAGGCTCGCCGCGGGGACTTCCCACTCTCTTTTTCAGCTTTTGAGGAGTCCCTTGACCATTTTCTCAATCCACTCTCTTTCGAAGTTGAAGGCTGGGGGAAGACTCACGAAAGATGATCTTCCAGCGAAGCCCTCAGTCTTTGCAGGATCTTGGTCGAAGTTGCTGGAAGAGGGAACGTTTTCACTGGACGTGGCCCTTGCCGGGGCAGCGAATGCAAGGAGAGTGCTTGTCCCCGACCAGGATTGTCTCACAGGGAGTTCAACACTTCTTGAAGACCGGAGAACTGGGCATAGCCTTGTCCAGGGGCCAGTCTGAACAACAAAGTTTTTTCTTGCTTGTTTTTCCTTCTTCTTTGGACAACATAAAGATAAAAGGCAGCTAAAGAGCTACTGAAAGCTAAATATTAACAAGAGTTAAGGATCTGCAAATAGACAGCTGAGGGCTTTGGCTCTAGACGGGCTCTAGACGGGGCAGTAGAGAAAGAACGAAGAACAGCTAGCCACATGGCACAGCACAAAGCGAGACAGCGCATATCTGCGCCTGACAGACAATCCTCCGATCAGCAGCGCAGGGACGGTGACACACCTTAAAGTGGAGCATCCACAGGGACACAACTCAAAGACCCCATTTAATCTGTGCAAACAGAAAGTGCAAAAACAGTAATACAGGGCTTTAAAAGGGCCAATTTCACAAAACTGAAAACAATTATGAGCCAAATCAGCCGGAGGAAGAATTTAATCAGATACACATGAATGATAATTGGGAATTATTCAAGAACACTTTACTACATGCCTCAAAAGACACAAATTGAGAAAGACTTCACTGGTGGAAAAAACAACCTGGCACAGAGGGGAAGTGAAAGCAGCTACTATACATCAACAAATGGAATACAGGGGAAGTTCACAGTAATTAATATAAATCCAAAGCTACTAACTGTAAAAAATTGATAAGGGAAGCAAAAGGACAAAAAGGAGATGTTTATGGCCAGCCAAGTTAAGGACAATAAGGAGGGTATTTTAAAGTATATTAGGAAGAAAAAGAATCCTAGCAATAATGTTGATCCATTACTACATGGAAATGGTAGAATTGTCAATATTAATTCAGAAAAGACAAAAATATTCGGTAAATATTTATGTTCTGTACTGGGGGGGGGAACAAATTATATAGTCAGATCATAGGATGATGATAACACTCTTCCCATTCCACTGGTATCTCTGGAGGATGTTTAACAGCAGCTACTAAAGTTAGATATTTAACTTTACATCAGCAAGTCCAGATAACTTGAATCTAAGAGTTTTAAAAGAGCTAGCCAAGGAGCTTGCTGATCCATTAATGTTGCTTTTCAATATGTCGTGAAGAACCACAGAAGTTCCAGAAGACTGGAAGAAAGCTACTCTTGTGCCAATATTTAGAAAGGGTAAATGGGATGACCTGGGTAATTATAGGCTGTCAGACTCACATCGATCCCAGGTAAGATAATGGAGGGGCTGATATGGGACTTGATTAATAAAGAATCAAAGGAGGATAATATAATTAATGCCACATAAAATGGGTTTATGGAAAATTAGTTTGGTTGATAAAGATAATGGTGTTCATGTGATATACTTAGATTTCTGAAAAGCATTTGACTTGATAGTACACAACATCTTTATTAAAAAACTAGAAAGATACAAAATTAACACGACCCACATTATATGGATTAAAAACTGGCAAAGTGACAGCTCTCAAAAGGTAACTGTAAATAGGGAACAGTCATCGAGCGGGTCCGTTACTAGCGGGGGTCCCGCAGGGATGAGTTCTTGGCCCTTCACTATGGGATATTTTTAACAATGACCCGGAAGGAAACATAAAATGATCACTGATGAAGTTGCAGATGACAAAGATTGAGGGAGTGGTAAATAATATAGAGGGACAGGTCACCAGCACAGAGCCATCTGGAGCACTTGGTAAACCGGGTGCAAGCAAACCAAATGTGTTTTAATACAGCTAAACATAAGGGGATTTATCATGGAACAAACAATGCAAGACATACTTACACGATGGGGGACTCCATCCTGGAAAGCTGTGACTCTGAGAAAGACCTGGGAGTTGTGTTGGCTACAAACACGAGCTCCCACTGTGATGTTGTAGCCAAAAGGGCTAGTGTGACCCTGGGATGTACCAATAGGGAAATCTCAACCGGGATCAGAGAGTTTATTTCCCCTCTGTGTTTGGCCCTGGTACAACCACTGCTGGGATCCCATGTCCAGTTCTGGTGCGCACAATTCAAAGGATGTTGATCAATTGCAGAGGGGTCAGAGAAGAGTCACAAGAATGATCAAAGGATTAGAAAACCTGCCTGGTAGTGAGAGATTCAAAGACTTCAATCTATTTAATTTAACAAAGAGAAGGTTAAGTGGTGACTGGATCCCAGGCTATCAGTACCTACCTGGGAAACAAGTTGATAACAGTCCAGCGGAGGAAGGTCTAACAGGACCCAGTGGCTGGCCATGGAAGCTGGACACATTCGGGACGGGAGATAAGGCATACACTTTTAACAGCAAAGGGAACGAATGTTTGGAACAACTCACCCAGAGTCATGGCGGATTCTCCATCCTGGATAATTTTTAAACCAAGATGGGATGTTTCTTTTTTTCCCTAAAAGCCAAGTTTAGCGCCATCGGGAATTAACGCAGGGCAGTTCTGTGACCGGCGTTCGACAGGAGAGCAGACGAAATGATCCAAGTGGCCTCTTGTGTCTTTAGAATCTATGAATCCCTCCGCGGCCCAGGGACTTCCTGACGGCCATTGGCAAAGGGGGGCAGACGGGTCTGATGTCCACATCATAGCGTGCCAAAGGGAGGCAGGTGAGGTCTCTACCAACAGGCAGTACGATGCTGATCGTCCTAACCAGCCAGAGATGTGCGTACACAGGATACTTAAGGAGTTACGTATCTATCTGGTCTAAGGTACGTATGTCAAGCCAGGTCACCACACGGTGATACACCCAGATACGTCTGGGCAGGCAGACAGGGTTGGAGACGCTTCTCTCGCCCTGACTGACTATTCTGTATCGCGCCTCTTACAATGTGAGTCTCTGCCAGCTAATTGAGACCATGAAGTCGCCAAGCGAGCACAAGATCTACAGGCGTGTTGGGGGCTGTAGGGGGGCGGGTCCGGATGATGACTAAGATCTTAGGAACGCAGGGTGCCAGCCAGCCTGGCTGTTAAGGGCCGGGAGAAGGCCGGGAGGTGAGCTGATCTCTGGAGAGAGGGGGGAGTGTCTGGTAAGTTCAGTCTGGGCTCTAGTTCTGGTGTGGACGTAACCCATTCTACCTCCTTGCTGTTACTTGAAGCTCTGGTCTCTGTGGGATACCCCCGACTTCCCCCCTGAACATGGCTAAGGCCTGGGCGTGCAGGGAGCCAAGTTGGATCCAGGAAGCCGAGCTGGGCTGCGAATGTGGCACCTGCTGGGTGGAGCTGGGGCCGGGTGCGCCATGGGGGATGCTGGGGATGCTGGTAACCCACAGAGGACTCCTGCACCCCATATTCCCTGCCCCTATTCCCTTCCCCCCCACCCATATTCCCCACCTCATCCCCCTGAGACCTCCTATGTATTCCCCCTCTCCATCCTTCTGGAACCTCTATTCCCTTTCCTCCCACCCCACTCATATTCCCCACCTCATCCCCCTGGAACTCCCTATTCCCTTCCCATCTATTCCCCCTCTCCATCCCTCTGGGACCCCCCCATTCCCAGCATTCTGCTATTCCCCTCCCCCGCAGTTCCCCCCCCAAGTCAGAGCCCCCC
>ML677389.1:2856386-2905263 GCA_007922305.1 Dermatemys mawii
CAGCTGGGATCGATCCCCATTGACCCGCAGCTGGGATCGATCCCCATTGACTCCAATGGAGTGACACCCATTGACTCGCAGCTGGGATCTGCCCCACTGACTCCAATGGAGTGACACCCATTGACACCAGCTGGGATTTGGCCCCATTGACTCCAATGGAGCGACACCAGCCGGGGATCAGACCTCACTGACTCCAACGAAGCTATGGCTCATTGACACCAGCTGAGGGCCGGCCCCATGGCCTCCAGTGGAACTACACTGATTTCCACCACCAGTAAAAAGGCTCCAATGACGTTTGGAGGATCGGGCCCATCCTTCCCTAGCGCTGAGTTGGAAACAGACCCTCTCCGCTGCCAGGGGGCCTCCCGGGACTAATGGGTTTTCCAGGAGCCTCCTTTTGGCAGGCCGAGGCATCGGAGCGTCCCGCAGGCAGCAGGGAAGGTGTCAGATCCAGCAGGGGCACTACAGTCCTGCCTGTGGCCACTGGGTGTGAACAGCAGCCCTCCCAGCCCCCCCGGGAAGCGCAGCTGAATGGGAGACACACTTTTTCACACCTGGACACATGGCCCTGTTGTCTCGGGAAAGCCTCACTGGGGTCCACCCCCCTCCCATCCCATTCGCCTGCCGCAGCCGGGTAACACCCCACAGCATGTCACACCAGGGTTAGAAAAGTCACACCAGAGGCTGGGGGCCAAAGGCCAATCTCACGCTCCAGGCCCTGGAGTTAATTACACCCCCACAGGGAAAGCCCAGGGAGTGGGGGCAGGACATGAATTGCTCCAGGAGTTCCCCTACTGTAACTGGGACCCAAACGGGGACTGGAAGGGGCTGATTCAGAGCAGGGAGGAGAACTCATGGGTCTCCTTCTCTGTGGGGGCAATTCGAACGCCATGAGGGTTCCCACCAGTTGAGGGCTTGGCCCAGGGTGTAAGCAAAATCCCCTTGCCAGGAAGTCCACAGGAAATTTTCCCATCAACTGCACTGAGGCCGGAATGTGATCGGGTGCAGGTAACACGTGTGAACCTGGGGGGGGAAATCAGCCCCCTGGACGCCAGACACCCGCTCAGGATCAGGCCCCATTGACTCCAGTGGAGCCACGGCCCATTCACACCCGCTCGGGATCGGGCCCCATTGACTCCAGTGGAGCCACACCCATTCACACCAGCTGGGGATCAGGCCCCATTGACACCAGCCCCAGATCTGGCCCCAAGAGATACAAGTATCCACTGAGCAGCTTGTGGCTGGGAGCCCCTGGCCAAGGGGCAACGGACGACTGCTTGGCTGGCGGAAACTCGACCAACTGGCCTTCATCTCCCCCTGACCGTCCAGCGGGTGTTTAGACACTGCAGGGGGAACCGTAGCTCCACCTGCCTACCAGGGGGCACAGGCCAGAATGGCGGGGGACAAAGAGGGGCTGGACCATGTGCCTTCACTGTGACCAGCCGGCTCCCGGGGGTCCCTGGCACCCTTTCCCGTCCCTGTGCCTCCATCAACCGGCTCCGCGGGCCATCGTTCTATAAGCTGGGTCCTGGGAACACAGCCAGCACTGGCCTCATTAAAGCCCCCGATGCCGGGGATTGTGTACAAACACTCCGCCGGCGGCAGGAGACCCCCTCAGAGAAGTCAAAACATTGCCAGGGGGAGGGGGAGGCGGGTAATCAGCGGGTATTTGAAAGGCAGGCAGGGGAAAGAGAGAGAAAGCTGTCGGCTACAGCGCCAACGCCACCCGCCAACAAATGCCAAGCACCGTCCCAGCTGGTCTCCCCAGGCACAGTGGAGACCAGGCACAGATCTGCTGGTGTCTGTACGGGGGCTTTGAACCACAGCAGAGAAAGGCCAGATGTGGGGGAAGCAGCTCCTTGGGGTTGTTACGGCGCTGGCTGGATCGAACGAAATCCATCTACCGTCACCCGAGGGAGTCAGCACAGCTCTATCGGGGCCAGGGGAGTGACTCCGATCGGTGCCAAACGGGGATCTGGCTCTAAATGGGAAGTCAGGGGAGCTTCTAAATTGAATCTGCTTAGGAAAAAATGATTGAAATTAACCAGAATTTCCTACCTTCCAGAGGCAATTCCTGTCTGCATGCAGGTATCCTGAGAGCAGCAGCTCGCTGGGGCAGGTTCCATCTCTCTGTGACCAGGGCTTCTCAGTGCGTCTGGGGTACAGCTGATAAATGCCCCCCCATTTGGGACATCACAAGCCATGCTGCTTACAGCTATGACTGTTCGGTGGGTTATCGTAGCACCCAGAAGGCGTGGCTGAGATGAGGGGGACAGAGTGAGAATCAGGGCTAGGGCTGGGGTTACAGGGGAGCAAATATTACGTGCATTATGGTAGAGATAGTGTCAGGCGCTGCACAGACAGCACCAGAGGCAGCCCTGGTCCCAGTAAGCTCACAGTCTAATGAGTGATTCTGCCCATTTTAAAAATAGGGAAACTGAGGCCCAGGTAGGGAAAGTGATTTGCCCAAGACCACATAGGCGGCCTGTGGCGGAGATGGGCCTTGTACCCACGTTTCCTGCCACTCCAACATCTTTCTCACCCCTTTCCCCAAGATTGCCAAGCTCAGATGTCCCGCAACAGAAAAAAACCCCTCCCCAAACAGAAAACCAGCCAGCTGGGCCTGCCATACCGCTGCCTGGGAACCCATGGGGGCTGCGCTGTGGAGCAAAAGCAAACACAAGGGATTACGGGGCCGGCCCAAACACGCTCAGAAAACGACACCGCATCACCCGGCCGCCCCCGCGGCTGGCACTGGCTGAGCGGTGGCATTTCCTGCCATTCACGGCGGCCTCCTGAGGAAAGCGGGGTCCCAGCCGCTCGCTTTGTTTGCCCGTCTCCCCTTGCGACGCAACGGGCAAGGTCAGAGCTGCTGGCAGCAGCTGGGGGGGGACGATTTCCCCCCGCCATCCCCGGGGATGCTACCGCAGCCCATGGCAACAGATGGTTCTTGACAGGCAGGACCAGACGGTCCGGAGAATAGTCCGTGTGCCTGTCCTGCTAGCCCAGCACCCCCCCGAATGCAGCACCCCAAAAGATCAGTAGGGAAACCATCAGCCAACACCTGCCTGGCAACAGGGACCACATCATACAAATGCCAGACGGGTATAAGAACTCACCCGGCCTAACCTGTCCCCAGTATTCTGCTCACATCCCACCATCCCCTGCAATGGGACAACTCAGCACCTGACATAAGCAGGTAGAAAACTTGTCAGACTCAGGGCACATGCTTAGAACAGGCTAGAGACGGGGTGCCAGAAGAGGGGGCATCAGAGGGACCATTCCCCCCCCTTTTAGGGTGCTTCAGGTGCTCCTGCCCTTCCACGAGGCCTGAGCATGGAAGGTGTTGAAGTCCACCCCGCTGGCTGACACCCTGAGAGCCCAGGGCTATGAGGCCCAGATTCACGCCCTGGCCGTGGGAGCCCCAGGCGCGTGGGACCCCCACGACGAGACGGTGCCAAGATTGTGCGGAGTCAGTTGACGCTACGCCCGGCTTATGGTGTCTGACACCCTCAGGTGGTCCAGAGACAGCTACATGGAACACATTCTGGGATACCGCCAGCACCAGGTCGAGTAACCGAGACCGTCGCCCGGGGAAATAACCCATCCCCTCCCTGCCGAACCGAGGGGCACGCCCCACCCTTGGCCTTATTGTCTGACTTGGACTGTTAATACAGTCCATGGGTAGCGGATCTGAGTCCATTTATCCACTAACGCTTTAAAAGAACTCCCGCTCCCCATCCCACCGCCCGCATCTGGATCTATGATGGTTACGTGATACGTATGTACCTTGTAAACCTTGTAACTGTGATTTACAATCTCCTCTAACCCGAGCCCGACCCCAGATGTACCCCACCTTCCTTCTTGGGTCCATTTGATTTTAAATGTTAACTTTAATACAATTTTTAACTCAGTTCTGTAATTTGTAAACTCGGCCTAGAAGGTCCCCAAGCCGGAACCTGGGGAGCTGCCGTCCGCCCATGGTGAATTTACCAGTGGGCCCTTCCTGTGTCACTGACTTCTAGCAACACCCCTGCCGGCCGTCGGGTCTTTCTCACCGAACCAAAGCGCGGTCGAACAATGGACTGTGCTGTTAACCAGCACACGGTGCCTTCTGCCCGCTAGAACGGTGCCTCCATTCGGCGATCCCGTCGGTACAAAACCTGAGCGCCGAACACACGGCTAATCCTCGTCAGCCCTCGCTCTGCCCATCGACAGCGCTCAGAGAGCTTTCCCAAGGAGGTCGGGATTGTCCCTGTTTTATAGCTGGGGAAACTGAGGCACAGGGGGAGGGGAATGACACGCCCAACGTCATGCACCAGGCCAGACTAGAACATAGGTTTCCGGCGGTCTCAGGGGCTGGCTGCGCTGTCAGTTAAGATGCGACTGCAGCACAGGTCAGCATAACCATGGCCCATCCTGCTCAGCCCTGCCCCCAGCCTCACAGAAGCCCTGGAGAAAGCCACTCAGCAATAGCCAAGCCACTCCCCCTCGGGCCACCACACCGGCTTAAACAGCTACATGCGGCCCGCCCCTTTGCAGCCCTGTGGGCATTGGGGGGCTGGTGGCTCCCTGGGCCTCACTACAATGAGGCAATGAGCATTGTGGGAGGAAATGGGGCCTGACATGATGCTGCTGGGATCCTGAATTCAAGGGATTCTACGAAGGGCCTGTAAAGGGGGACACGGGACCTGTCCCCTCTAGGAGGTGCTGGCTCTAGTTCTGTCGCAGCCCCCTCTGCCCTTCACGCCCAGGAAACCCATTGTATAGAAGTTAAAACAGCTGTCGAGCCCCACCCCAGAGGTGGCTGCATTTCATGGGCTGAAGCCATGGAGCACCCAGGGATGCCTGCAAAGCCCTTCTAGGGGAAAGGCTCCTTTGAATTGCTAGCTCATGACAGCGCGGGGGTCCCGCTGGATGGGGCTCATCCCCTTTTCTTCCCACCCCACCCCCACCTTTGCAACTGGGGCTGTCGACTCTGGGGAAGGTGAGGAGGGTCTCAGCCCCTCCCGGCTCTGTCCTAAGAGCTGTGGATGTGCCAGGCCAAGCAGGGCAGGTAATTTAGACCACGGTGGTAGAGCAGTTTTCCCTCCCCTCCTGCCAAAGCAGGTGGGCCAGGTTGGCTCAGTGGGGGAATGACCCCAGGAACTGTCCTGTTCTCCCTACCAAGACTAAGCCCAGCAGGGGCCACAGAATGGCCAGACTGGATCAGCGCCAAGGCCCAGCTGATCCGCTTCCTTGGCCTGGGCAGATGCACCAGAGGCAGGTATAAGAAACCTGCCTTGGCACAGAAGCGGATTGGCACGGCTATGGCAGAGCAGACTGGCCTCCTAGCTTAAACAGTCCCTGGCAAGTCGCCTTCCTTCAGCAAGGGACTGCACGGAAGGATTCCAGCATCCGAAATCGCTCCCGCTCACGTCTCCCATCCTCGTTCAGGGATGTGACTTCCTTCCACCTCAGTGCTGCAAAGAGCCTCAAATGTATTTCGTGAATATGGGGAAAGCAGCGGACATGATACATCTTGACTTTAGCAAAGCTATCGATACAGTCTCCCACAGTATTCTTGCCAGCAAGTTAAAGAAGTATGGGCTGGATGAATGGACTATAAGGTGGATAGAAAGCTGGCTAGATTGTCAGGCTCAACAGATAGTGATCGTATGGCTCCATGTCTAGTTGGCAACCGGTATCAAGCAGAGTGTCCCAAGGGTTAGTCCTGAGGCCAGTTTTGTTCAACATCTCTATTAATGATCTGGAGGATGGGATTAATTGCACCCTCAGCAAGTTTGCAGATAGTAGATATGATGGAGGGGAGGGATAGGGTCCAGAGTGACCTAGACAAATTAGAGGATTGGAACAAAAGAAATCCGATGAGGTTCAACAAGGACAGGTGCAGAGTCCTGCACTTAGGAAGGAAGAATCCCATGAACTGCTACAGGTTGGGGACCGACTGGCTAAGCAGTGGCTCTGCAGAAAAGGACTTGGGGTTACAGTGGACAAGAAGCTGGATATGAGTCAGCAATGTGCCCTAGTTGCCAAGAAGGCCAACGGCATTTTGGGATGCATTAGTAGGAGTATTGCCAGCAGATCGAGGGGAGTGATTATTCCCCTCTATTCGGCACTGGTGAGGCCACATCTGGAGTACTGTGTCCAGTCCCCACCCACCCCCCGAAAGGATGTGGACAAATTGGAGAGTCTAGTGGAGGGCAATGGAAATGATCGGGGGCTAGGGCACGTGACTTACGCGGAAAGGCTGAGGGAACTGGGCTTATTTAGTCCTGGCTGGGATGATTTAGTTGGGGTTGGTCCTGCTTTGAGCAGGGGGATGGACTCGATGACCTCTTAAGGCCTCTTCCAACCTTGATAATTCTATGATTCCAGGATGCATCCACGGGGGAATCTCACGTAGGAGCAGAGAGGTGATTTCCCCTCTGTGTTTGGCCCTGATGCAGCCACTGCTGGGATCCCATGTCCGGTTCTGGGGCCCGCCCTTCCAGGAGGACACTGATAAATTGGAGAGGGCTCAGAGAAGAGGCACAAGAATGATCACTGGGTTAGAAAACCTGCTCGATAGAGAGAGATGCAAGGAGCTTGATGGATTTAGCTGAATGAAGCGAAGGTGTGACTTGATCCTAGGCTATAAGAACCTACATGGGAAACCAATATCTAATCCTGGGCTCTCCAATCTATAAACCTGGCTCCTCAGTACCCACACGGATCTGAGCCCCACACCAAGGACTTGCTCTTCCGGGTGCGGTGGCTAGCACAGCTGGGCTAGAGCCGACACCTCTAGTTGCTGTTTCAATGCCCCAAGCGGGCCCTAAGCGTTTGGCAAGGCAGGGGCCCTTTTCCAGCCAGACACCAGGCTACAACCCAGAAAGCCCAGGGCCAGTCTGTGCCCAGGACAGCGGGCTGGTGGCAAAGTAATGTCAAAGGTTCAGGAAGCCAGGTCAGAGATCCGCCGCAAACAGGAAGCAATGAGGCAAGACATTGGCTGGCCCTGGAAACGGAGAAGAATATAATATAAATCAGCTGGGCCACGCCTGGCCCTTGAGCCAGCCACCCCAGCTAGCGGCAGGTTAACACTCTGATTCACCAGAGCCCCCTAGCTCTTAAAGCAACATGAACACATGAAATCAGTGAGTCACGCACCCCTTCCCCGGGAAGGAGATGGGGGAGAGGAAAGGAAGCGTAGAGGTTAAACGCAGGAGGTCAGGACTGTGGGGTTCTATTCTCTGCTCTGGGAGGGGAAGGCTTGCCTAGTGATAAGAGCCAAAGGGCAGCAGACTCCGGGTTCTAGTCTCAACGATCTATGCCCAGTCTCTGGGCACCTTATGCTCTTTAGTGCATTTGTCCTAGTATCTCCCTCCCCCGCCCTGGAGGTTTGGAAGTATTGCCGTCCCCAGCACACAAGTGGGAAACTGAGACCCAGAGAGGCTGAGACTTGCCCCAGGCTGCCCAAAAGTTAAACCCAGGGCTCCCATGGCCCATACTGGCCCCTGGGCCATCATTCTCATAGTGGCAGTGCCTGGGTGACCCTGGGCCAGGCCTGGCCCTATGCCTCAGTTTCCCCTCTAACAGTCCCTTGTTTTGGTGTTGGGCCACAGGAAGCAGTGAGAGACCCCTCCCGAGTAGGGGGCGCTCTCTCCTCGCCATCAGAGCTCACCCCGATACACCAACACAGGGCTGGGGGGGCCGCAAGGGGGATCTTGGCAGAAAGGCACACATTGGTGATGATTCAATACGTCTGCTTCTCCCGTTGAGGGGGGAGAAAGCTCATAGTCCATGTCTCAAGCATCCAAGGAATCCTCCAGCAGAACCAGAGCTGACCCTCCGGCTACTTCTAATTCCCTCCTCCTCCCCCCAACACAACCGGAACACGATTTGAAGTGGGCCCTAAAGGAGCTGGATTGTTGGGGGAGGATCTGGGCAGCTCCCTGCCTGCTGGCCATCCCCAGCTCTCATTCTACCCGGGAAGCAGAGGCTGCTGGGGGGGGTTGAAAGCAGGGATCTGTTCCTGGGATGCGGAAGAGAACAGCTGATTGCAGGAGCCGAAGTAGGCTGCAGGCTGGAGTAACCAACACTTGACTCCCTCTGTCTCCTACAGATGCATCTGCTTCCTCCTTCCACCCTGGAGAAGGGGGAGAAAAAAACCAAACCAAACCGCCAAAACTTGTTCACCGCACTGGAGGCGGCTTTTCTAAACACAGCACCTCCGAGAGAACCAGGCGGCATTACAGCCCCGTGTCCTGTTTATGTTCAAAACAACCGAGTTGCTTATCTACACTCTCCCCCCGCAGCAGCCCCTGCCAAGGCAGGACGGCTGGTTCCGCCTGCCTCCTGTTTGTTTTGTTGGCTGGAGGCAACTGTGGGAAAGATCGGGGCTCAGTTCCTGACGGGAAATGCCTTTTATTTCTTCTTATTCTTTCTACGAAGAATGAGGAAACAACAACAAAAAAAAATGGCAAAGGGAGATCACAGGCTGAATGAACTAACCCTCGCTGAGGGAAACGGGACAGCTGAGTCATGGGGGAGGCGGAGGGCACTGGGGCTGTGTTAATATGGCTGGGCGGAGGGCAAAGGCATGCAGGGAGAGAAGGCTCTTCACAGCTCACCCTCTCCCGTAGGCTAAGCAGTGGAAACAAGAGGCGAATGTTACATTCAAACCCTAAATTATGTTAATCCCTTTAACAAAACGGGACAAAGCGGGAGGCGAGGAAATTATTCTGCTGAGCGAATAAGAGCTCAACTGACTTTCCAGCTGCACCGGCAGATTGGATAGGAGGGTTGGTAAATTTCACACTGGCGCAGTGCCGAGATCGACAGCCAGTTACCTTCCAAGCATACGGGTGATACCGGCGTAGCTGCGCCAGCATGTACCGCGCCGTAATCTCAGTTCTAGCCGGCAGCGCCCTCCTGAACTGGAATCAGAGTGAACCGATCCCGCCAGATCGAGGAAACACTGCATCAGCTCATCCCAATCTGTCTACTTTCCTGTTTACGTCCAGCCTTGGTCTGGAGATAGAAATGAGGAGCTGTTTTCCTGAATCAAAACAGGAACACTCCCTCTTCCAGCAGCTTCCACAACTGCAATTTTAACCCGCACCAGGCAACTCGAACACACAGGGATTCACCATGCTTGGAACGGTCCTTCCCCATCTGTTTCCGTTCAGAAAATACACAAGTCCCCATCCCGAGCGATGGGGGACTCTAAACGCAGGAGGCCGTCGGTCACTTCCGGACACATCCTTCCCATTTCGGGAAGGGATAATAAAAACCCAAGGATTCTACTTAAAAATTCAAACACGTGCTTTTTTTTGGCTCCAAACCTCCTGTGGGTTTATTGTCGTTAGGAGCCCTTGGCATTTATACTTTACAACGACACTCAGGACAAAAACAATCCTAGATCTTGCTTGAGGGGTTGGTGGCCAGTCTGCCCGCGTCCATGCCCTCATCCATGCACCAAATCCCAGATTGAAGCCCATCTGTTTAACAGGGGGCAAGGAAGGGGATAAGTCCTTGGGAAATGGATGCCAGACAAGAGGTGGAAGAGTGCTACCTAAACCTAGCAAGGCAGGCGGCAGGGTTCGGGGAAGGAACATTTAAAGGAAACTGAAGAGGATCTCAGGAATTCTCTGCTCACTGGGGTATGTAGCCGACCCCAACGGAGGGCAGAAGGCCTCAGGGACTGTCTGCAGTCTGACAGACAGGAAGGGCTCACACTTAAGCCCTGAAATGGGAGGGCCAGATGGCCTTGAGCTGGAGGGGCATTTTATGGGTTCACTGCCATTCGCCCCTCTTGTTTCTATATTGTCCCAGTGTGTGTGGCCAGACACCCCTGCCCTTCCTGTCTGGCAGGGAACAGATCATCGGGATCACTTGCTCCCCATGCGCTGAGGGACTGGACAATTTATGCACCATCTACCTCCAGCCGCCCAGCCAAAAGACGATTTATGACCCCAGCTACACCAGTCCTCGGGCAAACCTGAAATCCGGAGGGACTAAGGCAGGTGGCCTCTCGTAGGGATGGATCAATTGCCCCTCCCACACAGGGAAGCAGTGGCTTTAGATACCACCTCCTACTCCCATCCATGGGGAAGTGGGAAGAGCAAAGCAGGGACGCGTCGTAAATGACCTGTAGAAAGATGACCCTTTATTCGAAGCGCGTGTACCACCGTTTCCATTCAGGCCAACAGGAGCAGTGTGGTCCTCTCTCTTGTCTGAAGGAAACATGATACAGGGGGAGGTGGGGGTGAGATCTAGAAACTAATTAGGGACTAACCCTCCCAACCCTCCGGTTATTTGTACTGTCCATTTCTCTGCAGATCCACAGACTCCGCTAGACCACCGTAGAGCCGGTGCAGGAATCTCTGCCGGCCGGCTCTCCACCCTGCAGAGGGGGTCTGGAAAGGGCTCTGTCTGAAGGCAGTTCTGCAGGTCTTGTAGATGGGATGCCATTGCTGGACCTCCCTCCCCAGACCACGCTTCGCTGAGGATCCACACACGGGTGGGGCTGCACAGGAGAACGTCACTGTTGCTTGGACCGAGGCCATAGCCGGCTTGCCAGGGAGCCCAGGAAAAGCTGCTGCTTCTTGTTCTTGGACGGGTCGGCGAGTCGCTGCTGTTCCTCCTGGACGCACAGGGAAGGACACAAAGCCTGCGTTACTGGGGAGGGGCGTCCTCCCAACCCCACACAGCCCGACAGTACCGAGCTGAGGGCTTCCTTGAGCCTTCCGCTATTAGCCACTGAGCCCTGTCTATGCCATAGTTCCCAGGGTGTGACTCAGGAGTGATTTCAGCCAGGGAGGAGAAATGATTGTCCTAGTTCCCACAAGAGTTGGTGGCAGCGGTGGGAACAGGCTCAAGATCTGACTACCACCCCTCTGCTTTTACCCCCAGCCCATCCTTCCTCCCCCACCTTCAACAGACAATGCATAAGCGATAAACCACTGCACCAATATTCAAGGGGAGGGGATGGCGCTGGTGTCTCACCTGGCTGGATGTGTGCTAGTGAGTGAGCACACGCTAGCTGCACACAGGTGAGCCTGTCACGAATACGCTCAGCATCCTGGTGAGCCCGACGGGTGAAATACAGCCGCGGGGGGCTTGTGGAAATGCTGGTTTCTATTCCCAGCTCTGCTGCTGGCTGGCCTTGGGCAAGTCACTTCCCTGCTCTGTGCCTCAGTTTCCCTAGGTGTACAATACTGATCTCCTTTGTAAAAAGCTCTCCGAGATCTAATGATGAAAAGCTCGGGCTTTATCGTGACAATTGTCCCAACGGCATGGGTTCTTAAAGCGGTACCACCCTTAGCGTGGATGCAGTTAGCGCCGTCGAAAGGGACTTATTTCGGGAGGGCTGATTTCGGTAAGTTTCCAAGCTGATCGAGCCATGGCAGAGCAGCCCCCGAAGACTTCCTATCCCTTCCTGGGGAAGGACTCAGCCCGTGCTCCCACCTGCACTGACCCCTGACGTCGCTGGTCCCTCATCGCCATCGGGACACATGTCTAGGGCTTCCACAGCGCTCACAGCTGTGGTATAGCTCAGGGCGAAGGGGCAGGGAGGTCTGTATAATCTTGCCACTAATTAGCGACTGACCCTCCCCACCCCCTGATTTTAACAGAGAAAAACCAAGCAATTCACATTTCTAATCCACATGACTAGCAAGTAGGAAACTACCCTGCTCCCAACCCCCACCCTTCCCCTTGCTGCGTCTTGTCTATTTGGACTAAGCTCTGTTCTGTCTGCACAGCATCAGCACAAAGGGGCCCCGCCCTTGTTACTGGAAGATGCTGTTGTCGTATAAACGACATCCCATCCTCCGACGACAGACTCCACGCTGCCTCCTGGGGCCGCAGCCTACGCCGGGGGCCCTTACCTGTTCCAGCTGAGACTGCCGGCGTTTAAACGCTTCCAGAGGGTCGTCCTCCATCGAGTAGTTCTCCAGCACCGTCCGGACGTCCTCGACCCCGCTCGAGGCAATAGCTGTCAGGGAAAGAGAGGCTGAGCATGGGCGGGCAAACGCGGCAACCAAAGCCGGTTCGGGGGGCAAGGGCTCTGCACTGCATGCGTATGAGCAGCACTGTGTTCCAGCTGGGCTCAGGGAGTCCAGACCCACGGGTGAGGGACTTTTCCCCTCTGGCCCCACCTCTTCGCCTGAGGCCCGGCCCCTTCGAGTCAAGCCAGAAGCTGGAGCCAGGTCAGGGAGCCCAGGTACCTTCATCTGCCCAGGTTGGGAGGGGCCCCCCCAAGAACAGCCCCCAGCCCGTGTCCCCCGTGCCCTGGGGCACCCACCCAGGGCAGGTGGAGGGTCCACCTTGGCCCCCGCCCTGTTCTGGTGCCTCTGTATAGGCCCCTCCCCGAAACGCTGCCCATTCCCAGATACAAGCCCAGCGTTCCCTCTCCGCAGAAATGGGTCAGGCAGCCGCTGCTCCTGTAACGGTCCCTTGGCCTTTCACCGCCAAGCAGCGGCCCCTGGCAGGGGGTCCTCTTCCCCTCTTACTCTTCAGGAAGGCGGCGAGGTCGAAGAGCATCCTGTCGTCGGAGCTGCCATCCCACTTCTTTAGCGCCAGGCCGTTGAAGGGCTGCAGACGGAACGCTTCCTTCTTGCAGTCCACCACCACCACCTTGGCGGGGTCCCTGTTCAGGCAGGAAATATCCTAGGGACAGGGACAAGGGACAGAAGCTGAAGCCCGGGATCTCCAGCACCACGGGGCACTGCAGGGACTCATCACCCCCCGCCCAGCCCCTCCACTGCAGCCGGAGTGTGGGTCCAGACCTACCAAGCGGTCTGAAAATCAGCGACCTGTCCCAGGCACAGTGAAAACCTGACAGAATCCCCTACTGTCTAGCACTGCTGTGTATGGACCTAGGTCTGCACAGAGCAGAAGCCATTGGCTCGAAGGGCAAACTAGAACCTAGTCAGACCCTTCTTCTCCATCCCATCATGGGAAGGATTGAGGGGTCCTGTAAGGGCTGGTGAAGCCAGAATGAAAGAGCAACCTGTAGCACTGGGCGTTTTAGAAGGCCAGGAATCCAACAGCCACCACTAGCTCTTCTCTAGCCCTTCCCAGCCATAGATCTTAAAGTGCCTCACCAAGGAAACGGCTATCATTAGCACCACTTTACAGATGGGGAAACTGAGGCAGAGGGGGGGCAGCAACTTACCCAGGGGGCCGGTGGCAGAACCCAGGCCTCAAGCTCCGACCCAGTGCACTATCCACTAGGCTGCACTGCTTCCTCCATAGTGTCTGAATCATTGCAAGGCCTTGGTAGAGCTGCTCAGACTGGGTATGGAGGAGACGAACACACTGGAAGGCGGGTGGGTGTGTGTGCCGTGATTGCTGCAGGGGTCTGCATTCCCTGCTAGGACTGGCAGCGGGGAGGGATGTATATTCACTGCATGCTTCGCATCAGATCGCTGCATCTGGGGCTTGGTAACAGCACAGAAGTGACAACGGGGTGTGTGGGGGGGTATCAGCGGTAAACAGGGCAGTACCACTCCACAGCCTCCAGATCTGATTTACACCTTTGTCGCCCTGTCCCCTCCCCTACAATATTCCCGGCGGAAACAAAACACATCCCACTGGGAAATGGTTATGGTACCAGTCAGCTCTTTCTAAAGCAGTGACCTCATGGATGGAACAGCAGGGCTGCTCCTTGCAAAGCCGCCCCGCCCCCTCCAAAATCCACAAACAATCAAAACACAGAGAGCGCTGCCCTGAGAGAAAAGGACACCCCGGGACAGCAGATGGGAGGTGAGAGGGAGGGAGGGCGTTGGGGGGGGTGGAAGAGAGACAGAAGGTCCAAAGCAAAGCAAAGCAAAACATCCCTGCTCTATTGTGGAACGTGGACAGAGGTACTCCAATTACAGAGCACGAGGCCAGGGCTGGCGGAAGAGAGGGCAGCTTTTCACAGAGATGCAAAGGGGATATGGGACTCTTTCACGGACGAGGGGGTAAGGCATCACCTGGGGCCCCAAAGCTAACACTACCGTGCTCAGAGTGGGAGTCATTACAGCGCAGCTCTGAGTTTCGAGCTGCCTCCATCCCAAAAGGGGTCTGACCTGCCTGGAGGAGTTTCAACGGCCAGCCAGGCAGCTGGGCATGCGTGTCTAGAAGTCACAGAGAGCTAAGCCTTCTGCTGTATTCAGAGAGCCCGAGTTGCAGACACACAGGCACACAAGGTCAGGGTAGACAAGATGGTCGGGGATCACTCTCCATATTCGCATTCTGCCACTGTGGCAACGAGACAGCAGGCAGATGCTGTGCGTACCATCACTCAGTGGAAGACAGAGCAAAATGCAGGAGGACCCTCCCCCATACACCAGCCCCAGAGACAAACTGAAATTAACATACAGCATGTTTCTGGACAGCTGACAGGGGCCTCTCCTTAAACACAACCAATGGATCAAGTCAGTCAAGGGAAAGCTCTCTGAGGTTTGGTAATAATCTAGCACAGTCAGGCACAGATCATCATGCTGAAGCAGCAAAGCTCAGAGCAGCTGCCTCTGTTTTAAAGGTGACCCGCACAAGGGAACGAATTGTGTTTCCCCCCCGATTTTTCTCTTCTACCCCCCACCCCCACTTTTGCTCATTTTTAAAGCTGGATATATTAAGCCTGATCTTCCCTTAATTGTGCTGGACGACGAAGAAGGGCGGAAGAGGAGCCTTTTCATCTGGAAAGATGGTTCTCTCCAGTGTTTGAGTTTATCGGCCATTGTCTCAAACAAAAAGTTTTAAACATTTAAAATAAATGTTACTTTCGCCTTTGAATCTGGCGTCGATTCTTTGGCATCTGCAATGTTTGCCAGTTCTCCACAGGGTCTTGGAGAGCAGACAAAACTGGAGTTTGTCTACATGAGGACATCCAGGAAAATTAATCCCAATTAACTGTTAGGCGGATTAGCTAAATTTTGTCACACCCATTTGTATAGCCCTGGAAATCCGCAGATATCCACTTCTGATCCATGGATATCTGCATCCGCGGATGCAGTTGCATTGTGTACCATCTTCGGGGATTGGATGCAGATCCAAATTTTTGCGCAGGGCTCTACCCATGTGAATGCTTTTATTCTGACATAAAGGGTCTTGAATTCATTTGATCTTAATTCACTTCCAAATGAAATTAAGGTAAATCAATTTAAGACCGCTCCTTCTGAGGGAGACTGCCCATATGGGGAGACAATGCAGTTTAACACAAGGTGTGAATTTAAAGTGGATTCGTTCATTTGATTAATTTTCTTGTGGTTATGGTCTTGTCTACACTTCTGACCATGCAGGGAGTGTGAACTGCAGAGCGCACTGAAGTGTTGCACTCTAGCTACCCCCAGCACGAATTAAAAGGGACCTAGTTTGCTTTAATGGAGAGGACTACTTTAGTGCAAATTAGGTACCTTTTAGCTCCCACCAGCAATATCTGCACAATACTTTGGTGTGTCCTGCAATTCACATCCTCACATTCTGCACCATGGCGAAGTGCAAACACACTCTAAGAGGCCTCACGTCAAGAAGCCGCAGCATACGAAAACAACTAGAAAACAAAGTCCCCTAGAGGCCTTCCTTACAGATCAAAAGGCACCAACCCAGCATGGTCCCCCTGCCATCGGTCATCTTTAGAAGCAAGATTATGGCCAGAATGGTCACGTTCTCTGACAGACACACACTAGAATTTGCATCGGTGAAGTCAGCAGACATGACACAGAGCTAGACGGGAGGTCACATCTGCACGAAGCTGGGGTTACTCAATGACGGAGACTCCATTTCCCTTTCAACCACTTCTCCCAGCAAGTACCAGGGGCAATGGAAGACTTTGCTGCTACTTCTGCCTCCATCTTACTCTTAGAGAGGATCCCTCCTTTATCCCAGCTCAGCAGGTTCCAACTCTCTCAAGTAAAGGCTCTAAAGAGTTTTTTTGGTGTAAACTTCTACACGGATGAATCGGATGGCGCAGAGACTTAAATGCTGTTGAGGGTTACAACACTAAACCCACTGCGTAAGCTGGAAAAACCTGGCACCGTGTCTCTCAGATGGGGAAAGACCACAGGTTGAAGTTGACTGGCAGAGCTGTATGACTAGTCCAAGCCTGGAACAGCACGGGGAGGCGGCAGGACAGGACTGAGGGGGCACTGGCAGAGCTAGAGGGTGAGGTGACATCAGGATACACAGGCAAAGGTCTGAAAGCAGCACGTTAACCACAAAACGCATGACGCTTTCAGCCATGGTCAGTTTCCTGCTCACTCCAGCATAGATGTGTTCTGAGATTATTCTGGGATCTCCTGCACCAGGAAGTTGTGAAACTATTCAAGCAGCACCCCCACTAAAGATACCTTAACATGGTGTCCATCCATGTAACGGGTGGCATCTCGGAAAAGCCGATAAGAGATGAATCCATGAGGGTCCACGCTGTCAATGAGGGGGAACGCTGTCTGGAGGAGAAAAGAGGTGATTTAAGCCCTGTACCAGACAACCCTGCAGGCTTAAATGCATCCACAGCTCTTCACTCAAAGATACACCTTGAAAAACATTAGGGGTCAGCAATAGAGCTTAAGAGTAGCAGCACGTGGGCATGTGAAGCTAAAGAAAAGCAGGCATAGGTTTCAGAAGTTTGGGACAACCTAATGCATGCAGCTGGCTGGAAAATGGAAATCTCTTCCTGTGAAAAATGTAATCATTTTGGAAAAGAGCCTCTTCCCAAATGGGGTCAAAAAGATGCCATTTTTCCTGGGAAGGGATTTCCAGAAAAAGTGCATTTTAGATAACCTAAATAAATTTAAAAAAAAAAATAAATAAAAAATGAGCTTTTGGAGGCAGAATATGCAACTGATACAACATGAGCAGTTGGGGAGCCATGACTGATTTTCCCAATAGGAAGCAATCTATTCTTTTTCAATTTTTTATTTTTTGGGAGGTAAAATAGAGATTTACCCATGGAAACTTTCGATTTTGCGAAATGGGCATTTTCCGTCAGAAAAATCAGTCAGACGGAAAACTCCTGACCAGCTTTACTACCTGATCGCAGGCATTTCTTCCAGGATGTACGTAAAGCAAGCGGATGCGCTTTTTGATCACCCTGATACACCCCCAAATCCACTGCGCATCTTGATGTCACAGCAGGCCAAGTTTGGCAGCAGTAACACAAGAAACGAGGGGAGGAGGCTAGAAAAGGCATCGGTCAGGAACGCTGAGTGGAACAAGGCACGTTTAGTTAAAGGCTAATAATTACCAAGGTCTCCAGCACACTCCATAAAAGCTGGCATCTCCCCTACTCACAATTCACACAAATACCATGGACAACATTGGATGGGGCATTTAATCTTCGTGAAGACACAGAGGCACCCTGCGGCTGTGCACAGCCGAGTTCAGGAGTGCCCTATTGCAGACCTGGGTTCAGACATTTCTCATGAAGCTGGTGCATTTTGCTGGAGCAGCCTACAGGAATCCACCTGCCCAGTGCACCAAAGGGGAAGCTATGCTGGATCTCAGCATGGGCCAGCCATTCCCTTGGCATGTTTTGAGGGCCGCACGGCTGGCCAGATGCAGGCTGATCCCTCAGTAGGTCCCAACAAGGGCAGGAATTTTTGCCCTATGGATGCAAACAAACCCCCTTCTCACGGACAATGCCACCAAATTAGCACAGCAATAGCCCCAATTCAACAGGCTGAATGGTGAAGGTGAGGACCATAGATATTCAAATGAGCAGTGGCATGTTCCAAACTCCGCCATTCACGCCCCAGCTATTCACTGAAGGCAGGTCAAGAGTATGTGGAGACTCACTGGGAAGACTTTGCCTAACATAGCAAGAGGGACACTTGCTCCCAGGAGTCTGGGTATAAACCATTAACCCCCACAACACTGGGCTAAAGCAAACTGCCCCCAGCCCCAGGTTTAAGGGCCACAAAACAGGGGCCAGCCAAATGGCTGGCATGTCCCCATCTGTCTGCCGCGCAGCCTCTTCCCCGTTTGTGAGACTGATGGAGAAGCTCTCAGTCTTCCCCCACCGCCTCGTTTATCCAGGGCATGCCAGCTGCACCTGAGAAGACAGCACCACGCATGCCCCGCGGGGCGCACGACCCCACCCGACCCCGGCACTCACCATGCCCGTCTCGGATGTAAAGATGACTATTTCATAGTGCGGCGCCAGCTGCTGAAACAGACTGTCGATGCCTGGTCTCTTCTTAAAGCGCCAGCCGGTTACTAGCTGAGGACAAAGGGAGGGAGCCATGAAATGACAATGCGATCGGGAAGGACAGCGGCTGATTTTCAACAGAGAGGCTGGCGCCAGCGGCCTGGCTGGCATCACACTGTCCGGCGGGGAGAATAGCTGAGCACTCTAGTGCTCCCACGCAGCATGGAGAGAACAAGGAATAAGGCACATGGGTGTCTGGGAAAGAGGCCAGCGGTTCTTCATGAGCTACCGCCTTCCCCCGACTCATGTATTATCATAGCACCTATGAGTCCCATCCTGCCTTATCCCGTATTATTGTAGGGCCTATGAGCAGGACCCCACCGTGCCAGGCACTGGACAAACACAGCACTAAAAGAAGGGCTGACAATCCGAGGGCAAGAAAGAGACAGGGACACGGACCAATGGGGGAGTACAAGGAAACAACACACCAACACTGCTCAGCATGGCAGCCATTGATCTCATTGCTCCAGCGACCCAACCACAGTCCATTTTTCTGTAGGCCTCGCGGAAAAGGACTTTGAAGAAGGGATCAGAGGGAAGTTAATCGGGCGCTGAATGGACAAGAGCAGAAAGACGTACGTTTGAGAATTTCACAAAGGGGCAGCTGGCTCCAGGGGCCGATAGGAGGCAGGAGTCAACTTCGCAATAGTGAACTAGAGAAGATGGGTAGGGGATCAGCTGTGAAGGGCCTTGAGAACGAACACAAGCAGCTTATGTTGGATGCAATGGAGAACGGGAGCCAGTGGAATGATGCAACACTCCCAAACCCTTCCTTCCCCACCTGTTTGGGTGTCTTCGTTGGTCCAAGCACTGGTTACACCTGTTCTGTGGACCACAGAGTGCGCTAAACCATTGCTCAGAGCCCAAAGACACCCGGCTCCGTGGCTGGTGAGTTAGCAACGCAAACCTGTGAGCGGGGTCAGGGCTATCGGAAGTTTGCAGCACTGGTCTGTCCACAAGTTCCCCTCTCTGTAAGAGCGAGCAGCTGGCCTGGACTGGCGAGCACGGTGAAATAGACAGATCAGCTGTCCTTCAAATCCACAGACAGCTCCAGACTTCCTGGAACGCTAGCATTTCCCTCCAATTCTATGATCTCCTTGCCCTTGGTTACTTGATCACAAAACAGAGACTTACAAGCGATATGCGTCCAGTTCACAGTAGTTAAGTGGTTCCCAAACTGTGGGTTATGATGCAACACCAGTTACCTTTGGGCCGTTCCTGGGCCAAACCAGAATGACATCACGACCCCATGAGCTAGGTTCTGACCTGTTCACCCCCCATCTCCGTCTTCAGAGGGACGATGGATGGGCCAAACCCAAGTGGCACCAAGGCTATGTTCATCAGGCTGAAATACCCAGAGGAGGGTGCTGGGCACAGCCCTGCAAAACATGGGAGCCGCTGCTGTCCAGAGAGAGTGCAGGGTAGGCACCCTTCTCAAACCTCTCCTCCCCCCCAGCCAGGGAGTCGAATTACCAGGAGGGGAGCTCAAATGGAATCAAGGTCTGGAAAAGTTTGGGAACCACCATAGTTCAGGACTTCCACAACCAAACTAAGCTGCAGCTCCCAAGGCACGGATCAAAGACGTGTTCTAACCCTGAGATGTGCACTGGGATCTAATGACTGCCGAGGGGGAAAACTCGATTGGGATGAAGATGTTGGGGAAGGCTTGGATTCAACAGCTTCATCTGCCAAGCGAGTTCTTCATTTGTTGATGCTCTGTTCCCTCTTTAGGCTAGAGCCACAGGGCCCGACCCACTGGGTCAGACAGCAGGTCTACGAGCTTATGGATCTCTGTCTGAAGTCATTCGATTCTGCCTTGCGATGCTGTGAGGTATTGGAGAGGAACCCCACGTTTGAAAGACGGAGCAAATGCAACCCCTCCGCCTTGTCTCTGCTGGCACCACCCTCCTCTTTGGCCCAGCGCATCTGCTGAAGCATCACATCCACTCACGCAGCAGAAGGCCTGCATGTGGAGAGCAGGCAGCTGGTTCCCCCACAACCAGATGTTCCCTCCTCTCAGAAGCAGCCTGCTGAGAAGGGGTTTAGTTACCGACCGCTCTTCGGATCACGCAGACGGGGTCTGTCTCTTCCCCACTCCCAGTGCACTAGGCACAGCTTCTCTTTGCAACAGCTGTCAGATTTGCAGGAATGGCCTGAAGCCCAGCCAGCACTCCCCGAATAAAAGCAAGGGTTGGTCCAGCTGAAGTCACTGAACTATCCATAAGGAACAGAGCCTTACCAACATCCCCTGATCCTGACCAAGTGTACCCCTGCAACTCCAGTTCCGGGCTCTCCATACGCAGCTTCACTGATGCCCATCAGTCCTAACCCGCAGCCCATCTGGGCTCTCTGTGCACAGATTTGTACCCCCATTCCTGACTAGCAGTACCAAGGGCTTTTCCTTGGAAGCCACTTGTGGTCTGGCTGTTGTGTCAACCTATAGAGCGGCCCTGTATAGGGAAGAAACAGGCACCACACTGCGACCACTAATCTCAGTTTCACTTATGATCTATCAGAGTCTCAACTAATGCAGTAACCCACTGCTTCTCCCCGGCGTCTTTCACCAAAGCACTTGAAGCAACACACACAGAATGTGAGGGAAGGAGCCCTCCTCCCCTGAAACACTCTCCAGAAAGGGGAACGGCAAAGGGGACAGAGACTGCCTTACCGACCACTCGGGATGGAGCAAAACATCTGTAAGCTCGATGACCAGGGTGTAGGGAGGCTGGTAGTACGGTTCTTTCAGGGGGTCTGGAAGCAGCTTCGGGCTGGTGGGCTCTATAATCATCTGCAGGGAAGAGACCCAGGAAAGACAGAGTAAAGGAGTTACAGGGGCATAAAGAGGCCAGATAAGGAGGTGCTTGAAGCAGCAAGGCAGAAGGGCGTGACTATAAACAGCTATCCGGCACACTGCATTAACATGCACGGGTGAGGTACAGAATTCCTGCATCACGGATATTGTTCCTTTTGTGTCTGCATCGAGGCCCTTCACTGGGACTTCCTTGGAAGGCTTTAGTTCCCAAGATGCTATTCCCATGCCACTGAATACCTGAGTGTTTCTGACAGGTGGCAGAGGAAGGGGCAGTTTCAATGCAACTCTAAACATCTGCTGCTCTCTTTCTGCTGCTGCT
This sequence comes from Dermatemys mawii, assembly GCA_007922305.1. NCBI lineage: Eukaryota > Metazoa > Chordata > Testudines > Dermatemydidae > Dermatemys > Dermatemys mawii. The sequence continues at coordinate 2,877,699 of ML677389.1, forward strand.
CTCCCTGACCCCCTCCCCATGCTGACCTCATAACCTGAGCCTGAGACTCCCCGTTGTTGTACCAGGCTTCTGTTTAATCAGAGGAAACAGGAGAATGCTGCTAACACCTTCTTACAGCTTGCCTCAAGACCTGACATGGGGGAGATTTCAGAGAACACAGGTCCCTCCCAATCTGGTGCAGTCTGACCAGGCTGCACCTCCATGAAACCAAGGTTTTGTCTACAGTGGAAACTGAGCGACAAAACTTGATTCAGGGCTGTGAAAAAAACCCACTCTCCCTGAATGATAAAAGTTTTGCCAATGAAAAATGCCGGTGTGACCAGTGCTTTGTCGACAGGAGTGCTCTCCTGCCAGCAAAGCTGCCACCACTCTTTGGGGGTGGAAGATTTTGTCGGCAGGAGTGGCACTGCTGTGTCGCTAAAAGATGTGCAGTGTAGACAAGACCGTCTACATGCTGTCTTCTGCCTGTGTGAAGCCGCAACTGCTAAAAGGACGAAGCTTAAAATGGTTCTCCGCTATCCATTTGCGCCTGGCAGCGGCCTCTCTGCCTTTCCTGTGAAGATGGCTCAAGAAGCTGGAAGCATTAACAAGACACGACCTCCTAATGAGAGCAAAGTTGCTGGTGTGAAGCAATTTTTAGCTGCCAAGGGGTAAGGGACAGGCCACGGTTCACGCTGGAGAGTTTCTACCCTGGAGTAGCTGATGACATTCACACCACAGAGCGCTCGACACCTACACATCAGGGGCAGCATTAACTGTTTTAGGGGGAAGAACACAGAAGCCTGAATGCTGATCTCGGTAAGATGAAGAGAAAAATCTTTTTTTTGAAGCTAGACTGGAAATAAGGCATACGTTTTTAACCGAGAGGGTAATGAACCATTCAATCAACTTATCAGGGGCTGCAGCCAATTCCCCATCACGGGGAATTTTTAAATCAAGTTGGAGCTTTTTTTTTTTTTAAAAAAAAAAAAAAAAAAAAAAAAATCCTAACTCAAAAGGAATAATTTGAGGGCAGTTCTCCGGCCTGTGCTATGCAGGAGGGCAGGCTACATAATCACAGTGGGCCCTTCTGGCCTTGGAATCTACGAATTGCCAATAGAAGAACCATCAGCATTAATGGTTTGAGGTCTTCCTTAGCGGATGGCTACCCAGCAACAGCTGTGTATGGGTTAGCCTGCCGGATCTGGCTTGAATCAGCTAGCAGGGGTAAGAACAACAGGAGGACAGGACAGCATGGGTGGTACCCAGGGTACGAACTCTGCTCGCTAGCCTGGTCTGCCGCACTCTCTTTGCTGTTATTGTTACCCGCTGGATTCACACTAGTTTCTACCTGACTGGAGAGCCCAGGATCAGCCCTTCAACGAGCCATTCAAAGCCCGTTGGAGGGTTTGTACAGCAACTCACCTGCCTATAGTCTTTGAAATATTTATATGTCCTTCGGAACTGCTGAACCACCACTGGATCTGCAAGAGAAAAGGAAGAGTTGCATGTAGCAGCAGCATCTAGAGTGGGAAAAGTCTTCACGCCACACATCACAGCTAGCAGGAAAACGAATCCCTGCCTAGCTGGGGCTTCTGAAACAACCATCTGCAAACGGGCCGGGTGGGAGGGAGAATGCTTTCATGCTTGGGCATTAGAGGGGAGGTTCAATTTCTAGCTCCCTACAGATTTCCTGGGAGATCTGGTCCAAGCCACTTAATCAGCATGCCTCAGTTTCCCACACCTGCAAAATAGGGTTAATGCTCCTTTCCCTCACAAACACGCTTTGCTCGTTCATGACCAAAAGGCCGCCGGCAATGGCAACACACAAAACACCCAGAGAGGTAGAATTAATCATTTCATGAGCCATAGATCCTTTTAGGAACACAAACCCTTCCAATTATACTTCCACCAAGGAGAGACTGCACAAGAAAACCAACCCAAAAACTGGTGCTGCTGTAAGAATTTGCTTCAGCAAAGGATTTGATTAGTTAAGTACTAACATCCTCATGTAGGCTCCTGTTCATGTCAGACAGCCTTGCCCGAGTCTATTCATCCTCTTCCCCTGGCCAACCAGCATGGGAGGCAGCACGTTCTGGTCAGGGCTGCAGATTCAGAGTTCAGGATGCCTGGGTTCTATTCCCAGCTCTAACACCAACCTGCTCTTGGACCATAGACAAGCCCCTTCTCCTTGTTATGCCTCTATTTTCCAGCACACCCTCTGTCTAGACTGTACACCGTGCTGCTGTAAGGTCTCTCATGTAGCTGCTCTATCCCGCTGGCACAATTAAACTACCTCCAACGAGTGGAGGTAACAACTCTGTGCTTGTGCAGTGCCCAGCAGAATGGCGGCCCTGATCTCAGTTGGTCTGTGCAGCGCCAGGCACAACGGTGCCCCAAGAAGCCATTTGTTTTGAGGCAGAAGATAGTTTTCCATCATCACTGAAAAGGAAGTTGGAAGGTAATTCAGTGGGCAGGAGAGCAAGCAGAACTTGAAACTACACTGGCAAATTTCCATGGCAATTTGTGCGTTAAAATATACTGGTTATTTTAATGCTTCATTTCCGTTATTTACAAGCCCCATACAGGTCTTCTGTTGCATCAGTGAGAGGTGGGGGCAAGTTACCCCAAACTATTTCATTTTCTAACTGCCAAACAGAATTTAGGGATGGCTGGAGAATGAAAGTAGGGGAGGGGGAAGGAAGGTATATGCACAGCAGTATAAGAACATGGTTTTTAGCTGCCAGGCACGGCCAAACTACTCAAGCATCTGGAGATTTTTTGGGGGAGTGGGGCAAACTTGAGGCACTAAAGGTGATTTTCATACAAGGAGCACCATCCTTCTGAAAATCAGGGCCCTCTCTCTTTAACGGGTCAAGCCAGACACTCAAAAAAATTGAGACACCCAAAAAACTAGCCACGGTTGAAAATCTCAGCCCATACCTTTAAAAGGGAAAGAGGCTGCCCAAAGAGAGAGACCAAAGATAGCATTTTGGGGGTGTGGGGGAGCACAGAAGCTGTGTCTAGAAAGTAGAAGTCTAGGGAAAACACTCAGTGCAGGAACAAAACTATACAACTATGTATCTTCCGCTCATCCATCACGCTAGCAGATGAAGTGTGGGCTGCTGTCTGGCAGTCCCGACCATCTGATGCAGCTCTGGCATATGCAGAAGCATCGCTCCACCCCTCCCAATGCACACAAGGAATGGATTTTTCAATTACTGGCCTCCTGTCTCTTCAGATGTTCCCATAAGCAGGGGTCAGGCTGTAGAGAGCGTGTGACTGAGTCCACAGTCCCTGCACTCTCGCTGTTAACTATCCCTCTGAGATTACAGCTTTACCATCCTAGCCGCCAGGGTTATTCAAACAGAAACTGTAAGTTAATCAATCAAAGGCAGGCGCCCTGAATGGGACATAATTTGGGGGCAATTGTTATGATAATGTGGACTGAGCAGCTGGGGTGGATGACGATGGGGCTGCGGAGAGTGGGCTTCAGGTGTCAATTGCAGGCCCATCCAGGGGAATCTGACCACGGCCAAGGCTGTGCTGGACTTTGTCTGACACACCACTTTAAAAACCAAAACCACACACCCTGGAAAAGTTAAAGCAGGGGGGAAAGGGATATTGTTTTAGCACCAAGGTCTCATTTGCAAACAAATTTACCATTTACTGGCCTGGGATCATGTTTTAAACTTGGACTCTGTGTCCAATTGTCCCCTTCCCTCCCATGCAGGATAAAACAGATCTGCAACACCACTTAATGTTTTTGAAGCAAATGCCCCCGCCCCCCACTTTGAAAATTCTATCATGCCTGGGAGGCAGCTGGGAGACAGGACACTTGGTTTCTATTTCCAGGTTTGAAATTGATCAAAGCTCAGAAACTGACCGGTTTTCAGGTCTGAAACTGACACACCACACACTAATCCCTGCCTCACTTTCCCCTCTGGAACACAAGGACGACAATACCTTTGCAGCCTACCGATAAAAAGCACTACAGAACAGCTAAGTCTTTAGTAGGACCTCAGGAAAACAGAGAACACTTCATAGCTTTGGAGAGAGGACGCTCAGCTCTATAGTAGAAAATTATCTGCTGCATGTCTACAGGGGTAGTAGGTACCCATTGTTTTAAACACACAGGGGAGGTGAAGGTCTGCAGGGTCTTGACAGATTATTCTACATCATATGATGGCTGGCGCACGGTGGTTAAACAATTCTGTTAACCCCCAGCCGTACATCTTTAAATCTAAAAGGAAGAGCTCGGCGAATTAGCCAGAGATTTGAAGAGAGGAAAAGTGAGGAGGGGGAGTTTTCCACTATGTCAGACAATGGGGCACTGACTGAAAAATGGCTTTTAATCTGGACGTAGCATATGCCAGGCCTGCTGAACGGAGCAGGTGAAAAGCGCTTCCTACCCCCAGCTCACTCGCTCTCAGGGGTCCGCAAGCAGACAAAGCCCAGGCCCTGCCTCCTCTGTGTGTTTCTGGACACGTTTGATCTGAAAGTGTTCCGCTCCCCGGACCTTCTGCCTTTGAAAGTGTTCAGTAAAGGTCCATCTGCCTCTCTGTTTTCCAGGCTCCTGTAGGGAGGGGGCAAAAGTAACATAACAAAGGGGCTGATTTGCTGAGCCTCCCCCCGGATCAACTCAGAGGTGCTGCGCTCTCCCCTTCTCCCCCATGGCTTTGCTATTTTCCCTTAAAAACTGTAGGATGAAGCAGGACCTAGGCTTGAAACTTTCTCACTAAGATTCTGCATTATTGGAACCAGAATAAGGGCTGCAACCCCCTTTCATACACCCCCACCCCACAATCTGGCAGATCTTTGCAGTCTTGTAGGACTATCTCCTGAATGCTGTGAAATGAACAGACGAGGTGGGGGAGGGAGCATCTTTTAGTGCAGTGGTTTTCAATTTTTTTTTCATTTGAGGTCCCCTAAACGTTTTCAAATGGAGGTGCAGCCCCCTTTGGAAATCTTAGACAGTCTGCAGAGCGCAGGTTGAAAACCCCTGTTTGATTGGACCAACTTCTGTTGGCGAAAGAGACAAGCTTTCGAGTTTATCCAGAGTGCTCTTTCACCAACAGAAGTTGACTCAATAAAAGGTATTCCCTGGCCTACCCTGCCTCGATAATATCCTGAGACCAACACGCTGCCAATGTCAAATGAACAGTCCGCCTGTATGACTGAGAGATGTGCACCAACAGAAACCAGCACAATAGGTCTGGGCAATGGCATTATGTTGGTGCAGGTATCAGAATATTCAACGCGCTGTAGGAAGAAAATCCAGAAACAACATGTGGGCTTTATGAGGGAGATATGGAATGCTTTGCCTAGTAAGAAGCACAGGCTGTAGAGAGCTGGGCCCTGGGTGATTTTTTTTTTTTTTTTTTGGCAGGGGCGGGGTGGGTCAGATCCTGGCACAGGGAGAGTCTATGGCTCCTTCTGCACGCCGACCCATGAAACAGACAAGCGAGCAGCTGTAGAACAATCTTAAGCTAGCGAAGGCACGCTGGACGGGATGAAGGTATGAGACCTCGCGCTGTGGCAGGATCCCATCAGAGCCTGACCTTTCCCCACCGCTCCCTTGCTCCTGAAATCTGTCCCTGCTCTGCGCTCATCAAGTGGAACAGGCTAAGAAGAAGGGTATCTGGAAAGCCTAGGGCTCCAGTCCCTTGGGGGCTAGACATACTACAGCCCCCCCATCCCATCCTCCCATCCCCTTCATTCAATGTCACAGCAGTTTCCCACTCTGCTCCCCCCCGCAGCTATGCCCAGGGATGGGGAGGGAAGGGAGAATTGTTAACCCTCCCATCCCAGCACAAGTCCTGCCTGACCTTCTGCCCTCGACAAGAGACACACACACGCTGTTTATGCACCAGTACATCTGCTCTAGAGAAGCAGCTCAAACACTGGCCCTTTCACTCAGCTGATTAGAATTGTAAAGTAACTTTATTTCTTGATTTCCTTTTCCCTAGGGGGAGCGGAGCATGTTACGCTTCTTACTGCTCACTCACTATCCTGCTTAAACACATTAAAGAATTAACATATTTATATTCCGGCTTTCCATATACTGAGCTGCTCTCCTCCCAGATTTCCCTGCCACCTAAATCCAAAAGGTGGTAAAGACATTTATGCTCCCAGCCAACCAAAGTAAATAGTCTAAATCCTCAGTCAGGCTGGGATTTTACCAGATGGGTCTCCAACAATATCATAGTGAAATCATTCCACAGCTTGTATAACCAAGCAGTGTCTGAAAAATGTACTGAATGTAGCTTTGAAAGGAACAGCAAAACACAGACCCTGTGTGTGGGGGGGTAGGGGGAGAAGGAGGGAGGAGAGATATTTGTAAACCTGATCCGAGAGGCAACTTTCCACTGACTGGCAGAGATCTGAACAGAGTTCTGCGATTCTGCTGCCAGAACAATCAAAACTGTCCCTCCACTCACCAGGAGTACTCTTCTGTGGTTCCAAAACGTATGCCCGCTTTTAACAGTTTGATAGGCTTGGACAGGTGTGTGTATGCGCGAAGATGGGATTACACGGGACTGATTTTGGGGCCCATATAGTTTCACTGAGTTTAAGGCCGGACGAGACCAATGGATCATCTAGTCAGACCTCACACATAGCACAGGGCATTAATTTTCACCCAGATGTCCCCAGAGTAAGGTAATGGCTTAACTTGCACCAAAAGAATTTCTGTCAACTGTGAGTCACAGGGAGCGAACAGGAGAGGCTGAGGTGCCACCAAGGCCCAAGGCTTCTGCAGTGGCAGGGATCTGATTAGGTGAGACCGGTCCAAATGATCCCAGATGGAGCGCCACAACCCCCCCGCTACAGAGGAATAAATAACCCGGAAGTCCCTCCCAATCTGACCAACCTTGGGAGGGGGAGGGGATTCCTTCCTGACCCCGAATCTGGCAAACAGTTTGACCCTGAGCATGAGAGTCAGATGCACCAGCCAGGCAGCTAAGAGAGGATCCTCTACATGCCCTTGGAGCATGGTCCGCCGTACCCCAGCAACGGCCAGTCTTTGATTCTCCAGAGGAAGGTGAACCCCGCCCCCTGCCCCCGCCCCGCATCGAAGAAAACTGTGCACTGGTGAACAAATTTCCTCCTGACTCTGCTGCAGGTATACGGCTGAAGCCCCAGAGCATGATTAGAGTCACTAACTTGATGCAGAACGGCAGGTGCTGTCAGCACGTCTCATGCAGTCCTGTTCGCCCCATGCCCATGAAGGAAAAGGATGAACAAGAGGAAGCAGATTCCCAGATTTCAAGTCCAGAACCTCTGGGACTGCTACAATCTCTCAGCCCAGCCCTTTCCCCTGGTTTCAAAACTGTACTCCCCTTCCACAATCAGAAGGTGGCAGGGAAGGTACGGTGAGATTACAAGTGACTGATTTTGGAGCCCATACGATCATTTGGTTTATGGATCACTCTGAACAGCAGAGAGCACGCCTCCCTCTTCAGGTCTGGAAAACTCCTGGCACATTCCTGGGCACAACTGGAAACATATATAAGAACTAGCATCTTGAGGGGTGAATTTTGGGGTGGTTCTATTAAATGAGTAGGTTATTGATTTCAAATATTCATCTAAAAGGAGAATGAGAATGCTGAACAGGTCTCTGTTGAGGGTTTTGGTCCCATAATGACGTACCTCTTAAGCTTCCTAAAAAGAACTGGCTGGCTTTGTTGAGCATTTCATTCTTTGGCAGGTGGGAAATTGTGCCTGGTTATAGATCACCGTATACCTTAGAGATTAGCAGAGAGTCCAGGTGAGAGTTTTACACGATCGTTGTTAGTGAATTTCAGATTTAAAAAAAATGCCGAGAGCTTTACTGATGGACATCATCATCACCACCACCACCACCATCATTCTCATCATCATCCTGGCCTTTAAGGCACCCGGGCCTCCTTGGATGATCACACAATGCAGATTTGATTGCCGCTGGCTGCTGAGCAGGCCCCTGTGCAATGGAGACCTGTACGAATATCGAGCTAATCTTCTGCAATCAGGAGGGCTCCTGACTCACTCTCAGCTTCTGCTTTTTGTGCGGGTTCATTACCAATTCATCTTGTTTTAATTACAGTATTAACCCTGGGCTGATTAATATGGAAATGAACATGATTTCAGCTACCAATGGAACAGCAATTAGACACCAGGCCAGGACCTGCAACCTAGGTAGTTCACTTGGTCAAGTGAGCCGCAGACTTTTCTTTCCCAGAACCTCGATGCCATATGGCATGCAGGTGATTGCAGCAAGGCCAGGCAATCCCAGAAGGTGGGAACAAAGCTTATTATCTGCCAGGATGGAAAAATAAGTGTAGATATCCAGGTGGGAGACTAAAGAGAAAACCACGCAGGAGTCCAAGTCAAAGAGAGGCTTAGGGAATTAAGAGTCTACGCACGCCACTGATTGCGCGGCCCGGTCTCTGTCTAGGAGAACAGTTTAAATGAGGTGTCTACTGCCAAATCCAAGAGCACCCAGATGGCATAAACATTCATTTCTTAGCACAGTGATAGGCACGGAGTAAAAACCCAGCTCACACGGCACAGAACCAGAAGCCCAAACACAAACGTGTTTATCCAAAGTGAATTGCTTTCCTGCGTGGGGAGTGTAGGAGGCTTTGGGAAGGCAGGCAAAGCAGCCAAGTCTGAGAAACCTCCTTGAAGGCTGCTACTCTGTCCTGTCACTGGGGGATACCGCTGGATGAGTAGGGAAAAGGAGGGGCAAACGTCTCTCTCCCTGCACCTGTCAGCGCTCTCCTTGCTCAGCGTTTCTGGCTTTTCAAACTGACCATCTTTCCAACCTGGAGCAGAAGGGCCTTTCTGTTCCACCTCACACTGACTTCCCAATGACCAGTGAGTTGCCCTGTTTATCAAGAGAGCCATCTGCACTACCGAGCTCACTTTTGCAGAGATGGCAAGTCTATCCTCGCCCACACACACACACCCCACACCCCTCCACCAGCCCCTCTTCCATGTCTGTCTGCCAAGGGCTCACGGGGAGAAAGCAGCCCAAAGCACCGAGCCAACCTAGAAGCAGGTTTGGGGCTTTACTCACCATTATCAAATTCGTCTGGGATCTGTAGGGAAAGAAAAAAAAAAAAAAAAAAAAAAAGATATGGCTGGTTATTCTTTTCCTGACTCCACTACATTACACAGCATGGCTAGAGACACCTTCACAGCCATTTGCCTAATTAAGAGAAAGATTAATCTCTAAACATATGAATATTCAGATACATCTGTTGGCTGGGGTGCAGCTGCCAGCCCTCCCGCCCTTACCCAAACATTAGCATTGCCAGCAGGTTCAACTCCGAGGTCTAGTACCCACGGCAGGCAGAGCAGCCCAGCGAGGCCAACTGGGCCTGCTCCCCCGGAGAGGGAAGAGGGGATGAAAATTCCTGACATCAGTTAATTACGTCAGCTCTTTGCCTAAGACAAGAGGACCAGGCTGAGATGTCTGACAACCAGGAAGGCCTTAACTGTCAGCACGTTTCATATACAAGCAGCGCGTTTAGTGCAACAAGATGATTCAATGCAACATATCACAATGGTTACAAGGAGCAGTTCAGCTCCCAAACCTTTGCTAAGAACAGCTGAAACCGTAACAGGCAAGGACAGAAAACTGAATATCTGACGACTGAGAAAAATACAGGAACAAATTCCGTGCCTCTTTACACCCTGACCAACTCCACTGAAACTGATGTGCCTAGACTGCATCAAACCGATGTGTCAGTCGCTCGGAGGAACTCTGACTTTGAACTCCACTGGGGTAGAGGAAGAGCTGGCTTCAACTGAGCACCTGAAAGATGCAGGACACCTGGGTTCAAATCTTGGCTTACACTTCATTTGTTGCCCGAATTGGATTATGAGTTCTTAGGTGTCAAGACGGTGCCAAATTCTGTATTTTGTAGAACGTGGAGTATACTTCACAGCACTGTGCAAAGAGCTCTGCTCTTGAGAAAGTCACAAGAAGCTCTCATCGTTCCCAAGCTGTTTCCCTGCCTTCTGTGGGCCAGAAGCTCAGCTGTTCTGCGTCTGACCCCGGTCACATCACACCAATGGGTTTCTTCTGTAGCTGACAGTATATTTAATTTTCTGAGCAGCGGCAAGTAGTCACTGGCCAGGCAGTCACCAGAGCAGAACCCAAACGGCCTTGACAGACTTTGTTGGCAGAAGGAAGCTGTCGTATGCTCTCCCTGTCTCAACAGCGCACGCGCACAAGCAGTTTTCCCAAAAGGAGCTGCTGCTCAAAAATATAGTCTGTTACCTGCTGTTCTGTGGCTGGGCTGTTCGTTTTTAGTTTGATCTCTCACCATAAGTTTTCCAGAGCCTCATACACACACACTAATGAATGAAAGGTCCATTCCCTTTCATGCCCTTACGCCTGAGAGAGTAACTAGGCAATGACATATCTACCCTGTGCTCTTTCTGAATCAGTGCCTTCTCTCCAACTGCGCACACCTATCCAGGCAACTATTGCTAAGGCCAGTTTCAGGGGTTGCCGGCCACCAAGCCGTCAGAAGGAAAGGGATGGTGGCTACTGGGTTGTGAATTTCATCTCCCCACCCGCACTGTCCTCTGGTCCAGCTACAAGGATATGGTGTCAAGTTTCCTCTTGCTGCCAGAGAGGAAGTTCAGCTGGGGCACTGGCCCAAATATGCCTGTGGAGGGTGCCTGTAACAGAGAGATGTGGGAAACCTACACAGCAAGCGAAGGGTTCAATTCTCCACTGCGCAGGTAATCCCGTGGCAGGATGTTAAATGCAGAACAGCGAGAGTTTTTTTTAAACTACTCCTGCTGAGTCCTACTAATGCATCTCTAGGCTAATCTGGAATCAATCAGCAGGATGGCCCCCTTATAAATAGCACTCAGTCTCGGATAAGAGCAACCTCAGGCCACACTGCACCGTAAATCCCCCAAATAACTGCACCACTCTTTAAACATAGACCTTGGGTGCATATGAAGTGAGTTTGCAGCTCCTGAAAGATGCGGAGCCTGAGATCCAGTGGCCAGGCTTTTAGGAGGAGGCTGTGAGAACATCTCTCAGGTCAGAAAACATACCTCAGTCAAGAGTAGCTGGAAAACCATTTCAAGAGATGAGTAGCATATGCAAAGGCCTAACTGAAACCGTCCAAGATGGCAAGGGAATGGAAAGAGCACCTGCTACCTCAGCCTCAACTGCCAGCAGGGTTAATTCCTGCAGAAAGCTCGGCAAATCATTTTAAGGGCCGTATCAACTCCACAGTGACACCTAACGAGCCTGAGAAAGCAGCAAGCTCAGAAAGTGACCCAACAAGTGAGGACTAGGTTGTGGAAGAAAGCAAACCTGGCACACTTCTTTACCTGGGAGCTCTTCCTTCCAGACTGCACTTCCATCGGCAGCGCTGGGAGCTCCAATACAGATCACTATGACTTGCTAGACAACCCACTCTGTGTCATGGAGGATATCGATCAAGTGCTCTCTCTATACGCTACAACGCCATCATTTTATCAACACATGGCTCACAAAACACTCATTTCTGAGGGTTTTCTTGTGGACAGTGCAGAGCTGACAACACTGAATGAAAGAGGTCAGAGGAAGAAGGGAGGGAAGTAGGAACAAAACAAAAACAGGTTATTGTTTGACACTGCATCAGGAAACCAAATGCTCTGATGTGTCAGGAGTCAGAGCCGGTTTTAACAAATTCAGGCTATTACAAAGGGCCAGAGAGCAAGTTAGCAAAGCTGATATGCCCAGGAGTCAGACCCCCTACGGGACAAGGATGTGAATGTTTTTGTCGCAGCGTCCCCTGGATTTCCAACATCCCACTGCTGGGAGAACCAGGGGCATAAGATACTTTTGACCAGCTGTCTTTGGCTGGCCTCCCAACAGTCAGGAAAGAGCAAATCCAATCAGAGGTTTTTATTTAGACTCCCATTGAAGAGGTCAAACAGTAACAGGATTTATACAACTGCTTAAGTGAAGATGACATCCCCTCAGGATGCAATTCCCCCGGTGTGAATGTGAGCACTACATCGGCCATTCCACTGAAAGGAAACAAAGTCCCTCTCATCCTAATCCCTCTCCCCTGTCTAATGCACGTCCAGATCAGGAGGATGAAAAGAACACACAGCTGACCCTGTCAAGGGCCATGAAAGGGAGTGGCCCCCACAACAGCTGTCAGGAGAAAAAACTCCATGTTCATTTCCCAGAGGGCTTTGCAGCACCGTCACCTCAGCCATGAACATAACGAGGTTTAAATTACTGTACCAATTACTAAAGTGAGGTGGCAGTAATAGGAAGTCACCTGGATTCACAAAATACTCTGGAGCATAGGTAGATAAAGCCCAAGATTGACTGGATTATGGTCTACTGGGGCATGGAGGTGGTTTAAACCTGAATAAAAGGAAAATCTAACAGGCTACAGTTCAAACTGCATGTTGCCAGCATGTATCTGAGGTCAGAAACACCCCCCTGCCCCACTCCCGCAAGGAAATCCCACCCAACATACACCCACAGGGCCCCCTAAAGGATGAGCGAAGCTGGCAGCCCAGTGAGCTCTCTACTAGTGGTCAAACACAAATCCTCCTGCTGCGTAGCACTGATGTTTTGGGTTTCCACCTCTCGGTACCACTCTGCCAAGATAAAGACTTGCCAAAATCAACCTCATGGACTGACCAGCTGTTGCAGATATAGAATTCAAGCCTAGGGAATACACTAAGATGGGCTGGCCTTGACATCTGGAAACCAGGAGTTAGTGAGGCAGGTGCTTCCCTCCAGCACATTCTGTGCTGTGATTTCACTTGGAACGTGGAAACCTGTTCACTAGAAACACGACTAGGATCCACCGACTCACTTCACAAGAGGAAGACCAATGAAAGGTGAAATGAGAGTGGGGGCAGGACAGGAGCCAAATCCCCCTCAGTGAAAGGCACGGCATCTAGCCATTACTGCTCCCGAAGGCCTCCTTCGATCACATCCTTGATAAGTTTACAGGTGTATCCGGGCAAGATTTCAATCATGAACAGGCTGCCCATTCAAACCACAAAGTGTCCCCAGCCTTATGTAAAATAACTGTCTGAATTTGTGCTGTGAGCTCATGCTATTCCTTCTCACCTATTGTCTGGGGGACAGCTTTATGCTTCGCTGCAGCAGAACTCTATGTAGCGATGACTGAAGGCTGTAGTGTAAGTTCAATAAAAGGAAAAGAAACTGGAAACACATGGTGGAAGGAAAAGTGCCAAGGAATTTATTCTGCATTATCAGGAAATACTTTTAGAATGCCCCAGTCAACCAGGAATCCTGTAGATCCCTTATTTAGCAACCTATACGACTCCCTTCAGCCATACATAGCTTGTCTTCTTTTAAAATTATTGTTTTTGCTATTAAATTTTTTAGGAGTGAATATTCTGAACTTAAGAAATGCATTTGCTTCAACATATGTTTTTATCCCACGTTCATCACTGTAGGATCGGAGCGTCTTCCAGTTGTATTAGAGCTGGGTAGATGATAGATTTTTTTGGTTTCCTGGGAATCCAAAAAAATCGGCGGGGGGGTGGTCATTTCACATCAAACTGAAAACCAACATTTTCAAAGTTTTTGGTGAATCAGAAAATAAAGTTTTGGGTTGAATGAAATTTTAGTTGTTTTGACTGAGCAATTTTTAGTGTTTAATTAACAAAATAATAAAGTCAGTTTCCAAACAAAAAGTTGTTTTGAATTGGGGGGAAAAAAAATTGCTTTGAAATTTTCAAAATGTAGTGTTTTTTTCCTTGAAATTTTTTTTTTTTTAAACCAAAACAATTTGGCGAAATCACCACAAATTCACAAAATGTTCTGTAGTCACCATATCTGCATTTTTTTGCTGAGATAAGATTCAATCAAATTCACCCAGCTCTAAATGACTCACATCTATACAAGCTTAACACAGCGTACAGCCCATCTGCACTAAAAAAAAATTACCAAAATTTAACAGTTAGGACCATATAGTCACCACCTAGACTGACACCTTTAGATTTGCGGACAATGACAAATTATGGTCAAGACAACCAGGTTATATAGTGGAGGTACCCTTAGCTCCCTCAACAAGTAGCTTTTATATATATATATATATGGGTACTTGTTGAAGGACACATATATACACATACACAATACACACACACACAGCGCTCTTCTAAGAGCATTTCACCCTATCTACACAGCACCATAACCACTACTGGACTACAACTAGATTTCAAACATGTGGTTCAAATCTGGTTTAAAGTCAGCACGGACAAGGTTTTTCAAAGCTGGGGATGGTGGAGGCCTAGGACGCTGGGTTGTGGCAATTTCGTTCTGAGGATCTGATCCCAAATTAAAATATATCTAAAGCACTTACATGTTTTGGGGGCACAGGGACAGAGGAGGAAAAGCACAGCAAAGGAGTTCAGTCTTCAGATCTGCATGTCCAGAAGCCCCTTTTGCTATCACTTATCTAAGCTCCTCACCATACTGACTCAATTTATCCTCACAACCCTTGTGGGTAGATCAGCACTGTTATCCTCATTTTGCAGATGGGGAACCAAGGCACTCAGAGGCTAAGTGACTTGACCAGGGTCATGCAGGAAACCTGTGGAAGAACAGGGACCTGAAACCAGGTCTCAGTCTCCCAGGCTAGTACCTTAACACTGGGCCACCCTTCCTCTCTTTCACATCGCTCCTTGTCCATTTGCTATGCCCCAATGAGCAATTAACAGACTCTCAAGAAGGTGGACTCCCTTACAGATTTCTCTTAATTTCACCCTAATTATAATTACAATAGAGCTCACCATTGACCCCACTTCATGATACACAATTCTTCTTGTGGCCAACTTCACTGGCAAAGAAAACTGTACCAGTAGTGACAGCTAGAACCCAGATCAAAGTCAACTTCCAACCCAAGCTCCACTAACCACATGCAAGCAGAAAAAGGTGACTAGAGAAAGAACGCCCTTTCAGTGTCAAGAACAATTGCCTACTTGAAAAAAAAACAAAAAACAGACAGACATCTACAATAACGGACCAGCTGTTTAAGCCCTATAGAATCTACACCACCAAACAAAAAGGAACTTAACTAGTCAAAGAACAAGCCCCAGCCCCCCATAAGGAGGCAATGGAGAAGAGCATCTTTCATTGTGTCCTGATACAGGTGCAGGATCAGAATGGCTGCTCAGCAGAACAAGTGACATTCTTCAGTGAAGAGTTCACTTTGATTCAAGGCCCGCTGGATCAACTTGCTGCAAAAAGAAATCTGATCCCCTCCCTCCCCCCGGATGTGAAAATCTTCCCAAGGATCTAGGTTTGGGCAATGAGGAAAGAGATCTAAATCTGTGGCGGCTTTGCAGAAACTGCTACAGAACTCAAGTCAGTGGGGAGCAGGATTGAGGCCGTGATACTTGTTGAGCAAGAATTTATTTTTAACAGCCCATGGGAGAACCCATGCTCCCCACCTTCACTTGAGGAGATTGAGTGTACAAAGCCCTTCAGAGGCTGGCAGGTAAAGGGGTTAAACCCTCTCCCTGAGCTACAGGGGGGACCCCAGATACCTCCCCCAAATGCACGGTGCTGTCCTGGCCAGGGGGTTGGGCCAGTTGCAGGGAATTAATTCTCCTCTCGTGCAATACTCTGTGGGCAGTTGGGAGCCCAATCCAGCAAAGAGAGTCAAGAGCGCTGCGCCAAAAGGAGAACCAACGGGATTACATCACCTTTCCTAGGAGTTGGCTGAAGTGAGCCAAGACCTTTGCTATGGACTTCGGTTAAGAGGAGCCTAGGTGCCCTCTTAAAGGAGCAGCACATTGTTTAGCTGACGAAGGACTCCACAAGGGTAGTTTGTGAAAGAACGCCCTTACAGTACCAAGTAGGCGTAAAGAATTCCTTCCGCCTCCAGCAGGGTTGTTGACTCCTGGTAGTAAAAGCAGCATTCTGCACCTTATTTTATTTTACTTTAGGGGATAACGGGGCTGGGGGGTGGGGGAGTGGAGAGAGAGAGATCTCACCAGGCCAAGGACATGAGACGACCTGAGACTGAAGAAGTTTCTGCTATCCTGGACCCCGATTGTCCACATACTATATAGCGCACAACTCCTACTGGAGACAATGGAGGGAGAACAGGTCTTTTGAAAATAATAGGAGTGGGACTGGAGCAGCTCTGTACATTAAGGGGTGACAACACAGAGATCTCTAACGGCTGGAAGGCACTATGTAAATTCTCAGTGTAATTGCTATTACTCTTCCATTCTACAATTCTCTTACTGTATGGACTCCTTTGCAGATGTCATCCCCTGTCAACGTCCACGTTCACCCACAAGAAAGGAGTTCTCAAAGCACAAGCTACTGCCTTTTGCCAGCCTGAATTCTCTGTTTTGATGGCTGAACCCGCAAAAAAATTGGAAACAGGGAAAGTGTGAAGCTTCCAAAAGAATCTGGCCAAGTCTTATTCGTATTACCATAGCCCTTAGGGGCCTGTGTCACGAAGCCAGACCCCATTGTGTTAGGTGCTGTACATTTTTAATGCTATTCGGTGTATTACAGTAGCACCTAGGAGCCTTAGTTAGGGAGCAGGACCCCAGGGTGCTAGCTGGGTACAAACACAGAACAAAAAGATTGTCCCTGTTTCAACCTAACTAACCACTTTCCACAATGAAGAACCACCATGGGCCACAGTGACAGTGTATAAGACTTTCAGGGGGAGCAGCTCTGGACTAGCTGGTTTAAGAGCCTCAAGGAGAATAACTTTTTGTAACGATCTCCAACAACAGCTTCAGGAGAGTCCTGTGTTTGCGTAATGCTTAGCAAAACCAAGCGTGATCCTGACTGGCCCATAGGCACTCCAGTAATAAACAGGGTTAATACTACTGCTCAGCATGCAGCAGCTGCCTGAGTATTTATGCTAATGCAAGAGTCAGAACATCCCTGGGAACAGGAGCAGGCTATTGAATTCTTTGGATGCCTTTTCCCTGTTTTCCTCATTTGCACCTTCGAGGCACAGCTCATCTACCCAACACGTCATATCCCTTTATTTCACAAGCACATCTCCCGACATCTGCTGAAGAGATCTGGTCCCAATTCCCTTCCTTTGCTCCAGACTTTTACCTCCCATCTGCAGTTTTGTTCTTTGCTGGCATGAGCCAGCTTTTTAAGGACGCCACCAGCAGCTGGGGTGTTTTCAACACCCATATATTACGTTTTAAAGTTCCCGGGAAAGAGGAAGCTCTTCTCTAGACTAACAAACAGAGAAAGTCCCAGTCTAGAAGCCAGAAAAGGGAGTGTGGACAGAGCTGTGTGTGAAAAGAGCCAGATCAAAAGCTCCCCCATTTTACAGCCAGTCAAGGGAGAGGCGACCAGCTAAGTCAGATACAATTACGTGATGCCATGTGACTCTCAAGGAGATGGGAAGTGTGCCAAGGCCCCCCAAACAGGCACATTTGCTCTGCTGCTACCAGTCAGACACCTCATTATGGCAAGTCACATAAATATGACATTTAAGCAGATAGGATCATTATGAAAGCCAAAGGGATTTTTACTGCCACAGAAGAAAGCAACATTGCGAAGTGCTTATGAGAAACACGGGTCTGCAGTTACATCAAAGAACACCTAAGCTGGGTGAAGGCCTCCGTGGCCTCCCCGCTACATAATCTAGACAGGGCTAGCACCTGTGGGCAGAGGGAGAACAGACTCTCTCCCAAGAGCAAGCATCGACTGGACACGCACAGATTCCTGAAGTTGACAGGCTGGTTAGCACAGGAATCATCGCAGACACACCACTCGCCTACCGCACATCTGAAATTCTCTGGGCACAGAAGGGCAGCCCAGTGCAGCCTTTCCCACAGCCTGAGAGTATGTATGTTAGGCAGCATCATTTGGGACCAGCAAAGCACTGCACAGACGGCACCTGTGTCCTGTACTGTGTAAACACAGGAGCCTATCCTCCCCCTCCACCCCCCGCCCCGCAACTGAAGGAGGGGTTAGGAATGGAACAATCTTGTCACATCCCTAATTGCTTGTATTTCAGGGATGATTTTCCACAGCCTGCGGGCTCTACAGTGTCCATTTATACTGGACAAGACTTGTTAGCATGGCTGGTTCTCCCACCGGCATGTGCCGACAGCAATAAGACTTGCTGCTGGACCAAGGTGAGAAGGGATATTTGCCAGGAGGTGAGAGAAGTGTGTTGTCAGCACACAGGCTCCAACTCCCCACCCAGGGCAGTGAAGTCATTCACCTGAGGATACCAGGGAAGTGTGCCGCCCTCAGCTGCACCAGAGGGGGATATTATGGGGCACTTCCCCCCCATGACAATTAGCCGCTATTCACAACAAGGTGAGGAATTGGAACTTTGCCCAAACATCAAACAAGACTTGCATTTAAAGGGCAGCCAGGAAGCCAAGAGGCACTTCAAAAAAGAAAGCCACTGTCCCCCAAACAGAACACCATGAGGATATGCAATGCATAACCACCACAGTAATTCACACCTTAATGTCCCAGCTGGGCTCCTGGCTCGTGCTGCATATCAAAAAAACAACCTAAATGAGCCCTCCTGTAACAGAGGACAGATCTAAAAAAGGAGAGGTTTTTACACAGGCAATGGGGAAAGTGCGCTTGACAGCCCAGCAATCTACTCCCCTCTGCAAGGTGAGCTTCAAGAGGAGCCGTAGCACATCCATAAATTCCCAAAGGGGACAGTAAAGGAGAAACAAATTCCTACCAAATCCTTAGAGGAGGGACCCACTATCCATTGAAAAAGCCAGCCAAAGGCTCTTATCTTCCTACATATGCTGTACGCATTTGAACAAAGATACACTAAACAGAACGGAAGAGGGAGCAGCAAGGGCTGGAGCTAATTGCAGCCTCGTTAACTGGCTGCTTTGAGACACCATTTCCAGTCACTTTATGCTGGAAGGCAGGACAAGGGTAGAACAATACACTGGGCATGCCAGGGAAAGCACACAGAGAACCAGTTTAAAGAAAGCTTGGTCTGAACACCCGGTCCGGTAAACATGGGTACAAGCAAAGCTAATACATGGGAAGAGGTGAAAGCAACATTTTCCCTCAATGGTTAAAAACACCAGAGGTGGGGGAGAATCCCTGAGAGGCACCAGTTCACCCAGTGCTCCCCTCTTACAGCTGCCCCCAACAACATCAAAGGGAGGAAATGAGAGGTGCAGACAGATACACGAGACAAGGACTGCTCACTCGAAGACTTGGCCATTCCCGGCCCTTCAAAGAACCATGGGGTGTTGGAGGTAACAGGTAGGCTGTGGAAGAGGCCACAGGCAGGTTCCCACAATCCCATCAGCAAGGCCCATTCACATGTCCATGGCAGCATGTGCGGGTTGTAATACAGACTGTAATGCATCTGTGGGAACTTCGGCTCAGACGTTCTCCCAGCTTCTGTCTACAGTCTCAGCACCCAGGAAAACACAGGCATCAAACAGAAACATGCTTAAGTTAAAGAGGTTGCAAGCCCTGGCTAGAGAGAAAAAAGGGGTTTCAAGGTAGCAACAGTTCTAACCACATTATTATCCTTGCCTAGCCAGGAAGTCCCTTAACTTCCGCCCCGTGTAAAACAGAAAATGCCGCGCTCTATCCTCAGAAAGGGAAGGACACTCCTGCCAACTTGGTCCAGCTGCTCCCGTTTTCAGAAAGGAATGGAGCCAGGATGGGTAAGGAATGGTGTCCCTAGCCTGTGTTTGACAGAGGGTGGAGATGGATAGCAGGAGAGAGCTCACTTGATCATTATCTGTTAGGGTCACTCATTCTGGGGCACCTGGCATTGTCTGCTGACAGTGGCCAAGATACTGGGCTGGTTGGACCTTTGGCCTGAAGAGTCCATTGCAAGTCTCCACAGAGCATATGAGAGAGGGGAAAGTGACATCTCTGGAGGAAGTTTTGTCTGTCTCAGAATGCAGCCCCCTTTTCCCAGAACATCTCAAGACCCATTTGCTCCTATGACATGAGTTTCAGCCCCACAGGAAGAGAGGCAGCAAGGTGGCTTAGAGGAAAGTGGGGTTAGTTAGTAACTGTAGCGTAAAGCACGCCTTTGCATATTCATGCTTACTGGACTCTGGGAGACAGCAGCACCAGTAGAGGCAATGCTAAAAGGAGTAATGATCCTTATTTTAAGTTACCAATATTCCAGCTCATTACTCTGCAGGGGGCTTTATGGTCACCATCACTGAAAAGAGATAACGGCGCACTGCAAAACGACTTCACCTCAGCAGTTACATAACTTCAGCCATTTGGGCTAAGATCTAGCACTGACATTAAGCGTAAATATATTCATAGTGTATGGTTAGCTTAATATAGGAAACTATATCCCAAGGGTAGGTAACCTATGGTATGCGTGCCAAAGGCAGCACGCAAGCTGATTTTTAGTGCACTCACACTGCCCGGGTCCTGGCCACCAGTCGGGGGAGGAGGGGCACTCTGCATTTTAATTTAATTTTAAACAAAGGCAAGGCATTGCTAAGCTATTCATCACCTGGATTGTTGTGAGGGTATAATGCACTTTTAAGGGCTGATTCATGAAGACACCCAAAAGATGTAGAAGGCTTCCGTGGGAAACATGATCCACAAGGCCATCGACCCGTGAACAAGCCAAGAGGAAGAGGGGGACAGCTGCGGACAGTTGATGCTCTGAAACACCAATGTCGCACTTGATACTAATTTGGTGGCTGAGCCCTCAGATTAAAATATTACCATAAAAAACCCAAACCAACTCTCTTTGGATTAAGAAAAGGTCTGAGCCGCAGAGAAGATGTAACAGCAAAAGGGAGTGGGGTGAGACCTCTGAGCCGCAGAGAAGATGTAACCCCAAAAGGGAGTGGGGTGAGACCTGCAACAGGCTGTTCAACTGAAGACTTCTGCACCCTGAGGCAACAACAGAGTCCCAGAAATTCCATTTGTAACAAGGAGATGGACTGTTTGGCAGAAGAGTTCAACTACACATGGAGCAAGTCACTTTCAGGCACAAGACTGAGGTCTGCAGTGGTACCACTAGTTGTCAGCAGAGAGTGAACGAGGAACCTCAAATTCCCTGCAGCCATGCTTGTAAGACCCATTCAAGTCTGAGCAACAGTTGAAGTCTGCAAAGAAGTGACACAGCCATTGACAGCTGCTAACGACAGGGAGCAAAGTTTTATGAAAAACTGAGCAAGATCTATTGAAGCTGGGGAACTTTCTCCCGTCTTATGCTGAACTGAGCAGAATTAGCACTAATGGGAGAATCTAGAATGCAGAGCAGGAAAGTTTGCCGAGTTATTTGACCCACGACCACCCTCCCCGTCGGGACAGTGCACGTCAAGCAAAAATGTAAACTCCTCAACTAGCCGAATACCCCCAAATCAACATCACGGAGTTTCAAGGTCAAACCCAATACCCAGGATATTTCAAAGCTTTTCTCCCCAACGCCAAGAAACCCTGCTTTTCCCTAGTACATAATCCCTTCCTGTAGTGCACACCCCCAGGGATCCACACATCAGTTTTGTTCTGATTCTTTCCCAGTGGAAATTGATGCCAACTTCACTGATGAAGACCTCAAACTCCTTCAATAACCATCGCACCCCATGCTGGGAAGAAGGCGCTTGTCAGGACTCGGCCCTGAAGGAATGGGGTTTAAAGGATGTACCGGGCGCTACTACAGAATGCTTTACAGAGTCCCAGAAAACAACACAGCAGAGTGCGTGCGTGCGCACACACAGACAAACACCATGCTGTAATTAGGCTTGTTGTACTGAAGAGGTTCACGCAGCCAGGTGTGAGTGACCTCTATAGAGCTGAAGCAGGGGTGGCCAACCGGTGGCTCCGGAGTCACATGCAGCTCCTTGTACATGCACCGACTCCGGGGCTGGAGCTACAGGCTCCAACTTTCTTATGTGCCATGGAGTGCTCACTGCTCAACCCCTGGTTCTGCCCCCATTCCACCCCTTCCCATCCCTTCCCCAGAGCCTGCTATGCCCTCGCTCCTCCCCATCCAAGCCTTTTGCATGCCACGAAACAGCCGATCAGGAGGTGTGGGGAGGGATGAGGAGGTGCTGATCTGTGGGGCTGCCAGTGGGCAGGAGGCGCCTGCGTGGGAGGGGGAGAAGAGCTGATTGCGGGCTGCTGACATATTACTGTGGCTCTTTGGCAATGTACATTGGTAAATTCTGGCTCCTTCTCAGGCTCAAAACTGGACTCTTTGGCTTAGACTGAGAACTCTTCCTATCTCCTCCTCCTCCTCGCTTGGTAAGGAGGAAGTAAATGGTAATCCAAATCCCAGCCAGTGAGCAAAGGTCAACTGGTCAGTTACTAAGACCAGTGATAACTGAGTAACTGGCTAATTTAATTGACACTCCTCAACCCTAAACCTAACCTTGTACCATTTGTTCATGCAGGCAAGATTATTATTGATTCCTGGTGCAAACATAACCAGCCTTGCAGGACATGTTCAAACAGGAACAGCGCCCTCTTGTGGCATTCACCAAGCAAACAGCACTGTAGTTCACTGCTGTTCTACAGTCAATTCCCTCATCGGGAGCAAAATCCAAAGAGCACAGAAAGCACCTTACCTTAGCCCCTTGCTCGTCCACTGAATTACTACCTGCCAGCAAAACAGAAAAGGAGAAAGACATCAGCCAACACTGTGCAACTCGAACACTGTTACAAACAGGTACTGGACCCATGTGTATATCAAGTCACGTTACAAATTTGAAGGCCTCAACACAACAAACAGATCTCTGGGGACAGCAGAGATATTCCCTCACTTCTCCAGCCCGAGAAGTTGGGGCACAAGATGTCCCTGCCTCCCCACTTTGTTCAGATCAAAAATCACTCAATGCCAACCAGCGATGCGGTCATTCCATTCATTTGTGGGAGACTCTGTGCAGTAAGTAGAGCAGTAAGTTAAGATGGGGCTCAGGAAGAATTCCAGGGTGACAGCTCTGGAAATGGAAGACTACATTATAAACAAACTGCAATAGTACAGACTGTCTCGCTACTAGACCTCAGTTCTGTGCCAGAGATATCCATGCTAAGTTGCCAGAAAAACGTTTTTAAAATTGCCATTAAAATACAAGCATCCCTTAAAAAAAAGAACCCAGCAGTCTTGGTACTATATTGGGATATCAACAACCCCCTTCCCGGCTAATCTGACTAGCCAGACACTTTTTGCATGAAGGTCGGATACTACAGTAATGGGAACCATGCAAGTATCTAGACAGACCAAGGGAGATTAGTGGATTAGATTGCAGGCTCTTTGGGCTAAGGACCATACCTATGTGTATTTGTACAGAGCCTAGCACAGTAACGCCTAGCTTTGATTAGTGTTCCTAGATCTCAAAGTAACTTATGTGGCACTCATAAAAGGAACATCAGGTTTAGCTTTCCCATGCTGTGCTCCTTTAAGAACTGAATATCTGATGAGTCTGGGGGTGTACCATTTACAAAGGAGATCAGAACCATTAGCTTCCCTTCTACAGACCCTGACCCGGATCTCTGACCACCATGGCAATATAAATGTTAAATAAAAATGGAGAGAATAGAACTCCTGGGTTCTATTCCTGACCCTGCTACCGACTTGTGTAGCAAGTCATTGGCACGCATCGTAAGCGTTTCTACAATAGAGGTAATTATCCTTCACAGCCTTGCAAAGGGGTTGTAAGCTTAGTTCTTGTAAAAGACTTGAGATCCTTGGAAGAAAGATAATAAAAATACAGCCAGTTATTGGGTAGTGAGAATCAGCTGCTAGAGAATGCACATCTGCTGGCATTTTTATATGATTGTTAATACATTTCTATCCCAAATGAAGTGGAACAGCTTACCAAAAATATAGATAACTGCTATCCCGCCTCCAGCTCCCATTAGCCCTGCTATCCGAAGCACCATTTTCTTGGCATAGGCTGTATTTTCCTTCTGTTTCTTCTCTTGCTGCTCATCAGAACTGGAGCCTTTCCCATCTCCTTCCTCTGTTGACTACATGTGGAGAGGAGAAAAGAGAAAAGATTTAAGCTATCAGGTATAAAAGTGGCACAAGCCAAGGTTCATAGCTACAAAGAGAGCCAAACACAGGCTAATAACTGACTCACTGGACTCAAAACCTCTAGGGAAAAATTCCACTGGCCTTTCTGTTTAGTACCAGAAGGTGATTACAGAACCTTTCACAGAACTGCCCGTGAAAGGAATAAAAAAAGCAATTAACATAATCAGAGAGATTAGAGATGGAAAGGATCCATTACATCAGTGGTTTTCAAATTTTTTTTTCCGGCGACCCAGCGGAAAAAAATTGTTAATAGCAGTGACCAAACGGGGCTGGAGATGAGGAGTTTGGGTGTGGGAGAGGCTCAGGGCTGGGGCAGAGAGTTGGAGTGTGGGGGTAAGAGCTGTAGGGTGGGACCGGGTATTAGGGGTTCAAGTTGCAGGAGGGGGTCAGGGCTCTGGGCGCAAGCTCTGGGGTGGGGCTGGAGATGAGAGGTTTGGAGTGCACGAGGGGTTCTGGGCCAATGGGAGTGCAGAGCTGGTGCTCGGGGAAGGATCAGCGCATGTAGTCCCATGGGCCTCCTGCCTAGGAGCCGGACCTGTTGCTGGCCGCTTCCAGGGCACAGCGCGGTGTCGGAACAGGTAGGGACCTGACCAGAGCCACTGCAACCCAGTGCCTTCCATTCCATGACTCAGTGCTGGGTCACGACCCACAATTTGAAAACCACTGCATGAGCTCTATCCAGAGATCACATTAGCAAATTCTTCAGCCTTTACAGTACAGACACCGGGAAATGTCTGTCAGTCAATATAATGGACTCTGCCTGAATATGCAAACTGCCTGAAACAATAGCTCTGAAAGGAGCATTAACTGCTTCATTCATACAAAAGGAACTCTGAATCCCAATGAGACAATTAAATGTCAACAATGTTACCTATTTTTATGCTAATCAAGCATGCAAGAGGAAAATTTGGGCAATCCAGTGAGCATGGTGCCTCGTGATGGCATTGCTAGAGTAAGTACCACCATTTTTTCCCCCCATTCTGACCCCACATCTAATCCATCCATCTCAGCCTGGGAAAGACTGGTTTCCCTTAAGATTTCTTTGAACTATTTATGAGGCACAAAAACACAGTCAAATGTTGTGCCAACCGGAAAAACCCCCAGAGAAAACCCCCTGACCCTGAGAAAATAGCATCAGACTTGCAAAATTCTCTTCATCCACTTACTTGTTGAGAGTAAAGCACAAGGTTTTTTCATTAGTGATCAGATGTCAAGGAAGAGTAGGGGAGTGGGGTTTTGTGCTTAGCATGGTGAGTTTGCATGACAATTTTACAAGACTGTTTTAAAGTTCTGCTACCAGATACCCTTATGTTTTGGAGGGTTCAAATAAACCACTGGGGAAATGTTTGTCCCTGAGCCTGAAATCTGAATGCCAAGTCTTAACCAGAATACAATTTTGTTTAGCAACCATTTGAGAGAGCTGAGATATTAAACCCGGAACTATAGAAAAAGCAATATGTTTACTTTTTACTTCTGTGGTTAAAAGCCTAATAGCACTGTAAAGATTGATGCCCCACTGAAACATAGAATGGAAGAATATGACCATTCAAGCAGAAACATGGTCATGAGACCAAAATTAACACCCAGCTATGTTTGGAACTACCACCACAGGGACTGTAATGTTTCCAAGTGGTTAGCAGCTATAGGCTAGATCTCATCTGAAAAAGAGCAGCTTCCCTGTACCACCCAGCACTCCCTAGTACCGTGTCAGGGCATTGAGACTGGCACAGGCAGATAAGCACATCCCCCGTTGAGATACCCTGCACCACTCTGGATTTTTCCTGGTTGCTTCTCCTCCAAACACTAACCAGATCAAACCATGCCCTATGAGAGATGCGACAGGCAAACAGTCTGGTACATGAAGAGTGAGTGAATGAAGGACAGCAAGGGAAGTGCCAGTGCCAAGGGGGAAGATACAGTGACCGAGAGTAAGAATTCTCTCCTCTCCCGGATATCCTGGGAATATCCTAACTTCCACAATCTGCTTGTGGGACGTGTTGGGGTCTTGGTGTTAATTCTGGAGCCTGACACACATTGCGTTGTGACAGGACAAAGCTGACTCTGTGAGGCCTTTCAAGTGACGTTTCAGCAGCGCCACCTTGTGACAGCCAGGTAGAGGCCCTGATGACCTTTCTGCTGAGGTCATGCCTACCTCTCAATGCTAAGTGGTGGCCATTTCTGACAGTATGCCAGAGAAGGTCTTGTCCAATCCAATGACAACTCCCCTTTTCCCTAATCCCTCCCCCTTACCCCCACACTTCCCAACTCCATCATACCCCATCATCAAACCCCTGCGTTTCAACTCCCCACACACCATCCTCCCAACCAATTGACAACCTCCCTCTCTGCTTTTCCTTCCTCACCTCTTCCCAGCCCCGCCCCCCTTTTGGATGGCAACCCCGAGCCTTCCTCTCGCACCCCACAACCATGCCTTTCCCAGCCTCAACCCACCTCACCATCCTTCCTCTTTCCCCCACTCACTGATAACCACCCTTTTCTCCCTCCCTCCATTCCCATCTCCGAATGCATCTACCCCATGCTCCCTTCCTTCCCACTGACAACACCTCTCTAATGTCCTCCCTGCTCCCCCCACCATCACATACACCCCACTCTTGGTTGTAATAACTCGGCCTACAGATTTACCCCAATGGTGAGTTTATCTGTACAAACTGAGGGTAAGCTCATAAAGATGTCACAATAACCTGTACCAACAAATGCTGAAAGTATGAAAGGGAGACACAAAGACTGAACTAGTCCAAACACAACGGTCAACTGATATAATTCAAGGCTTCTGTTAAGATAATGCCTTGTAAACAATGCGAGCGTAGAATCAGAAATCAATGAACCAAAACTGGCGTGTTGGAAACCAGACCTAATTGATGAACCAAATAATGAGAGGACGGGCTACTCCACCCATCACTCTCTTTGTGGGTCCTTAAAGAAAGACTTTTGGGAGAAAAATTGGCTTCTGGAGTGAGCTTCACCATCCTGGCTCCCACCCCCCACGATGTCCTGGGACCCTGGGCCTTTGTCATCCTGAGTCTAAGAGATGTATTGATCACACAGGGCCAGAGAGAGGGACTCAGATGCCGCTGCCACCACCTCTGCAGGCACCTGCTGAATCCCAAACACCAGCTGGGACGGAACAGGATCAGACTTTTAACAGCAGCAGCTCCAGCCCATCTCAGCTAGGCTTCTTCCAAAAGGACAGTTATTACCATCTTTGATACCATCTAAGAAGCTGTCAAATAGCAGAGGAGCTTCCCCCTAAAAAACTCTCCAGCCAAAGGGACAGGGAACAAGGTACATTGCTAATATGAAAGCCTTGTTTCAAATGCTTTAACTGATTTCCCTTCTTTGCTATATCTTTCGTAAAAGGATTTTTAATGGCGTGTTAGCCATGGGACTAAATGGGCTGAGCTCTCCGTATACCAAACCTACTACAGCGGACAGTAACTGGGTTATGTTAACACCTTAGACCCCTGTAACCCATCTAAAGCAATACACCATCCTCCAATCCCCAATGACAACCCTCCAATCCCACTCTGCACCTGACTTCAACCCCACTCCTA
>ML677389.1:2910263-2947869 GCA_007922305.1 Dermatemys mawii
GGGGTGGGGGCAATGGAGGGAGGATGGGGATCTGAGGGTGGGGGGCAATGGAGGGAGGATGGGGATCTGAGGGTTATCAGGTCCCCCAAGTTGTCTTTTCTTAAGACTTTAAACATGCCCATTTTTTAACCTTTCCTCACAGCTCGAGTTAAACGTCTGATGATTTTTGTTGCTCTCCTCTGGATTCTCTCCACTTTATTCAACTCTTTCCTAAAGTGTGGCACCCAGAACTGGACACCACACCTCCCTAGTGCCATGTAGAGCAGGGTCCATTCCCTTCCATATGATACTCCTATGACACCCCAGAATATCAGCCTTCTTCACAACTGCATCCCATTGACGATGACTTTCAATTTGTCATCCCCTAGGAGCCCGACATGCTTTTCGGCAGTATGACCCCCCTAGTCAGTTATTCCCCATTTTGCATTTGAATTTTCATTCCTAAGTAATGTACTTTGCACTTGTCTTTAGTGAATTTCATCTTGTTCATTTCAAACGAATTCTCCAATTTGTCAAGGTTGGTTTGAATTCTAATCCTGACCTCCAAAGTGTCTGTAACACCCTTCAGCTTGGTGCCATCTGTAAATTCGATAAGTATACTCTCCACTCCATTGTCCACGTCATTAATGAAAATATTGAATAGTGCCAGCCCCAGGACTGACCCAAGCAGAACCCCACTATACACACCCCCTGAATCTGACAACCATTCATAACCACGTGGAGTACAGTCTTTCAACCAATTGTGCACCCATCTTATAATAATCTCATCTAGCCCACATTTGTCCTTGAGGGGGCCATTTAGGGATCTGGGGCAAAAATTAGGGATTGGTCTTGCTTTAAGTGGGGAGTTGGATTAGAGGATCTCCTGAGGTCCCTTCCAATGCTGATATTCTATGATTTGCTTATAAGAATGTCATGGGGGATTGTGTCAAAAGCCTTCATCAAATCAAGCATCTACAGTTTCCCTCCTGCCCCCATCCACTAGGCCAATAACCTTATCAAAGAAGGAAATAAGATTCGTTTGGCATGATTTACTTTTAAAGCCATGCTGGCTATTTCTTATCAACCCATTATCCTCTAGGTGCTTACAAATGAGTTGTTTCATCAGTTCCAATATCTTTCCAGGCACTGAAGATCAGCTGGCTGGTCTAGAAATTCCCCAGGTCCTCTTTGTTCCCCTTTTTAAAGACAAGTACCATGGTTACCCTTCTCCAACCCCCTGCAACCTCAACTCCTCCAGGAGATCTTGAAGATCATTGCTAATGGTTTTGAGATTGCTTCAGTTAGTTCCTTACATACCTTTGGGTGAATTTCATCAGGCCCTGCCAACTTGCATATATTGAACTTACCTAAATATTCTTTAGCCAGTTCTTTCCCTGTTTTGGCTTGTGTTCCTCCCCCCTTGTCTCTTGGGACATTTTAGATTTCCCTTTCTTTAGTTCACAGGGTAAAGAAAAAAAACGAAGCTCAGGCTCGATCAAGCTGTTCTATTCTTACCCATTCCATCCGGCATGCTGCATTTGAGCTGTTCCTAGGAGCGTGGCCTAGGATCCAGGTAGCTTGTTGCATGTGGTGATACAGACCAAGCACGTGCAGGGGGAGCATGGGACAGATGGATTTTATTGAAACGCAGGCACAGCAAGTAGTTTCCTTTTCCAAGAGGAAGATGATGAAGCGCGTTTAGTGCTCCGGGACCAACCCCAGCCTCTATCCCTGCCCTCCCCCCGCACGCACACACTGGTTTTCCTACTCCAGTCCCAATTTACTCAGGAGACATAACTGCAGCATTACAAATAAAAACAAACTCCCAGAACAAGCACCAGCTGTTCTGGGGGGAAAAAAAAACAACAAAAGAAGGCAGCAAACCACCCCGCTCCTCCCCCCGTGAACTCTGTACAAGGACACATTGAACCAGTCTCTGGTCAACTGCTAAAAACGCCCCCAGCCCTACGGCTCCAGCAGCTTGCCCAGGAACCGCAAGTTGAGGATCTTGAGCTGCTCCTCCAAGTCCATGCGGACGATGCCGTCCTCTCCGTCGATGCTCAGGAGGACGCCCGTCGCCTCCCGGTCCTCCCCAAGGATCACCTTCACCTGGAGAAAGCAAGCACAGGAGCTTGAGGGGCAAGGGGATTATGCTCCTGCTAGATTTGATGCAGGAAGTCAGAACGGACTGTATCCACCGGGAGGTATAAGGGGCATGGTTTGAGCATAGGACTGGTTGCACCGGGTCAGTAAGTTCCCATCTATGATCCTCGTCTGGCTACCCCAAATGCATTTATCTTTCCAACCCCCTGGTACGTAGGGCAATGCTTTAGGATCCAGAGATGGAAAATGCTAAAAAAAAAAAAAAAAAAGGCTAGGTGGCATTATTATCCCCATTGTACAGATGGGGAAAACTGAGGCCCAGAGAGTCAAAGTGATTTGCCCAAGTGAAAACTGAACCCAGCTCTCCAGAATCCCAGACTAGTCTCCTAACCACTGGACCATCCTTCCTCTCTACGCAATACATGTGGTGGGGAGGGTTGTTTGTATGCTCAGTACAATCTTGATTAGCTGAAGGCTGGTGGAGATAAGGGAAGTGTTCAGATAAGCAAGGGAGCCAGTCGGATGAGCTCGGAGTTGAAGGAGCCCCTAAGAACAGACACTAAGGTGGCCTCAGATTAAGCAGGCAGTCACCATTTCCATGTCTTGTCTATTCAGACTGGAAGCTCTTCAGAACAGGGCTAGTCTCTTACTCCATGTCTGGGCAGCGCCTGGCATGATGGGCACTCAGCCTCAGTCTGAACATGAATATTCATGACCTCTGCAGCTTGGAAAGAGCAGCTGCATCAGAGCAAAGTTTGACCATCACATCTATTAAACCTAAGTGCCATTCTAAGTGCACGTCAGATCTTTAACTTCCTATTAGTCACAATGGGGATCCCGGACAAGCATAACTGGCAAAGGAACTATTCTCTCTTTCATTCTGTGGTGCCCACACCATGCCATGTATTCCCAAGCACAGAAGACAGCATGGTCCCAGCTCCGCGGAGTTCACAGTCTAAAAACATCTCCATGGATGATGATTATATTGCAGGAGCACCTAGGAGCTGCAGTTATGAGCCAGAACCCCATTGTGCCAGGCCCCGTACAGACAGGGTAAAACCTCCTGGGTGACCTTGGGCAATTCATTCTCCCCCCACACCCTCCCATGCCTCAGTTTCCCCATTGGGAAAACAGGCATGATGACTCTGACCTCTTTTGTAAAGCGCTTTGAGGTCTGCTGATGGAAAGCACTAGGTAAGAGCAAGGGATGATGGTTATAACTGTTTGAATGGGGACTATTTTCGTGGGACATATTACTACTATCTGAGGGACAATTCCCTCCCCTTGTACTCCTAATAATCTAGGGCCAGGGCCATTGTCTGCTCTGTTTGTACAGCTCCTAGCACAAGGGGCCCCCATGGCTGTCTCATAAGCAATACCGCACCAACCAGGAACAAATGACTCTTAATCAAGACCCAACACAGACATACAGAATCAGATTCCACATAGGACAGTACAATCCAACCACCGGAGAAGCTAGAAATGCAATTTGATCAGATCCGCCAGACAGACGGGTTGGCATTAACGTACCTTATTGTTTTTGGTCGGTATGACAGGCTCCAGATGCTCACTCGAAATGCTGACCACCTTCTCGCTGTCCTTCAGGTAGACTGAGCACATTCCGCCCTGATGGGAGAGGACAGCCCGGTCAGGCACCGACACCAGAGACCACGCGCTCTTTCAAACCCGTTTGTAGATCACGCCTGAGCTCAAAAACCCAAAGCTGAGAATCATCTCTTCCCACCCCGGGATGAAAACCCTCTGGAATTCCAGGAAGATTCCCACTGATCCCAAGAAACTCTGTTCCTCCCTCAATAGCTACTTCGGGTTCCTCCACACTGCAAGCGAAGGTCAGATTGCAGACTGGCGGGCTTTGATCTAGCTCACACAAGTAAACCAACAGCTGCGTACACACATCAGCACAGTATTGAGCAAAGGGTAGCCATCCACGTACGTGCCCAGGTAGCTACACACATCGACACTGCTGTTACCCACACCCAGCTGTGCCGCAGAAACAAGACACAAGAGCCTCCTCTGCAGCCTGTGGTGTCTGAAAGGCCTGTGCGTGCGTGCGTGCTAGCTGCTACCGAGTGCGTTCTTATAGCTCATCTTCCTCCCCTTATCTTTCCCCTCCCCCCCTTACTGGCCTGGCAACTGGACACGTTTGGTTATTCACCACGCCACATGTTCTTTATGTCTCTCGCTCTATTCTCTGCCTCCCATGCACTATCCTGAACAATTCAAATCTGTTCACACCTGCGTCCCTAGCCTCGGTTTGCCAGAAGCTGGGAATGGGTGACAGGGGATGGATCGCTTGATGATCACCTGTTCTGTTCATTCCATCTGGGGTACCTGGCACTGGCCCCTGTCGGCAGACAGGATACTGGGCTAGATGGACCTTTGGTCTGACTCAGTACAGCCGTTCTTATGTACCTGGTGTATGCATGAGGGAGGGATAAACATTGGAGGACAGACGCCAGACCCAGTACAGCTGTGCATGCAGGCGGTAGTTTGGTTTGACTTTGTCTGGGTTTCTCCCCCCACACCCTCTTCTCAACACCTGCACGATCCACATCTCGAAGCTACAAATACCCTGAATTAGACCAGATGGAGAATTCAGAAGTGACGGCGGCCTGGGTACTTGCTTCTAATCCGCCATTCCAGGCAGGGCAGTTCGCTACAGCAATATTCTCCAGGGCTTTTCCCAGTCCTAACTCAAGAGGCCCCAGGGAGTTGCCCTCAGGCCGACAATTCCACAGCACAGTAATTCTCGCTGTCAGGACGCTTTCCTTGGTGCCGAGCCAGAGCTAGACTAATTTCATCCTGAATTATTCCAGACCCTTCCTTAGTAATTACACCCATCAGACGCTCCCTTATGCCCCTCTGCTCCCCGGCCCAACGACCCGAAAGCGGCGCTCTCTCCGCTACGCACCGTCACGCTGCGGATGACTCCCGTCTGCCCCACCACCTGGCTGTCCACGTAGGTGTCTCGAACTTTGACCTGGATATCAGTGGTGACCCAGTCACTGGAGTTCTGCTCGATGCCAGAGCCAGGGGTGTGAGGGTTGTAACCCCCTGGAGAAGGAGCCCCTGGCGTCATGGGGCTGTAGCCCACTGGGCTGGGACTGGGGCTGGCCTGGGGGGAAGAAGCAGCACAGAGTTAGAGGTCTCTGCTCTCCAACATTAGCCCCTCACAGCAGGAATTCCTGTTGGAACAGGGCCACGTCTCATCCTGGATCTGGCTAAGCCAATGACAATTTGCGTCTCGGCCTGGTATTTTACCCAGCAAGGAGCTTGGACGGTACCTGATACGCCATGGGTGACGGGGTCGGGTGGTAACTGGCTGGCGAGTGGGTGTTCTGGTAGCCTACAGGGCTAGGTGCCACCTGGTGGTAACTCTGAGGGCTGGGGCTTGGCTGATACGAGCCCTGAGGAGATGGAACAGCGTATGGAGAAAACTGGTCAGTGTTGTACCTGCAATGAGAAGAGACAGGCAGTGAGGAGGGGGTAGGAATAGATGTAGGAACCCAGCGGGGCTCCAGTCCATGTCCTCCTGCCCTAAGAGATCAGGGCATGGAGCCATAGACACAGGGACTGGAGATCGGCTCCGTTCCTTTCCTGGACTGGCAGCACCCACAAACACAGAAATATAATCTGATCCCCGGAATCAAGTTTGGGGTCTATTGCCAAGCTCCGGCAGGCAGATCTCCTTTCCGGATGGGCGTGCCCGGAGAGGGAGCAGGGTCACCGCAAGGCACTGGGACACAGCAGGTTGTGCCACGGGGAAGGGAGGAATGGGCGCCATGAGGCTAGAAAGCGATGCAAGGCCCACATCAGTAAGTGCCCAGCTCTGCTCTAATGCTGGGTGCAGAGATTCACCCCAACCTAGCAAGAGACGCTCCAGGGGTACGCGCACTCACATGGCTGGGGTCCCCGGCGTCTGCGGCTGGTACGGCGGATTGACCTGCGGAGACGAAGGGTCGGGGTAGCCGGGAGTCTGGGGGTTGGGGGTCCCCCCGTAGCCTTGCGGAGAGGGCGTGGGCTCATCATCGAAGCCGTATTCAAACTCCTCATCCGCCCTGGGGAGGAGAACACATCATTCGCACGGCACGTGGGAGACACGACCACCCCTCCCCTGCCCTCCCGTTAGGAGCACACTGAAGTAATCCGCCCCCCAGCCCGGCCAGTTCTCCACTCTCCAGCAGAGGGCACCACACTCAGATCCAGAGTTCACTTTGAGCTCCTGTGACACATCCGGCCACCCGTGGCCGACCCTCTCCGCCCCGGACGAGCGCGCACGCGAGACGAACCTGGAAGGCGTATTGGGGTTGTTGGGATCCCAGGCCCCGCTCTGCGCCGGCGTCCGGCTGCCATCGTGCAGTGGCGTCTGGGAGCCGTAGTGCGGGGTCCTGCTGCCTGAAAGAGCCCAGCGCACGCTTGATTAGCGCCATGCCCGGGCAGCGGAGATGGGGAGGGGCCAGGCCCTAGGTCGCCCTTCTTCCATCCACACCATGTCCCTCCCCCTGCCGGGATCTGGGGGAGAGGCGCAGGTCCATCGGGCTCCGCTATGACCCAGCACCATCAGGTGGGGCAGGGAGCACGGGCACAGATAGAATGGGTCAACTGCAGGGCTGGACAGCTCCTCCGCCCGTTCCCGGGGAGCCCCCTACCATAAATCCTCCTACCCGGGGCCCAATTCCCCCTGCCCCCGCAGCAGCAGGCTCAGCTCACTCACCGTCGTGCAGCGGAGTCTGCGAGCCGTACATGGGGGTGCGGGAGCCGGAGCCGTACATGGGGGTCTGCGAGCCGTACATGGGGGTGCGGCCGTAGGCGGAGGTCATGCCGCCAGGTCTCCTCGAACCTCTGCCAGCGAGAGAGGAGTTGCTGTACACTTGCCTGCTCTGCCCACCACCAGCGGGCCTCAGCTTCCCCCTGAAGCCTGAAGCTGCCATCAAGGGTGGGGGCACTGAATTGAGCCCAGTTTGCCACCAGGGGCACCAAGTTGCCATCTGGGCTGACTTAGCCAGGGTCCTAGAGGTTAGCAACTCCCTTTCTCCTCCAGGAGAATTTCCCCCTGCTCCCCTTCCAGCTGGGGGAGACATGGGGATCTCCTCTGCCCCCAGCCTGATTGGCACACGCTTCAATCACAGAGCGGGGCTGCCAGCCTCCATTCTGGGCGTGATCTGCCCCGATCTGGGCCCCGCATAAGACAAGCCTATAGCACGGCTCCCAACCGTGAGACTCAGCTGACCGCCCAGGAGCCTGAGTCACGGACCAGGACTCAGACCCGGACTCGTTAATTGCTCCGGTCTGGTTTTCCCTTTGAAGCACCTGGCTTTAGCCCAGTATCCCGTCTTTCCACAGCGGTCAGAATGACCACCGGTCTGAATGACCACCGGTCTGACTCCGTACGGTCATTCTTATGTTCTTACTAGGCTTCAAAGCGCCTCGGTTACAGACCAGGCCACCAGTGCGCCAGGCGCTGTACAAATACAGGAGTGCAGTCCCTGGTGCAGCGACCTGGGCCAGAGCTGACCCCAGGACTGCAGCTTGCTGGCGGTGGCAGCCCAGCCTGGGTTCCCCCGAGAACAAGCCCCGTCTCCCCCGCCCGCCGCACTTACACGGTGGTGAGGCGCTGGCGATCCACTGAGATGGTCTGGCAGGTGGAATGGAGCTCCACGCGGGCCGTGGACTCCGTGGCATCCTTCACCACGCCGATGTAACCTGCAAGAGACAAGGCCTGAGCTCTCCCAGCGCCTCGAGATCCCAAAGGGCATGCAGCAGGGGGCACTCAGCCTGAGCATCGCCTAGGGCCACCCGGAAACCAGGCCACGAGCCAAGCGCACGTGGCCAGAGCACCAGCTGGAATCCGAGCGCCTCTGCTTTGCGGTAAGAACTTGCTGGGAGCTCAAGTCTTCTTGGTCCTCACTCCATGAAGGGGGGTGGGGGCAGCCCGAGGCTGGGTTTGAACTTCGGAGCTTACCTTAGGGACTTCCCCTGTATGGCAAGGACAGACGGGCTGTCCCCTAACAGCAGAGACTCCGCTCCCTCTTGGGCATGGGAGCAAAACCCATAAGTCCTGCCTCCCTGCTCTAACCACTAGACCCCACCATCCTCCCACAGCCAGGAATGGAACCCAGGAGCTTCCCCCGCAACCACCTGGCCCCAACTATAAGACCACAAGGTGACCCGCTGCCCCTGGGAATTCCTCACTGCTCAACAGCCCCCACAACACACTCTAATGGAACAGACCTGCCAGATACCTCCCCAGCCCCTTCCTGCCCTGCTACAAAAGGGAGAGGACCGGCCCCGTCCAGCAACTGGCTCCTTACCTTTGTAGGGTCCTTGGGAGATCCGCACCGTCTGCCCAATCAGGTCATTGTCCCTGCGCCCGCGGCCTCGGCTCATCCCGCCCCCGCCGAAGCCACCTCGCTGTCCTGTGGAGGGGGTGCAGAGAGATCAGAGCGGAAGGTGCCCCTAGGACTGCAGCCTCACGTAATCCCAGCGTTACCGACCGTCCCACACACACACCTCGCTATATAGGACCAAAGGTCACTGGAGTGCTGTACCGGCCCACTCCATCATGCAGGGCCAGCCAGGGGTGCTATAAACCCCGGTGGGTGAGCCGGAGCCAACAGAAACCCCGAACCGAGGCCCAGCCCCACAAGACACCCACCTGCCGCGCTGGGGTGCATGGGGCTGCTGATCCGAGGACTCATGGGGGCGAAGCCTCCAACGGTGAAGTTGGTGACGTCCCGGGGCTGCGAGAGGGAAAGCGCGTGAGAGCAGGAAGGGGAACCCTCCCGCATAGCTGGGGCTGCCAGGAGAAGGGAGGAATCTCTGGGTTCATCTCCCCCATGCACAGCTGGGAGTGGGGGAGGGAAAGTCCCTCTGGGGCCCCCCCGAGATGAAACCTGGTGATGAACTGAGGAGCCAGGGTGACACAACGGGGTGCTATGTTCCCCCAGAACCAATGAGGAGGAAGTAGATCCACTCCCCACAATGCAACCACACTGGGGGGTGGGGGAGTTCCTCTTCCTCTGAGCCACCCAGAAGCTGCTGACAGGAGTTTATGTTCTTACTAGGCTTCTAAGCGCCTCAGTTACAGACCAGGCTCCCAGTGCGCCAGGTGCTGTACAAATACAGGAGTGCAGTCCTGTACCTGAACTAGGCAGCCTGAGCCAGCCTCATGGGGATGGGGAGGCAGATCCAGGACAGACAGGCTCATGGTACAATGGGGAGGCAGGACACAACACCGGACAGCCCATTGATCTGCTTCAGGCAAGTCCCACCCATCCCACTAGCTCTGGTGAGGCCCCGGGCGTCTCCCTGGGCTTCTTACCTTCGAGCCCCCAGCCAGCACCAGGTGGCGAGTCTTGCACACAAACATGCCCCCGTTCTCCACCAACTTCTTGCAGTGCAGGAATCCAAAGCCGCGGAAGAGGTGTCTGATCTCCCCCTCGCGACCCTGGGGAAGGAGAAGCAGGGAGGAAGAGTTATTCCGGGGACCCCCCTCTAACCCGGACACGCTGGGGCTGTATCCAGAACCCGGCTGCAAGGCAGGGAGGCCAAATTCACAGCCCCCCCGGGGGCAGGGCATGTCACAGAGTCAAGAGACAGCTGAAGTTCCCAGTCCCCGAAGCCTGCCCCTCGGCACTGAGGAGAGAGCACCTCACCCACCACTGCACTGCAACCACCTCTGGAATCCAACACAGCAGCTGATCAAAGCTGCGTAGCAAGGGACCAGGACAGGAAGTGAAGAACAAAACCGTGCCCAGGTGCAGGGGGAACCCAGGGCGGGGGAAATTAACAGGGTTGAAATACAGTCACAAACATGCTGACTCTTGTGAAAAGTGCCATGGGGTTTTTAAGGCCCCCCCCCGGCCCCCCCAGTCAGGGTGTCTGTTTACTGAGACAATGCTTCCAGCTGCATGTCACCCCACAGGGGGCTCATGGCAAGCCCCACATGGAGGTCAGCAGTGATTCCAAGTGGAGACCACACCCTGAGCAAGTTGCCGGTTCTCCCCTCACCTGCCCCCAGTGATCTTTCCCCTTGAAGTACCAATCCAGCCCAGCTGCAGCTGCAAGAGAGCCCTGAGAGGGGCATGATCTCCTCCCCTCGCCGGGACATGCTCTTCACCCCCCTCCCCACGCAAGCCCAGGGCCTGCCTCTCAGGAGGCCCCTCGCCCCTTCCCTCACCGAGTGCGGCCCGTCGATGACTTTCACAATGTCCTTGACGTGGATGTTGTTCTGCTCCGAGTCCAGGGCCACGGCGAAGCGATTGTCCTTCTTCCGTGTCACAGCCTGATGACGGACTGTCACCACCTTGCCATACATGTTCAGGACCTGCACGGGGGATGGGGAGGGAAGAGAGGAATCACCATAGCCGGGGGCGGAAAGGAAATTTTCCTGCAGGTCAGACTGGTGGAGACCCAGAGGGCTTTTCACCTTCCTCTGGGGCCTGGGTCATTTGCTGGTTGGCACTGGAGTAAACGGTGGGTTCTCTGGAACCCGAAGTCTTCAAATCAAGACTTGAGGCCATCGACAACTCAACCAGAGGCTCCGGGTGGAGCACCGGTGTGAGTGGGCAACGTTCTCTGGCCTGCCACGTGCAGCAGGTCAGACCAGATGATCACGATGGTTCCTTCTGGCCTAACAGTCTCTGAATCTATGAGACTGGCTTGGGAGTCCTATCTCCTGGCAGTGTCTCTATGTGGGGGCTTCTGCCCAAGACCCCAAAACAACCCAGAAGCCCAGAGGGACTAGAGCCCTTGTAAATAAGGCCAGACGGGACCACTGTTCATGTGGTCTGACATCCTGTATAGCACGGAGAAAAGAACCCAGGCACTTAGGATTGCAAGGACGCTGGGAAAAAACTCAGCCGTCTCCTCCCGTCAGGCCCAGGTCCAGAAACAGGAACCCACCTTCAGGCAGAACGGTGAGTTCCAGCCTCAAGCCAGGCAGAGGCTGTGGCCAGATCATTTCGATCCCACTCATCCTTAAGCTGATCGCCACGCGCAGGCGAGAAGCCCAATGCCGAAGAGATCAGAAAGGAATTCTCCTTCCCAGCTGGCGGGGTGCACGCTGCTGGGAGGGATCGGACCCGGGCCCACGGCAGAGGCAGGGTGACAGGCTGCCCAGACCTTTGGTCTGATCCAGGGCAAACGCTAGGTTTCTCCAGCTACAAAGTCTACCCGGAGAGAAGCCGGCAGCCAAGGTTCCGAGCCATCTCGTTAGCGCTCCAGCGAGTGTTCAATGCCCGACGCCGGGAGAGCGACACCCACTCACCTGGAAGGTCTCCCGCTCCAGGCGGACGATCACCCCGACGGTCTGGGGATCCAGCTGGACCAGCTCCCCCCATTCATGCTGCCCACCCACGTCCACGCCGGAGGCCGTCTCGGAGCAGAGCTGCAGGTCCCGAGGCAGCACCTTGAGCTGGAAGAGGGGCCGCGAGTGAGCGAGCGGCCCTGGGAAGGGGGCCAGTAGGAGGGACGCGCCTGGAGCTCCGCCACTGCCCCGCTCACCTCGTGCATGGTGAGGTCGGAGAAGAGGATGACGAAGTTCTCCTCCACCCGCACGATCAGCCCTGTGTCGCCCTCGAAGCGCCCGGCGATCACCTTGACGTGGTCGCCCATCTTGAAGTACTTGCGCAGCTCCTGGGCTGGGAACTCCAGCATGTCCTGAGGGGGAGGGGAAGGGGAACGGGGTCAGGGCAGGACACGGGGGTGGAAAAGCCGGGCACAGGAGGGCACTGCCTGTTGCAGGGCTCACAGCTCTGTTTTACGTTCCTGGGCTAATCCCGGAGACGTCTGGGATCACAGGCACAGCAACCAGGAACGTGCCTTCCAAGAGGCCTGCCGCCCCCAATAGCTACAGCCAGTAGTATCATATCCGGACTTGGTCTCCCACATCCTCCTTGGCAGACAAAGGGCCTGGCCGCCTGCCTCATACCTTGAGATCCTCATGCTTGGGCATGATCGTGATTTTGTTGCCATCCACGCTCAGGATCTTGCCCTGCAGGTTGATCAGCTCCCCCTCGCACACCTCCACGTTGTCGCCAGGCTGGAAGTTGTGCTCCCGTTCCTTCCCTGCCCAACAGAGAGCACCGTGACTCGCGGGGAGGGCACTGCTGGCCCCCAGGCAGCAGCAGCCCCACACCTGCCTACAGCACGGCCCCCTCCAGATTCAGAGGCAAGACCAGAGGCGCAGCCCAACCCTCCCATTGATCCCTGTGGACTAGACGGACTCCGCGCTGCGCAGGAGTCATTGCCACGTACCTGTGCCTTCGGTAACCACCTCCAGATCGATGCCTTCCGGCTGGTCCTCAAACTTCTCCAGCTCAGACAGGGTGGGCTTCACCCCTTCCGTGATCTGGCAGCCGGGGGGACAAAGGCGGAGAGATTTCAGAGACGAGAAGGGGAGACAGAAACCCAAACAGAGCTTGTAGAGCTTCCCTCCAAGCTGAGGTTCCCCGCTGCCGGGGGTCAGGCTCCCTGCCTTGCCCCGCAACAGGAGACGAGAGCGGGGCTTTGCTCCAGGGGTGGGCTCATCTAATAATATATGGAGATATACCTATCTCATACAATGGGAAAGACCTTGAAAGGTCATCGAGTTCAGTCTCCTGCCTACACTAGCAGGACCAAGTACTGTCCCCTGACAGATATTTTTTTGCCCCAGATCCCTAAATGGTCCCCTCAAGGATTGAACTCACACGCCAATGCTCAAACCACTGAGCTATCCCCCCTCCCAATAATTTGCTTTATGGGAGATGTAGTTCAGGTAACTCACCTCCTCACTCTCTTCTATGGACCAGGCTCTCCAGCTGGACTACATTTCCCATGATGCACAGAGGCCAGAGACTCCCATGGTGTGCCTCCAAGAGGGGAAGTCATGGTGCCTCATGGGAGATGTAGTCTAACCAAGAAGGCCAGCCTATGGTGGAAAATGGGAGCACAAGGCACCAGAACTACAACTCCCTTGAGGCACCACAGCAAAATTTCTAGACCAGAACAATTTTAATTTTTGAATTTTTGCCCAAAAAATTAAGGTTGTTTGGGGGGGAGGGGTGACACCCCAAAAACCTCATTTTCTGACCAGCCCTAACCTATGCCTTGACAGATCTGGTTCCTGCTCAGGCTCAGAGCCCCACCTTGACAAGGGGCTCTCGGCACAGACACTCACCACGGCCGACATGGCAAAGCTCTTGAAGAGGAAGCCCTTGCGACTGTAACGATTGCCTTCGAAGATAAGAAAATCGCCATCGGAAGCAACATCTCCTCCCAAGGACCTGATCGGGGGAGCATTAGAGGGTCAGGTACCCACAGCAGCAGCTTTCTCAGAAGAGAGACAGCGGAGCTGCAGGGAATGATGGTTCTACCCATACTGCCGCGGGAGGTCAGGACTCCAGAGTTAGGTCTCTCACCAGCAGCTGTCTGGATTGCCAGCCTGGGGCAAATCCACCCAGCTCCCAGGGCAGGGAGGGGGTCCGACTGCCCTTCCTATGGCTCAGAGTCCCTCGCCACTGAAAGAGCCTGAGTCCCAGTGCGCCTGTGGATGGAGCTGGAGGAAGACGTGATGGAAGGATGACAAATCACCACATCTCGATCCACCTGTGACCCAGAGACCCTACAGTGCCAGCTGGCAGAGGGCTTTACAGAGATCCGTTGAGTCAGATAGCTGCATAATAGTTCCCCAAAGGTGGCATGTGAGGCGTCTACCAAGAGCCAGCTGCTCACTGATCATAATCACTGCAAAATATCTGTACGGATAATATATAAGGGGCTACCTAGCGATACTGAATGTTGTGCTCTTAAGGTCTTGCAGTTAAGGCAGGTCACCAGGCGGTGACTACCTCAGATATGTTCCTTTCAGGCAGGAGGTAAGACACCTATCTCCCTGTCTGGCCATGTGTGTATCGGG
This sequence comes from Dermatemys mawii, assembly GCA_007922305.1. Lineage (NCBI taxonomy): Eukaryota > Metazoa > Chordata > Testudines > Dermatemydidae > Dermatemys > Dermatemys mawii. The sequence goes on from ML677389.1 coordinate 2,924,269, forward strand.
TGTTGTATGTCTATTTGCCAACAGGGCCAGATGCAGAATCTACAGGAAGAAACAAACCCCAGGGGTCCTGTTTACGAATAAAGACAAAGGATTGATCTGGGATATCACAGAATCATAGAAAATATGGGTTGGAAGGGATCTCAGGAGATCATCTAGTCCAACCCCCTGCTCAAAGCAGGACCAATACCCATTTATATCTTGGGAGCCCACTGAATCCTTCACCTAGGAGGCAAGCTGGGAGCGTGTGTACAGGAAAGAAGAGTCACAGCTAGTCAGACTGAAAAGTCCAGCAGGGATTTTAGGAGAGCAACATTCTATAGACCACGAGAGGTCATCTTCCTTTAGCCTGAGCTCCAGGAGGCATGTTATGGTTTTATTTTCTTTGTAACCATTTGTTTCCAGTTCTTCTTTCTACTACTTAAAATTTCCCCTGCTTTATTAAATACACTTATATTAAATTTCACTATAAACCTATCAAAGGGCAGACAATGTTCCCTTACGCTAAGGGCACGCCGCCCGCCCTGGATCATCCCCTGCAAGAAACCAGCAGCTTACCGGATCTTTTCAGCATCAAACAGCCGCTGGGGCGGCCTCTTGAACTTCTTCCGCTTGGCGAACCAGTCCTTCTGCAATTCAAGGAGAGGAGGGGGAAACAGTCACCCCTGGGCCTGGGGGGTCAGGAATCCCCACCAGACTGTACGAGCAGGGTACTGAATGCCATCAACAGACCCTCTGGAAAGGCATTCGCCTGCCTCTCTCGGGGGGGATAACAGAAGGGCCCTGCTGATCCTAGGGCAGTAATCCACAGCAAGGTGCACCAGGGTAAGCGCTTGACAGTGGAAAAATGTGTCCCCTTGTCATCAGCTGGGTAACTAGGGGGATACAGACATGCCAACACACCACCCCTGCCAGCGCTGGGGCACCAGGGCATTAACAGCCTTCCCTCGCAGGGCGCTCAGAGCGTGGGGAATCCTGCCACCAACATACCAGGCTCATGCGAGCTTTGATGCGGTCAAAGTCGATCCGCGGGATCATCTTCAGAGAGATCTGGTTCTGGCTTGGCTCAACGTAATCCACCTGGAAGGGAAGATGACATGAGCTCAGGAGAGGAGGAGGGAAGCGTCCCGGAGACACCAGCCGCGGCCAGTCTCACTCGCAGCAGCAGGACAGGAAGACAGTGGAGGCGCCTGCTGGGTCCAAGGTCACGCTAGCTGGGGAGAGAGCAGAAATCGAACCCACCTTATTGCAATTTCTAGCCCCCACCCCCACTCCTGGCAAGGCCAAGGATTCCCAACACCCAGCTCCTGGCTCCACTGAAGACAATGCTCCCGGACGCCGCTGACAGCCTGTCCCAGCTTAGAGCCTCCCGGTGCAGGCATTAACAGGACCTCTGAATGCCAGCTGCCTGAGCCCCGACCCTCTGTTCTGAGCCAGCCAGTGGCCCGGCCCGTACCTGGGCAATGTCATCCTTGTAAATGCCTCTCTTGAGCCGGACCCAAGACTTGGGCTTCAGGTTGGTCACCTCCTTCACCACCTTCAGCACGTCTGTCATCTCCTTGATGGGCACCATCTGCTGGTTCCAGTAGCCCATCCGCAGGTTGCCCACGCCCTCGATGGCCTGCTTCACGTGGGTCTGCTTGTAGGCCTCCACGTAGATGTAGCCCTTCACGTGCTCGGGGGCCACCACAGACTTGATCTGCAGGGGCTACGGGTGGGCAGAGAGGGAAGTTCGGTCAGATATGGGAGCTGGTCTCAGGCTTGCTCCAGCCTAGCCAATCCCCCTTCAACAGATGGAAGCCCAGCTCAAGTCAGGAGCCGCATGACCCACTCCCATCTCTCAGCGAGCTCTGCGGGTCAATGGCACTAAGCCACCCCACAAAGCTGAATTGAGTTGGGGGCCAAGAGGACTCCTGTCCTCCATCCTTACCGTGTCTGTGAACTGGTAGGCGATGAACTTCCTCATCAGGGCTATAGCGGTGGCACGCTCCTCTCCAATCTGGGGAGAGAGAAGAGAAGAGAGGTGGCCGTGAGAGAAGTCTCTAGCCAAAGAGATACCCCCACGCCCCAACTCGGAGAGGCGGCGGCGTTCACGGCTAACGAAAACCCAGCCATGGGGCAGCTGGAGCTCGTGACTCAGGATTTAGAGGGGTTTCAATAGCCTCCTCCCCTGGCTGGAACGTACCTTACACTTCACAGTCCAGAGGTTAGGATCCCTGAGTGGAAGGAAAAGAAAAAGAAAGGCAGTTAGCAAAATAACCTTTGTTATTTGTGACACGGGTGGGCCAGGTGCCAATTCCTGCCAGAGCCCCAGGCCAGTTCACCTGTGTATTAGTACAGACCAAAGCGATTGTTAAATGTTTAAGTCCTGGTCTACACTGTGGGGGAGGAGAAGGGAGGATTTTATCGCAGCGTCTTAACGGCGGTGAGTTGACTGCTGCCGCTCCCCCGTCAACTCCACTTGTGCCTCTCTCAGCGGTGGAGTACAGGAGTTGATAGGGGAGCGCTCGTGGATCGATTTATCGCGTCCAGACTAGGCCCGATAAATCGACCCCCGATCGATCGATCACTACCCATGATCTGTCAGGTAGCGCAGACCTGCCCTAAGAGTGTAGCTGGTGTTTAAACTTCATGAAAACGAATTGGCTGTTACTTGTATTTTCACTTATCTGTATCCCATTGTCATATAGCAGCAAACGTACACTGCGTATACCCCCTAACTAAATGGAATGCAAGTGAAGAACTTCAACAGAAAAGTGCTCATTTCAAAGCACAGGTTCACTGCTGGTGATGATCGGAGATCGAAGACTCAAAACACACTCCTCACTCTCTGTCAGCAAAGGAAAAGCCCACGTGGGTAGAGACCCGGTCAGGTTGTTTTCTGGGAAAAGCTGTGGATTCAGAGAAAGATCCTCGATCTCCAGACTGCTTGGACTCTTACAGGTTAGTGCACGAGATGCAAAGCAGAGATCCCCAGAGACAATCTAGGTACCCTGAAAAGACTTTTGGGAACCTGGGAGTTTATTACATCCCTGCCAGCATTTGGAATTACAAACTGACTCACCTGTGCATATATTTTACCTGCTTTTACCTCTTAGTAACTCTTTTCCTTTTCTTAACTAATAAACCTGTCGTTAGTTCATTATAGACTCGGCTGCCAGCCCTGTCTTTGGTGTAAGATCTGGAGTACCAGTTGATCAGGGGTAAGTGACCAGTCTCTTGGGACTGGAAACAACCTAAATGCAATGTGGTTTTTGGCATCAGAAATCATTTCATCACAATGCCCAGTTTATCCATGTCGTAGATAGCCTGGAGCGTCCAACGGACTGTCTGGGACTCCCTGGTAAGCCTGGGATAATGTCCAGGAGTTCGCATTTATCTCCGGCTTGGTGAAAGCTAATTACAGGACACACCACCAATCTGCAGTGTCTGTTTTCCGATAGGCTGCCCTCAGATTGGCACTCACGGACGTGAGCCCCTCCAGACAGTGCGATACCTGGTATCCCCCTACCCATGCCTCCCTCTATGTCAGGGTCTCTCCGCTGTGTCCCTTCACCCACCACTCCTGGCCTGATGCCATAGCCCATTCCCTGCCCTACCCTTCACGCACCCTGGTCTTGGATGACCTCCCATCCCCCCTCTCCACCAGGTGCATGTTCTCCCGGGCAGAAGGGCCTTACTTGACACCGGGCAGTAACTGCTGCTGCGTGATGTCGTCTGAAAGCTCATCAGAGCCGCCGTATACCCTGCAAGGGAAACAGAAGAGGTGGGGAGAAGTGTCAGGCCCAGCAAGGACAGCATGAGCTGGGGGCTGTGACAGCAGTGAATCCAAGAGGCCAGGGCGGTCGGCCGCTCTGTGCATGCCCCAGGGAGGAGGGGAATTATCTGCACCCGTTCAGAACCGAGCTAGGAGAACGGGCGCTCTAGAACCCGCCGGCGCTTGACTACATTCTGAGTCAGAGCAGCCGAGGCGCTAGCTGGGTCAGTTACAGACCCGGGGAATCAAGCAGAGCCTTTGCAGGGCTCATCTCAAAACACCCCAGGCCTTGAAGGAAATGGAAAAAGTCCTGGTGTTTCCCAGGAATCCATGCGGCAACTGACAGCCTCTGTCTGCTCCTGCCATTCGGTCCCTTTCCAGGCTGCAAGGCCTGGGGTTGGGGAAGAACCTGGCTACCAGGCCCATGAGGACTGGGGTCGGGAAGAGCCCGGCGTCACTGTGGGGATGATGGAATCAACGGCCCACCTTTCCCATGGGGATAGGAAGAAGGAATCAGAGGCCCACAGGGAAGGAGTAGGAGGCAGGTGCCCCTGAGGGCTGGGGTGACTGCAGGAGTGTGGGCACACTTAGCCTGGAGGATCTTGGGGGAGGGCATAAGGAAGAGATGACCACACACCGCCACCCCCACTCTGCCCTGGGGGCCGTGCACTCACGTTTCTCCCACGGAGGACTTGGCGTATTTCTTCATGTAATACTCGCCCAGCTCCTCCTCGCGCTGGTCCCTGAGGAGAGACAGAGAAGGAGAAGGCGTGAGGGACCAGACTGGACCGACGCAGGCCACAGCCCCCGCTGGCAGCACAGAGACCCCCAAGCCCTGGGGAGCCTGGACACCCCGGGGTGACTGAGCTCACAGAGACAAGGGATCCTTTCCCCCACCAAGCTCGCAGAGCAAGGAGTCACCCAGGGAGCAACACAGGTGCTCTGGGATCATGCCCATTGGCTGAGCTGAGGCTGCTATAGGATATAGTCCAGTCTCCCCAGCAGAGGGGGTAAAGGGCCCGGGATAACGGAGCATATACAGCAGCCACTGCTGCCCTCTGCTGGGCACGCTCAGACCTACTTTGGGTTCTTTAGGGCGCCCCTGGTGGAGATTATTTTCCAGCTCCACCTGAGAGGCCCCGGATCTGATTCCCCACCGCGAGCTTACAGTGGACACCAACACCTGCACGGCACAGGCCGAAACCTCATCCCACTCTCTGGTCCGCGGCTGCTGCGTCCCACCCACCCCTCAAGCACAGGATAACATCACCTCCACAGGTTCTGCAGCCTCCGGGCCCCAGAGCGATCCTCGTCCAGAACCACATTATCAATGTTGGAGGCTGCAAGAGACGCTGCGGTTAAATAGCCCCCACACCCAGCACCGCCGGGGGAAGGGAGAGCCCTATACATGGTCCTCAGCCTGGCCAACTGCCTGAAGGGCGGTCGATCAGCAAAGCAAAGGTGAGGCCTGGGAAGGGACAGGATGGCGGGAAGCAAAATTCAGCCGCCACCCGTAACAGCCGCCTCCACCGACTGTCCTCTCGTGACTGGAGCACAAGCAAGGCAGTGAACGGAGCACCGGCATTTGGAAGAGGGATCCCGGACTCTGTGATCCTCACTGCAAACACGCTGAGCTTGACTCAGTTTCCCTATGCTTCACCGATCTAGGCAGCACCTCTTCCTCTGCTGCAGAGTCAAGCCACAGCTAGAGCCAGGCCATTACAGGGCAACAGAGCCCAGAGCTGTTGCCACTACAGGGCGATAGAGCCTACATGAGGCAGCTTCTGTGACCACTATAGGAGATTGCAAACCCACTGCTCCGCTCCGATTAGCCCTCCTCCCCCACCACATCCCCAGCCTGCTCTGTTGCTGCCCTGGCCAGACCAGCAATTGAGCCAAGGGTCGGATACTTTCTCCAGCATCATTCCTGGGGCCCACCCAGCTGAAAGGAAGTGGAAAAGACAAGGCAGCTCTGGGAAGGGGTGGGGTGGGGAGGACTGTGAAGAGGCAGGGGCTGGAATGAAAAACGGGCTTACCTTCAATTTCTTCTGCTCAGGTGGTGGAGGGCGGACAGTATGTGCCAAATAATAGCATCAAAACCAACCACAGGGTGAATGGGGAACAGAAAACCGGAAGGAACAAAATTAAGATGTGGCACAAACCAAGCAGGTGCGAATGAAATGCACGTAAATTAAAAACAAAACACGCACACACGAGGGGGAGATGGGGAGAGCGCTGGCAAGGTGGGCAGGCTGCCACGGCAAAGAATTTCAGCGTCTGATGGCCCGGGTTATGGAGGAGGTGCTAATACTCAGTAATCCCTAGCTCTCGTGTAGTGCTTTTCATCGGATCTCAGAGCTCTTCACAGAGCAGGTCAGACTGGTTACCTTCATTCTACGGATGGGGAAACTGAGGCACAGAGCGTGGAAGCAATCAGCTTAAGGACACCCAGCAAAGCCAGGAATAGAACCCAGGTCTCGTGAGGCCCGGTCCCGTTCTCTCTCCATTAGGCATGGCCTCATTCATTTGAATGAATGCCACCCTTGTTTGGTGAAGGTGGAGCCCCAGCCCGAGACAGGCAGACCCCACAGCGTTCCCACAGGGGGTGAGGAGGTGGGGGGGACGGAGGGACAACTGACTGATCGAGATAGAAGAGCCCTTTTACCGCCTAGCGGCTTTTAAGTCGATTCTGCTTGAAAAACAAGGGCATCAGTTAAGGAGAGTGTGGAGAGATCAAGGAAATAGATCCCTAATTGGCATTACATAGATAGGACATTCAACACCCGGATACACACAGCTCTCAGCATGCTATGGATTCTAGCAAGTATACTAGTACTGCAGCAAAACACTGTTCCGTTCAGCAAAAAACAGATCTAGAAAAGTACTAAACTAGTTCAAAATTTTACAAACTTGTTTTTGGTAGACACTTGGCCAGTTTTCAAAAATTCTCCCGAATGTCTTTCACCAACACATCCCTTCCTGAAGCCTTCTGGGTTTGGAACATTTGGGACAAAAATTTCCCACCAGAAAAAAAAAATATTAACCTGCTGGTCAGTCTGCTAAGCGGCTTTCCGAGTGATCAGTTCTGACTGGTCAGCTTCATCGCATATGGGGGGTTATGTCTCTAGAACCATGGGGCAGGGGTTTGCTCAAAGTTCATGTGTCAAAAACAAAACTTTTTCTGCAATTTCCAGCAGAAAAAGTTGGATCGTCACAAAAGACGCTTTGTAATTTGCCAAACTTTCCATAAGAACGGCCATGCTGGGTCAGACCAAAGGTCCATCTAGCCCAGTGTCCTGTCTTCCGACAGTGGCCAGCACCAGGTGCCCCGGAGGGAATGAACAGGACAGATAATCATCAAGCGATCCATTCTATCGCCCAATCCCAGCTTCTGGAAAAACTTCCACAACTTTTTCTGGCCCCAATTTGGAGCAACATTTTACTTTGAAGAGGGACTTTTAAAAAAAGACAAGTAAAGCAAACTCAGCATCTGAGAGACTCCTGTCACTCCATGCTCACTCACACTGCCAGGCCCAGACATTCACACTAAGATCGGCCAAACTTCTTAACTTGTGTATTATTATGTCTGTGTGTGTGTGTGTATTGCTGTAATGCCTCAAAGACTCAGTCAGGGACTAGAAATCATGGTGTCCTGGCTGCTATACATTATTTCTATTAGGAATATTATGGTAGGGCTTCGGAGCCCATTGTGTCAGGTGCTGTACACAGAACAAAAAGATGGTGCGGAGATAAAAATTCTGTCCTCAGTTCCACTTATGCAACCCCGCTGGCTGCTGTGGAATTCAGCTCCATGATCACAGCTCGGTTAGCGATCATTCTGATGATACGTGAGCCAGACTAGAAACCAGCTCCCTCCCTCGGAGCTGTGCTGGTTTTTCCAGAGCAAGCGGGGCAAGCAGTAGCCAACATTTCTATTTGTCCCTAAATTTAGCAGTGAGGATTCTCAACACACAGGGAGCAGATGCAGGGAGCAGCCGTTTTTCTAATAAATCTACACCGACAACAGAGCCAGCGTCCTACTGTGTCTCAGGGCTACAATAACCCTGTACTAGTGATGGACCATTAACACCTTTCCTGGGACCCGCTAAGGCTGCTCTGCAGTGGCACCTACACAAAGTCCCCATTGAAACGTTAGTACAACTTTGGCAAGTGATCTTAAAAGGCAAATTAGGCAGCGTATTGCCAGCTGCCCTCTCCCTTGGCCTAATCTCAGGGGAGTTGTGAGCTGGGCTTGATCACGGAGCTAATCAAGAGCCGAACCCCATATAGTGTCACATTTCTATGGATCAAGAACGGTCAACGCACAGTACAGAGAAAGATTAGAGTCCCGCTGTTTTAGGTGAGGGGAAACTGAGGCAAGGGGGGGACGGGGACATGACTTCCTAACACAGCAACTTGGCGCCAGGGCTGAGAAGAAAAGCCAGAAGTCCTGCTCCCAGCCCCTCTGCATACACCCCTCCCAGAGCTCGGGCTAGCTGACTCCATAATCACTAGACCACCCTGCCTTTTGGAAAGGCAGCGGAGAGGGAAGATTTCCCTTCTGATGGGGAGGGGACACGTCCGGAACCAGGCAGCAGAGCAGCTTTTAAGTGACAGATAAAAAGCTGGGGCTTCCCAGCCGCGATGGGATTTGAAAGCTCCTCTCCCTCCGGCTGCAGCGAGTGGTTTACAGGGCATGGCATGCCAGCCTTCCTGCCTCCCTCCGTATGGGCCCTGCAGCTCTTCCTCAGCAAAAGGAAAATCAGAAGGAGGAAAACTATGTTCTCCACCGTTAGCTGCCAGGGAGGAGCATGCAAAGGAGTGAAAGGATAAGGAGCAAAGCAATGTCAGAACTCAGCGCATGGCACTGGGGTTGAGAGACACGGACAGGATGCTCTACGTCACCCCATCCTCAAAGCTCCCTGCACCGGGGTCTTGTCATTCTCATCCCACAGGGTTTGCAATCCAGCTCGAGGGGGGACAGGTGCCTGGCTAACCGGCAGCCACTCACCGCTCCCCATGGGAAACACGGCCATTGCCCTCAACTAGTAGATGGAGAGATTCTGGCTGCTAAATCCGTGCTGGAGACGGCTGGAAAGAAATGCTCAGCTGGGGAACCAAGGAACATCACACCTGGAATGTCTATACTGGAGAGTCCTGCTAACACCCCATCCTACCTCGCACCGGGGAGGCTAAAGAGCAGACCCCTATTTCTCCCCCAAGTCAGAGCAATTGCTCCGGAGCTAGCTGAAAACAGGGGAAATGCCCCGGGGCGGTGCCAAATCCCCAGGAGTGGGATACGGGAGGACACAGCCCTACCTTTCTCCAGAATGTCCTCCGCGCCGTCCTCCCACTGATCCTCGTCTTCGTATTCATCGTCCACATCTGCAGGAGAGAGCGAGCAGGGGAGACTTGCTCAGTTAACTGGGCTGCAGGAAACAGCTGGCCAGAGATGCCACATGGAAAGGGATGGCCTAGAAGCCGCATGACGGAAACTGAAGCCGCTTTGTGATCCCTGGCCCGAAGCAGAGGAAGGCAGAGAGAAATCGGACCAAAATTCCTGAAGCCCTCAGCCTCAGGGGAACCCCTGTGGGCTGTGCACAAGCAGACATGAGATCCAGTCCACAGCAGCCGTGCCCTGGGGAACAGCACTGAGCTGACAGGTCTGGCTTTTCTCTGATCCTTTAGGGGCCTCGCAGAAGATATGGGGAGGGTATCTAGACAGCTGCTCTTAATTAGCATTTGCTTAGTCCTTCGCTAGTCCCACTCACACCAGGAAATCAGAGCACTCTGCACACAGCGAGTCTCCTAACCAGTCACCACCTGACACACTTTCCCAGGGGATAGGAAAGTATTTTATGCCCATTTTAAAGCAGGGGAAACTGAGGCACAGAGAAGGAAAGTGATTTGATCCCAAGGTCACCCAGCAATTGACCGGAAGGGCTAGGAATAAGGGGCTCTGATCCCCCACTCCCCTGCTCTAATGTCGAGACCCAACTCCCCTCCCAAAACCAGGGATAGATCCCCGAAGTCCTGACTCCCAGCTCCCTCTGTTCCTACCAATCACACTGCACAAGCATCCCTGGGGGCCTCAGTGTCACACACATACACAGCCCTTGAGGTTCCTTACCGGCTTCATCCAAGATGAACCCTCCGTGTCTGGGCTTCTTCGGCGGCCGATCATCATCGTCCTCCTCTTCCTCCTCATCGTATTCTTCTTCCTCCTCCTCTTCCTCCTCTTCAGCCTCCTCCTTCTCGCTGCCCCCGACACTGGCATGCTCCTCCTCTGCCTGGGCATTGCAGAGGGAAGCTGATCGGTTACAGGGCCAATGCCAGCCCTGGACTCGCTGGGTGGATCATCCAGGAACTGGTCCATCTCCTCTTTAGAGCTTTCCCCATGAGAACCAGCATGCACGGCCCATGAGGAAGTAGGGGGTGGTTAGGATGGGCCTGGCTTCCCGCCCCTGTCTTGCAATCGGCCTCCTCCAGCCATGGAGTCAGCACCCCCAGAGCAGAGTTCAGTCTCCGGGATCTATTTAGTCCATGACCACTCTGTCAAGAAGGGGCAGGAGAAGGACAATTGGGCAGGTGATGTGTGGCATGGACCAACTATCCTCCTGGACTGACATGCATCAACTCACTTCAAACTCACTGGCCAGACCCCAGATGGCAGTTTACTTCTGTTACCAAAAGGTTTTAGATTGAAACTGGGGAGCTGTGGCTCCTGCAAAGCTCTTCACCTGTGGATGTCAAAGTGCTTTAAAAAAGGGGGTGGAGAAGTATCATTTCCCTCCTTGCACATATGGGGAAACTGAGGCACAGAGAAAGTGACTTGCCTCAAGTCACACAACATACCTAGACATATCCTGACTCCCAGTGCAGTGTCCTATCCAAGTTCCAGTCCCCTGAGGCATTCAGGCCCTATCCTGCTTCTTAAATGCCAACCCCCTCCCCTGCAAAACACATTCTTTTAGGCAGTGGCCACATCTCTCTTTCAGCCTCACCTCGTTCTCCTCTACCTCCTCCGCCTCGCTGCTCCGCTCACTCTCATCCTCGGAGAAGTTGCTGTCCTCGCTATCCGACATCGTCACGGCGTTCCTGGATTCTAAGGGGATGGAATTTCCTCCTGAAAAATACCTACAAGAACAGGGATTGCTCTCAGAGAAAGGACCTAAATGGACTTCACTCCTGCACCGTCCATCCAGAAATCTCAGAGCTCTGTATAGCATCAATGAGTCCACCCAATTACCCTTGCAAGACACCTATTAGCCCTGTTTTATAGGTGGACAAACTAAGGCACATTCAGGTTAAAGTGATTTACTCAAGAACCACCAGCTGTGAGTGTTTATAAAACCTCCATCACTGGAGTACTCATGCCCCTTACAAATTGCAATAGATACGTCTTTCAACACCCCAAGGAGATAGGGAAATATCATCATCCCCATTTTACAGATGGGAAACTGAGCGACTTCGGGCACCTAGAGAGGAACACCGGGTAGGTATGCCCAGAAACATCCCCTCTTTGTTCATTGAATCGAAGTCCTGTGCCTCATGGTAGATGGAACATGATCAAAAGTAACAGTCAGCATGGATTTATCAAAAACAAATCATGTCAAACCAACCTGATAGGTTTCTTTGACAGCTAACAAGCCTTGGGGATAGGGGTGAAGGTCATATTCCAAGTTACAGCCTCAAATGTCCTGTAACCTGATGGGAGCTACAAGGCAACTGGGTGAGGAAGTGGGTCTTCACAGCTCCCCATGGAGAGTAGCTTCCCAAGTGCAGGATTACCAGGTGCTGAAATCCAGCTTCTGAAACCTGCCTCCCTCCATGTACTTGGAGAGCAACCATTAAAGACTCCCCAGGCCAGAAATATGAATCCTCTCCCATAACAGTAAGCCCAGCTCCTCCAGACCTGGGATCAAAGAGTGCAGATCAGAGGGACCCACTCATCTGAGTCTTTTCAAGTCAGGCCAACAGAGGTGCATGAGGAAGGCTGGGGTCAGAGATCAAAGTCAGGGCTGGCTGGAATTACAATCTGAATCGCCTAGATCAGAAGCAACAGATCACAAGTCAGCATGTGTATGCAGATGTCAGAGGTTTCAGGTCAAGGTGAGAGGACTAGGGTCAGTCGTCACAGGTCAGTGAGTGCGTGTAAGGGTGGGTTGGGGTCAGAGGTCACAGGTCAGAGAGCTGGGTCAGAAACCACAAATCAGTAAGTGAACACAAAAGTGGGGTGGCTGGGGTTAGAGGTCAGCACAGGAGGACACAGGTCAGAGCTCACAAGGCAATAAGTGAGTGTGTAAGGATGGGATGGGTCAGAGGTCACAGGTCAGCAAGTGCAAACAAAATCTGGGTAGGCTAGGGGTCAAAGGTCACAGGTCGGTGAGGGAGAGCTGGGTCAGAAGTCACATGTCAATGGGTGCACACAAAGGTGGGGTAGCTGGGGTCAGAGGTCAGCACAGAATGATCGGGGGTCAGGGGTTGCAGGTCAGTGAGGGGTCAGGGGTCACAGGTCACCACAGACAGGACCAATCACCCCGACTCTCCTTTGCCCGGCCGGGGTCGGGCCCCTCCCGGGGTCAGACGCGCTCGGCCGGGCTCGGCGGCCTGCTCAGGCTCCGGACTCCAGGCCGCAGCGAGCAGGGGGCCCCTCACCCCCCGCCCCGCGCCGCCGTCCCCGCCCCCTCACCGGCCTGCGGGCTCCTCGAGCTCCTCCCCGCGGCGGCTCCGCTCCCGGCAGGGCCCAGGCTCCGGCCTCTCCGCAGACCCCGCTCGGCTCCAGGCGGCGCCGCCAAAACCTCGCGAGAGCGGCCCGGGAGTCACGTAGGAAACGGCAGCGCGTCACGTGACGACGGACGACGTGGGAGGGGGGGAGAGGGAAGCGGAAGCGCGGCCTAGTCACGTGAGGCGAGCGTCACGTGCTGGGAGACAAACCTCGACCTTCCGCCCCTCCCCGAGGGTCACGTGACGGGGGAAGCAGCAAAGGTTTGAGGTACGGTGTCCGGGAGGGGTAAAAAGGTGAGGAGGGCTCTTAAAGGGGCAGGCCCCCAAAGTGGAAGGTGAGGAGCTCACAGGAGATAACTGGGGCATGCGATGGTAAAGAGGTGGGGGATCCCAGAGAAGATAATCTGGGGGGGGTATTAAAGGGGCAGACCCGGGGGATTGGGGCAGGCCCCAAAGGGTTTGTCCTGCTTTAGCCCTGCACTGCCACACACACACCCACACCCACACACGCCCTCCAAGTCCATGCCCCTGTCTCCTGTTTAATCTTCCCAACCCCAGCACTGTAACCACATTGCAGCCATTCCCCGTCTTCGTTCCCGCCCCAGGGCTGTTTGCCAGGCAGCTGCTCTGCACCATGCGGAATAAATCTAAGGGTTCGTCCACACACACGCTCACTGGCTGCGCTGCTGTAGCGCTTAGTGGAGACGTGATCTCCCTGCCGATTGCTTCGGTCCACAGGAGAAGCCCTCCCGTCGACGCAGTACTGCCTGCAGCGGGAGTTAGATCAGTGGAACAGCGCTGCTCAGGGGTGTGGAAAATGCACCTGACAATACTGACATAGGTTTGTAGTGTAGCCGAGGGCTCACACTCTCTTCCGGCTTTGGAGTCGATGAAAAGGCATTCACTTGATTTGTGGAGCCAGGGGCAAATCTCAGCTCTGCGAACTGGACTGTGGAAGCCTTTCTGAAACTGGAGCTCCAGTTTTATCAGTGCTAGCTGATAGTGCAGTCTGCTAATTCAGCATACCTCGATTCAGACAATAGGCACGGTTTGCTGACGAAGGCACTCAGGCCAGGTTTATTGCTCTCAAGGCACAATTCTTGGTTACAGGTACACTAACTCATGAGTGCCCAGTGGCAAGGGGTGATTCAGTCAGTAGCAGGAGTCTCAAGGCAAGGTACCCTGACATTTATAGACTGAGCCAAACAAGTGGAATAAACAACTTATGTATCACCTTACATGCTTCATGACATCGGTTTGTTACCTCCCCTTGTTCCTGATATGTCGGATAAAACATCCCTGTTCATTTTGCTGTCAAATCATCTTATCCTGTACTAAACCGAGGTGTATCTGCACTAGCCTTCAGAAATGTATTTATCTAATATGTAATTTATGTAACTATCTAGTGTGTTATTATTTTTCCAAGGCCAGGCGTACTCTGGTTCGCGGCCTTTGGTTCAGATCTCCCAGCCTCCCTCTTTCTACTACATCTGATAGAGGTATTCACACACTGTATGGTTCAGCATTGTCTCTTACGTAGATTTGTCCTGGATCTCCTTTCAAAAGTCCAATATCATTAAATTCTTCACTGAGTTCTTTTGCCCTCCTCCTTAGGCCCATCATGGCTGCTACACTACAGCTAAGAAGGTTGCTGGGCTTTGAGCACATGCACTCTGAATGCATAGCTTTCATCTTTGTAAGTTGTTTCTGTGGTGAACCTGCCCAAGCAGCTCAGAATTCCTCCCGGGCTAATCAGAGCTGTGCCAGGTGAATTCAGCTGTGGAAGGGGTTCAAGGTGATTCTGAGATGACTGACATCAGCTTCTGAGTCAGTTTTGAAGTCAATCATCTTGCCACCACGAATATTCAGTTTCACTCTTCAGGCAGGTTCTGTGTCATCACAAGTGATAGATCCCAGAAACAATGGCTCTTGATTGTCTGTAGTATGAGTCAACTCCCTGACTGCTTTGGTGTGGCAAACAATTTCAAAATGTCCATCTTTCTTGCATTTATTACATGTGCCTCTCTAGCTGGACATGCATATTCTCTTGGGATATGACTTTTTCCACAACTTTGTGTAAATCAGCTAGAATTTGGCCCTCTTAGCCTGGGAGTTCTCAGGGCTTTTATGGTAAAGACTTTTAACTCTAAAGTATCTGTTTACGGTTTCTAAGGCCATTTCTTCACTAGTGCTTATGTCGGCAAAACTTTTGTTGCTCAGGAGTGTGGAAAAAAACACACACTCCTCCATGACATAAGTTTTGCCAGCATAAGCACTCATGCCCAGTGCTATGTCGGTGGGAGACGCTCTCCTGCTGACATAGCTACCGCCGCTCATTGAGCTGGTTTTATTATGTCGATGGGAGAGCTCTGTCCCGTTGGCATAATGCGGCTATACGCGCACCCTTAAAGCAGCACAGCTGTATCAGTGCAGCTGTGCACCTGTAAGCTTGTAAGTGTAGACATGGCTTAAACTAGTTTCAAGTTTGTAAAATTTCTCTAGGTATTGCTGTTTCACCAGTTCAGATTTTATCCTTTAATGCTCTGGCAGGCATGGCTGAGGAATGGTGTCCCTAGCCTTTGTTTGTCAGAGGGTGACGATGGATGGCAGGAGAGAGATCACTTGATTATTACCTCTTAGGGTCACTCACTCCGGGGCACCTGGCATTGGCCACTTTCTGTACACAGGATACTGGGCTGGATGGACCTTTGGTCTGACCCAGTACGGCCATTCTTATGTTCTTATGCATTTAAATAAAGCATTTTACACACACTGCCACCTTTTTGCTGAACAGAATATACTTTAGCATCCCATTACAAAATAGGCAGGAGCTTGGATCCGAGCATGTTGTGTGTAGCTGCAGAGGTCCTCCTGGGGGGCATTGGATCAGCATTCATGTCACACCCTCTGTCAGTACCTGGCTAACCATTGGGAAGTTAATGATCCAACTTAGCAGAACGAATTCAGTGAACCCTGGTCACTTGCCAGCCATCATCCCTGACGTGGGACCATCCCCTGGCTTTCTAGTCATCGGCCTGGCAGAGGTCTCCTCTTTGCAGCTCTTCTGGGAAAATCGTAAGGATCCACTGTCTTAGCTTCTCCGCCTCTCAGTACACAGTGGGGTACAAGGCAGCAAGCAAACTATAGTGGCACATTCCTTCCCTACTGTCCTTCAGTCCCCTTTTCATCTGGACAAACAACCAAAGGCAACTTGAGTTAAGTGCTGGAATAAAGGCAAATTGTCCTTAAAAATCAAAGATAGTGTCTCTGGAATGAACAGTGAGAGAATTTCTTCCATGAGGAGTAAATGCCATCTCTCTCCTCCTGCACCCCATATAGGGTTTTATCTACCTCTGCAACACTTTAAGGCCCAGAGGAATCCACAGTGTTGGGGAAACCCATTACTGGAGGTGGGGGGACATCTCTTATTCCACCAGAGATGGAAGGAAGGAACTGAAGTATGAAAATTCAGAATCAATCCAGCTTCTGTACCTGATGACTGGAGGATAGCTAATGTGATGCCAATTTTTAAAAAGGGCTCCAGAGGCGATCCTAGCAATTACAGGCCAGTGAGCCTAACTTCAGGTACCAGGCAAATTGGGTGAAACTAGAGTAAAGAAAGGAATGATCAGACACATCAATGAATATGCTATATTGAGGAAAAGTCAACATGGCTTTTTTAAAGGGAAATCATGCCTCACCAATCTATTAGAATTCTTTGAGGGGGTCAACAAGCGTGTGGACAAGGGGATCCAGTGGTGTAGTGTACTTGGACACTTTCACAAAGCCTTTGACAAGGTCCCTCACCAAAGGCTCTTGAGCATGGGATAAGAGGGAAGGTCCTCTCATGGATCAGTAACTGGTTAAAAGACAGGAAACAAAGGGTGGGAATAAATGATCAGTTTTCACAATAGGGAGAGGTAAATAGCGGGGTCCCCCCAAGGATCTGTACTGGGCCCAGTAGTGTTCAACATATTCCTAAATGATCCGGAAAAGGGGATAAAGTGGCAAAATGTGCAGACAATACTAATTACTCAAGATCATTAAGTCCAAAGCTGACTGTGAAGAGCTACAAAAGGATCTCACAAAACTGGGTGACTAGGCAAGAAAATGGCAGGTGAAAATTCAATGTTGATAAATGCAAAGTAATGCACATTGGAAAACATAATCCCAACCATTCGTACAAAATGATGGTGTCTAAATTACCTGTTAGCACTTAAGAAAGAGTCCTTGGAGTCACTGTGGACAGTTCTCTGAAAACATCCACTCAATGTGCAGGACAGTCAAAAAAGCTAATAATGTTAGGAACCATTAGGAAAGGGATAGATAATAAGATAGAACATAACATGCCACTACCTACGGCCATGTGTAAAGGACCAAGACCACTTAGAGAGATTAGTGAGTCTGCTTAACAGCCATATGGCTTTTAGCTTATGCAATAGAAGCTCATGCCCTAAGCTCCAGAGATCCCAGGTTCAATCCTGCCCGCTCACGACCAGGGTCTGTTGGTGTTATGCATGGTATATCCACACCTTGAATACTGTGTGTAGTTCTGGTCACCTCATCTCACAAGAGAGATATTAGAACTGGAAAAGGTGCAGAGAAGGGCAATGAAAATGATTAGGAGTATGGAACAGAGATTTAAAAGCCTGGGACTGTTCAGCTTAGAAAAGAGACGACAGAGAGGGGTACGAGAGAGGTCTATAAAATCATGACAGGTGTGTCCAAAGTGAATACAGAAGTGTTATTTACCCCTTCACCTCACACAAGAATTAGGAGTCACCTGATGAAATTAATGGGCATCCTGTTTAAATCAAACAAAAGGAAGAACTTCTTCACACGGTGCATAGTTAACCTGTGGAACTCATTGCCAGGGGATGTTGTGAAGGGCAAAAGTATATCTGGGTTCAGAAACAAATGGGATAAGTTCCTGGAGGACAGGTCCATCAGTGCTATTAGCCAAGATGGCCAGGATGCAACCCCGTGCTCCGGGTGTCCCTAAACCTCTGACTGCCAGAAGCTGGGAGTGGATGACGGGATGGATCACTCGATAACTGCCCTGTTCTGTTTACTCCCTCTGAAGCGTCTGACACTGGCAGAAAACAGGAAGCTGGGGCTCCATGGACAATTGGTCTGACCCAGTACGGCTGTTCTTATGATGGGAAAGATGCATGTGGTACCAAGCTGTTAAGAACTATGAGGCAGAGGGAAGATACAGGACACTCAGAGGGATGAAGATGGGACTGAGGGAGAGAAGCTAATGGTTGCAAAAACCCCCTTCTGAATGTGATCCTGGTAGAATCATAGAAATCCCGGGCACTCGAAAGTGCATCAAGCTCAGCCCTCTCTGAGGCCAGACCAAGGAAACCTAGACCAACCTGTTCTGGAAAACCTCCAGTGACGGGGACTTCCTGTTCCAGAGCTTCGCTCCCCGGAAAGTTTGTCCTGATATTTCACCTAAATCTCCCTCGCTGCGGATTAAGCCCATTACGCCTTGTCCTGCCTTCTGCGGCCATGGCAAACAACGGATTCAGCGCTGCCCGGCTGTGTCTGCAGGTGGGATAGCTTAGACATTCAGCTCAATGGGGTGCTGACCAGGCTGCCTGACTTCTGGGATCAGGGATGGAGCAACAGCCCTGCCCCTCCCTCCCTGATCTTACCTTCTTCCCTATCTGCTTGGTACCTGTCTCTATGGGCCCCAAGATAAGGATTGGCAGCCTTCAACTCTGCCAGCCAAAGCAAACAAACCCCAAGGGAGGCAGGGGAGGGAATGAACCAGGGATAGTTTTCTATTAACCTTTGATCTGTTTCATTCTGCATCTGACATTCCTTCGGGATTAGCAAAAAGCCCAGACCTGAGCTTCCCTCAACAACCCAGATGCCAGGCTGGTGGCACTCTGGCACGGCAAGGATGCTTGTGTGCTTCAGTTTCCCCATCTGTAAAATTGGGATAATCCCACCTACCTTCTACCGGTGTCATGAGGCTTTACATTTATGGGGGTGCTCAGATCCTATACTTGCGTTAATGCACAATCACCTGATATAGGTATAGCAAGATTGGATCAGACCGGTATCCTGGCTCTGACGCTGCCCAGCACCAGATGGTTCAGAGGCAGGTGTAAGAACCCCACAGTAGCAGGTGTGGGAGAATCGGCACCCCACATTAGTGAGTAGGATGAGACTAAACAGTCAGAAATTGACTTAAACTCCCAGAAGCTGGAGGTTCAATATCCTTGCCAATATCCTCTAACTCTGGATATTCTTGTTATCCACATAAATAGTCAGTCTCTTTTTGAATCTTCCTGAACAAAATCATGTGGCAGGAAGTTCCCCAGACTAACTGCATTGTGGGTTTTGTCGGGTTTGAATTTCCCACCTTTAACTTCATTCAGTGTCCCCTGCCCTTGTATTACAAGAAAGGAGGAAAAGCAACTCCAGATTCCTCTCTTTCTCCCAGTCTCTAAATTACCGATTTATCATCTCCCTGCCCTTTTGTTCATTGTTCTATGGTAACCAGCCCAATCTCTTCCTTCTCGTTATTGGAGAGTTTTTCCAGGCCCTTGATCATTCTCCTCGCCCTTCTCTGTACACCCTGTGTGCGATATCCTTTTCAACATGCGGCAACCAGCCCTGCCCACGACCGCATGTAACAAGTTATTTCTCCAGCCTCTCTAAAACCTTACCGGCTGCCCCAACACCCAGGATGCTGCATTCTGCAAAGCCTTTGACGTTGATTCAGTTAGTCACTTTGACACTGAAGCTGAACTGAAACTTGTGCTAACCATTAACAAAAAAACCAACAACCACGGAGACCGATTTTGTCTCGAGGTGCCCTCTGCACTAGTAGCGTGGAATAGCTAAATGCACGAGGACTTTGAACTCAGATCCTCAAACCATTTTTAAACTTAAGCCGGGCAAAAGACTTTTTGTGCAGCCCAGTGTCAGGGATTTTCCCTTTAAGAGACCAGGCAGTGAAACACACCAGGAAGTGAACAGATTGGAAGCAAGCGAGCTGCAGGCTTCTATAAAGATGTATTTGTGTGTTAGCCACCTCCCGGCTTGATCCCAAACAGGGGACGGCACAGCCGGAGACACAAGACCGGCTGGTATAAATCGGCACCGCTCTGACTTG
Source organism: Dermatemys mawii (assembly GCA_007922305.1). Lineage (NCBI taxonomy): Eukaryota > Metazoa > Chordata > Testudines > Dermatemydidae > Dermatemys > Dermatemys mawii. Next base: position 2,943,882 of record ML677389.1, read on the forward strand.
AAACGTCTGGTTGACCCTGGCTCCGGTCCTTTTCTTCCCCTTTACTATCCTAGAACTCATAATAGGTTGACCAAGTTCCTTTCCAGGGAAATGACCCTCTGGCCTGAGATAAATCCTGGGGATTTTTCAGACAATATATATATTTTTAAAATAACATTACGCGAGGATGAAAAAATAGGGCCCAGCACGCAATAGGGGCTACACCCTTAGTTAACGCAGAATGGTCCCAGAAAACCCATTTGTAAGTTTGCCCCTCCCCATGGATCACCTACACTGCTCCCTGCAGCACAGCGCCCCCTAGGGCCACACAGGGGCACTGAGGTCAGACTGGCTGCCCGGGGAAGACCGCCCTCTACTGGCCCCCCTTCTCCCTGCAGTATCGCACTGGGGTCAGCCCTGACCACCGGGGGAGAGCGCCCCCTACTGGCCCCTCTTCTCCCTGCAGCACAACGCTCCCTAGCGCTGCACTGGGGCATCGGGGTCAGCCCTGACTGCCAGCGGAGGGTGCCCCCTACTGAGTCCCTGCCCCGCTCCTTGCAGTGCCCGGACCCACCCTGACGCACGGGCGAACGCTGCAAGCCCTCACCTGTGCCCAAGGCGTTATGCTGGAAACAGGCAGGGAGGTCCCTCCGGTCCCTCTGGGTCCCCGCCGCCAACGGGCAGCGTGGCTGCTCTCACCCGGGCCAGGAAGGGCAGGAATGCACGTTGCTCCCCTGAAGCCAGCAGTCCCACTGCAGCTGCTCCAGGAGCTTGCTCAGGAACTGAGGCATGGGCTGCTCCCGGTGCCCCTCGCAGGGGTGGCATTGCCGGTCAGTCTTGCAGGTCCTGAGCTTCTCCAGCTGGCTCAGGTGTCTGATGAGCAAGGAGAGGCTCTCCGTGTGCTCCCGGTGCTCCCACCGGATCACCCGCAGCTCGGTGTGGAAGCAGTTCAGGTTCTCCGCCATGCACACCTGCTGAGGCAGCAGCAGAACGGGATAGGGGGAGGGGAGATGGATCAGATTCGGGGACCCAGGGGGCCCTTCCCATTGACCACCCCCCAGCCCCGCCGCAGGAGAGCGGGGCTCGCCACCCCAGGAACTGACGACACCTGATCCCGTTCCATCAACTTCCTTCAATGTCCGAGCCCTGCTAGGTCCGAGGCTCTAGTGGGAGCCGGGAGCCGCTCGGAAGCCAGGGCCTGGGGACCTTGCCAGCTCAAACCGTCCTCCAGCTCGGCACCCAAAATCCGATCCGCTGGCCCTTGATTGCCACCTCCTCCTGTGAAACCACTCACCTTCTTGGGCTAGAATTCTGGACGCCTGGGTTCTATTCCCAGCTCCGCCACTGGCCTGTTGGGTGACCTTGGGCAAGCCCGTGCCTCGGTTTCCCCTCCAATCGTTTGTCTATGTAGAGACCATAAGCTCTTTGGGGGCAGGGCCTATATCCCTCTAGGGTCTTTACATGCCCATAGTAACCGAGCCCCTCAGAAAGTGCGTGAGTTTCCCAGGAATCCCTAGATTTCCTATGCAAGATATGGGGGTACCCTCTCCAGTTACGTAAGAATTCGGCCTTTTGAAGCTTCCGTTTTGTCTGCTGATCACCTGGTCCGCCAGGACAACCTCAGAGGCCCAACCTCTATATAAAGGAGGAACTCACGGATATACAGGGAGTTTGTTCGGAACCAAGGCGGTCATGAACTTGTAAAACCCCTTGGTGGGGTGTGAAGGGCTGAGCCCAGGGCCAGAGCACTTGTTGGAGCTGAGGGGGAGGGAAGATCTCTGCTAAGCTCGTTAGCACACGTGTGGGGAACTTTGATCGTTTCAGTGTTTTCTCTGGGATGCTTCGGCCTGAAGAGTAAATGGGCTGGCTTAGAAAAGCCGGGCGGTACCTGTGCCTTTAACCTACAGGCAATTACACTGCTCCTAGGCCGAAGCCGTCTGTCTTGCTGGGGAACTCACAGTGTAAGCAGGGAACTATACGGACTGGAAGAACCCGTCATGAGGGAGAGAGACACAGGTCTCTGGCCAAGAGAGGTAATGGCTGAAGAGCCCGAAGCCTGGAGTGGGCGCCCTCGGTGGACTGGGAATACAGGTGTAGTTCCCCTGAACAGTGCCATTATTATCCCCATTGTACAGGTGGGGAAACTGAGGCACAAGGCAGGTATATGACTTTCGTAAGAGCTGGAAATTGAACCCAGGTTTCCTGAATCCTGGGCAAGGGCCCAAGCCCCTGGGCAATCCCCTCCTCTTAGTCTGTGTGTGCACAGCGGGGCCTCTGGGTGCCACCTAATTCAACCCACCCACAATTTATAAAACCACCCAAGAGCCTCAGCTGGTGCCAAGTGGTAGCAGGCGTGGCCAATGCCGCCACTGTCAAGCCATCAAATCCCTGCTGTGATGGGACACATCCAAACCAGGGCCTTAGAGTAGAAAGGCCCCATATCCCGTTTCCCCGCGACCTGGAGCCTGCATCGGAACCCATGAATTCACCCACTACCCCGGGCTGGGTTGGACCCAGCACATGGAGAGCTTCAAGGGGTTTGCTTGGCAGAGGGTACATACTGTGATATCTTCCGGGGTGTAGAGCGTCCCGTCGGCGTCGTCTCCCTGCAAGAGAGCAGCGCCATGGGTGAGGAGGAAAGGCCCACCCTAAGGTGGCAGCGGGAAGTTGATCTGAAAGCGCAGTGGCTATTCCGGAATAGATCCTCCATGCAGCTGCTCCTATTCCACAATAGCTGTTCCAGTCAATTTCCCCATGTAGACAAGCCAGCTCCCCGCAGCCTTCTGTTTAAATCTCCTCTGAGCAATCATGGGCCCATTATACAGATACGTCTAACTGAGACTGCACCCCGCACAGAGGAATCTGCCTGACGCATTGCACTTCTCCGTCCCCTGACATTTCAGAGTCTCAGGGCCTTTTACAGGCCACAATTAAATGAGCCTTGTAAGCCACCCCCCAGCCAATGGCAGGGCGGGATTGTGATCCCTGTTTTACAGATGGGGAAACTGAGGCCCAGAGAAGGGACGTGACACATCCAAGGTTGACAGGGGAGCTCGTGTCAAACCTGGGAAAGCAGGTGTACTAGAACTGAGAGCAGGGGGGGCTGGGAGCCAGGAATCCTGAGGTCTATCTGCAGCTCTGGGAGCAGAGCGGGGCCTAGTGGTTAAAGCAGGGGTTGTGAAGCCAGGACTTCTGGGTTCTAGTCTGAGCTCTGGGAGGGGGTGGAGTCTAGCGGTTAAAGCAGGGGTTGCGGAGCCAGGACTTCTGGGTTCTAGTCTCAGCTCTGGGAGGGGGTGGAGTCTAGCGGTTAAAGCAGGGGTTGCGGAGCCAGGACTCCTGGGTTCTAGTCTCAGCTCTGGGAGGAGGGATATGAGGGGGGCAGAGGAGTGCCATGAGGGATGCACAGAGGGTGAGGTGCCAGGCTGACGGGATGCCCCCACAACACACACCACTCACCAGCAACTTGGTGACATTCTGCAGGATCCTGATGGCCTCCTTCCCGCAGACCCATCCCCCGCGCACCAAGACACTCGTCAGCAGAGAGACCAAGAAGAGCGCGCGGAGGCCCCTCATGCCGGGAGGCTGCCTGGCCAGCCAAGGGCCATGTTCATATCCACTGCTTCCGAGCCGCAGAGCCCTCGAGAGTCGGGCGAGGTCCTAGGGTCCTCCGCAAAGCTAGCGACGGGGGCATGGCCTGGCTGTCTCAAGGGCTCTGGGCTCCCACTCCCTAGTGTGTGTCCATCAGCAGCAGGGACCTCACAGCCGTCGAAGCCCAGGTGAAATGACGAGGAGACAGACCCTGCTGGGGTGGGAAGGGGGTCAGCGGTGCCGTCGACAAGAGTCACTGGGGGACAATGACACAACACTGGCAGAGACCCTTCTATCCATCCCTCCCCATGTCTCTCTCCATCCCCTTGCCACCCCATCATTCATCCCCAGCCCTCACCACCCCTCTATCCTTCCCTGCCATCCCCATCCCACCACCTCTTCATCCATCCCTCCCTACCAC
>ML677389.1:2952869-2996872 GCA_007922305.1 Dermatemys mawii
TCTCTCTCTCTCCATCCATCCATCCCCACTCTAGTCATCTATCTCTACACCTCCTCTCTCTCTCTCTCCACCCATCCATCCCCACCCCTACCCATCTATCTCTATACCTCCTCTCTCTCTCTCTCTCCATCCATCCATCCCCACTCTACTCATCTATCTCTATACCTCCTCTTTCTCTTTCCATCCATCCATCCCCACCTCTACCCATCTATCTCTATACCCTCCTCTCTCTCTCTCTATCCATCCATCCCCATGATTAAAGGTTTAGAAAACCTGACCTATGAGGAAAGGTTATAAAAAACTGGGCATGTTTAGTCTTGAGAAAAGGAGACTGAGCAGGGACCTGATAAGCGTCTTCATACACATGAAGGGCTGTTCTAACGAGGACAGGGATTAATGGTTCTCCACGTCCACTGGAGGTTGGACAAGGAGCACAGGGCTTAATCCGTAGCAAGGAAGATTGAGGGGAGAGATCAGGACAGACTTTCTACCTCTCCGGGTTGTGACGCTCTGGACCAGGCTCCCAAGAGAGACTGTGAGGATACTGGAGGTGTTAAAGAGCAGGTTGGATAGACACTTGTCAAGAGTGGTTTAGGTTTCCCCGGTCCTGCGTCAGCACAGGGGTTGGGCTTGACGACCGCTCGAGGTCCCATGCTGTCAACCAGGAATCAGGCCTTGGGGCCACGTGGCACCAGGGGCCTCACGGCAAAGCCAGGCCTGTCAAATGCAAGAGCGACACTGTAACCACTAGACAGGCCTGCCTCAGGATCGGAGCTGAGCTCGCCGACTCCTTCCCCCAGAGCCCTGCGCCAGCAGCATCTCCCGCCGGCTGCCAGGAGCCAGCCCGCCAGTGCGGAAAGGCACCCGAGGGCCCTGCCAGTATCTCCAGCCTCCCTCAATACACCTTCTTAGCTAGAGAAGGGCTCAGCCAGAGGGCAGATGGGCTCCCAGGCCTTCAGTCCGAGAGCAGAGCCCGGGTGTGGGGGAGCTCGCGGGGAGCAGGGTCTGGCAGGGCAGCCTGGAGTCAGCAGAACTCTCTGCTGTGGTTCATTGCGGATCTGCGGCGCTCCCTAAGGACGTGTACACATGAGCAGGGGAGGGGAAGGCGACTGGCTAGCACAGGGATTAGTGGGGATTGCAGAGGCTGGAACATCCTAACGTGATTACGTCGAGACACTGGCTAATTATAAGGCTGCTGGCATCTCCATCCCCATACACACCCTCCCTCCATCTCCATACACACTGCTGCACCTATCCATCTATCCCTACACGCACCCTCCATCCATCCATCCCTATGCGCACCACTCCATCCGTCCATCCCCATACACACCGTTCACTCCATCCATCCATCCATCTCTATACACATCGCTGTGTCTATCCAATCCAACCCTATACATACCACTCCATCCATCCCCATACATACCCCTCTGTCTAGTCATCCATCCACATACACCCCCTCTATTCCCACACCCCCATCTATCCATGTACTCTACACACCTATCTTTATGCATTCCTCGTCACTCCCCTTAGCTATCCATTCACCCTACACCTCTCTGACTATCCCTGTACACATCCCTCTAGCTATCCATCTATCCCCAGACGCATCTATCTACTCTTCCATCCCCAGACCCACCTCTATTTCTATCCAGCCATCACTAGACACCCCTCTATGTATTCATGCACCCCACACACCCTTCTCTCCTTGCACACATGCCTCTATCCATCTACCCCCATACAGCCCCCTATGGCCATCCATCTCCCCACCCCTCTATCTCCCCATCTACCCTCAGGCACACCTCGCCATCCATCCATCCACCCACATCCCTGCCCACCCACTCTGGCTTTTCCTATTTCTGTCCACCCCATCCTCAGACACCCCCCTCTATTTATCTAGCTCCCCCATCCAGAAACTCTCACAACTCACCGAATGGTGTGATCGATCGAACGGTGAGTGGGACACTAGCCAGCCAGACTCCTGGGTTCTCTTTGTCACGGCGCCGGCAGGGGTGCGGGTTGGGGAGCTCAGTCAGTGACTGTTCACAGATGGAGCCATGGGGGAAAGGAGCCAGAGGAATGTGACGTATGAAAGCAAACAATGAACAAAGCCATGTCGTTCCTCATGTCACTGTAGGCCCTGCTAACCTGCCCTCTATGGCCAGGCCGATCCCTCTCTAGGTCAGTGGTTCCCAAACTGGGGTTCATACAACACTACAGGGGGTTCTCAGGAAAAAAAATCCCTAATGGAGGACAGAGCTGTCCCTAGGGACCCTGGGCAGCACGGGGCCAGCAGCCCAGAGCCCCCGGACTTCCAAGAGCTAAGCAGATCAAAGCAAGCAGAGTTATCCCACTGAGGAGATTTAAACTCCAAGACTCCTTATCAGAAACGGAAAGGGAGGTGGATATTTTTTGCTGTTTTTTAAATTAAATGGGCAGCTAGTCTCATTTTTAAAATGATTATGAAGAACAAGTTTAAGTTTTGTTGTAACATGTTGTTTTTGTTTGCCTGGACTGCTCAAGACCCGGATGCTTCTGTAGGAGGAACTCTTTGAGTTGGCCTCTTAAATCCCTTCCTGCTGTTTCACATGCGATACTCCTTGATGAACCTAGGAGCCTTGTCCTATAACAGGCTTATTCCGAGTGTTACAAGCTACGAAAGTGAGATCTTGGAAGAGTGTGGCTGTTTTCATAATGTAATAAAAATACTGTCATGATCAGTAATAATTAATGATCAACAGTGTGTAATAAGCATGCCATATGTCCAAGATCACTGCTTTTATCATTTGTACTCACGTCAAGGAGAATATCTCCCTGGAAATACTCATTTTTAGGAGGGGGTTCGCGAGACTTGACATTTTAGTGAAAGGGGTTTGCAGGTTATTAAAGTTTGGGAATCACTGCTCTAGAAATATCGCTGCCTGGGGCAATGGGGTTTCCTTGCACACCTGCCTGGCAACGGGGTTTCACTAGAATCCAGGTTCACCCCACACTAATCCAGCAGTGCTGAGTCAAGTGACACACAGTGTTTTGCCTTATGATAATGGTCCCTTCTTCCAGCCTGTGCTTTGGCCTAATTTCTCTTCCCAGTATGCTGTCTGCCTGCAACCCTCTGCAGGGCTAACTGTGTCCCAGCACTGGGTGTGGAATCCCTGTATTAACATCTCCTGCGCTCCACCCCAGAGATGGCTGCATCTCAGCACTAGGCAGAGGTGCCCTTTATAAAAAGCTGCCCCCCATTGTACTGCAGAGGTGGTTACATTTCAGTGCTGGGCGAGGGATCACTGTATAAACACCCGCCATGTCCCATCCCATAGTGGCTGCATTTCAACAGAGGGTCTCTATAAATAGCTACCATGCCCCATCCCAAAGGTGGCTGCATTTCAGGGCTGGGCGGGTGATTCCTATATAAACAGCTGCTGTCCCCCACTCCAGAGTCGGCTGCATTTCAGTGCTGCGGGAGCAATCCCTGTATAAACACTTGCTCTGCTCTTCCCCAGGGGTGGCTGCGTATCAGTGTGGGAAGCAGGACCCCTGGACAAACAGCTGCACCTCACCTCAGAGGCAGCTACATTTCATGCATGATCCTTGTACTAGCAGTATCTGCGCTGCGCCCCAGAAGTGGCTGCGTCTCAGCACCGGGGGAGGGATCCCCACTGCGTCCCACCCCACAGGCGGCTGCATCTCGATGCTGGACGCAGCGGAGCTTCTGTGCACTGTTTGCAAGGCACCGCGACAAAAAGCGCCACAGAAATGCAAAGAGAGCGGTGTGGACCAGCTACCTACCTGAGACAGGCTCACCCCGGGGGACAACCCAGCGCCAGGGGCAAGAACAGGATCGACTCCACCCAGGCGTTGTTCGGCTCCTTCCCTGCATGGGAAGGGACAGGCCTGCAGAAAAGGGCTGAATGTCTAGCATGCACCGGGCCCCTTCAAAATCCCCCTTTCTTTGCTGCGTTGCTGCAACAGGGACTGAAGCTTGATCCCCATCCCGGGGCCCAGGCTATGAAATCCCCCAGGATCAGCCCAATGGGCTACCCAGCCAGGGAGATCCCTCGCCCACAGGTGTCAGCTCCTGGGAGGGGCCCTGCTGGGCAGGTGGGAAGCGCTCCAGAGCCAGGGCCGGCTGGAGCAGGAAGGGCCGGTCTAGTGGCTGGGGAGGAAGGGGAAAACACTTACACCGTCCCCCGCGGGAGATGCGCACGGGTCCCTGCTCCGCCTGGGGTCTGCGTCTTCCTCCCGCCCGCTGAGCAGGGCAGCGTCTTGGAGCTAAGCTGGGGGTGGGGAGGGGAGGGGAAACGCCTTCACTTACCCCTCCCGCTCAGCACAAGGGGCGAGGAAAGGCCGGGCCAGGCTGCCGGAGCGCACGGGCCGCCCGACAAAGTCCAAGGAGGCCGGATGGAGGAGCGGCTGCATTCCAAGGAGGCTGGTTCCGCTTCCCCCGGGGGAGGGGAGAGGGAACCGAGCACCCTCGGTTCCTAGGCCAGGTGGCATTCTCCCCAGTGGGGAAACTGAGGCACGGAAGGGGCGGGAGAGCCTCGGCCAGAAAGGGCAAATGGCCAGCGGGGAAAGAAACCCGGGGAGTCCTGGCTCCCCGATTCCTAACGTCATGAAGCACTCTTCCCCCTAAGACAGAGCGGAGCAGTCCTGACACCAAGCCCCCGCTCCCCAGAAGCAGGCGCAGAACCCAGGAGTCCTGACGCCCCCCAAGCCCCACCGCTCCTTGCTCAGGGCTCACCTTGGCCTCGCTCAGGGATACCTCGCTGTAAATTGCTGCGTCTTAAAGCCTTCCACCAGCCCCTAGACACTCACGGCTCCCTGCTCCGGCTTGGCCCTGCTTAGTTCCAGGGCTGCTGTTCCGGGGAGGGCAGGCGCCATGGTCAACCCCCCAGCTCGGCTAGTAGCAGACTCCTTCCCTACTGAGAAACTTATCACTACCATCTATTAGGTGTATTACGGTAGCAGCTCGCCGTCCCAGCTGAGATCAGGTCTCCTTCAATGGGTGCGTCTACACTGCACTGTACCTCTGGCCTCCTGTTTCAGCCCCAGATGCTCCCCCCTCCTCTCCCCATCCACACACAGATCAGCCTGACTGGGATCACCAGGGTCTTCCTAGGACCCACCGGGGGCCTTCGGAGACTCTGCTCCAACCCCCGTCCTTTTGCAGTGTGGACCCAGCTCAAGCCACAGCGCAGAGGCCTGAACACGGCGGGGGGACCTGGGTCCAGCCATCATGAGCACAGGGTGACTGAGCCGGTGGCTGTTCAGGACACCCACTGAGGCCCCAGGCGCAGGATGTACGATGCAGGACAGCCAGACAGTGCGACCCCGTCTACACCAGCGCTTGCTTCGGTGTGACTTACGGGACTGAATAATCCACACCCCTGAGCAACGAGAACGGGGAGTCCGGGGGGGACCTTAAAGACCAACCGATTTGTCCGGGCATGAGCTCTTGTAGGCCAAAAACCCCACTTCGTGAGATGTGTGGAGAGAAAATTACAGAGACGGGCATAAATATCGATCCGTAGCTATATACACAAATATCTCTGTTGGGAAGGTAACTCCCTTCTCTTCGGGCGCCTGTCTCTGTCATTTTCATTCCACGCATCTCATTGCCACCAGGCATCCAGTCCCAGGGCAGTGGCGGTTTGTGGAGCTGCCTCTTTCGGCCGCGGGGCGTCGAGTGGCTGCCACGTTCTGGATCGCTGCCCGTCTGGAGCTGGGTTCGAGGTGCGAGGCCCCGTGTCCCACTCCCCAAGTCAGCCAGTCCGGAGCCAGCCCCCCCCTAGAGGGGAAAGGCCCCATTCCTCAACCCCTGAGCAACCCATTCTTCCTCTCCCCGCCCCTCCATCCTTGGGGCCAGGTTGGAACCAGCGCCCCCTAGAGGGGAAAGGCCCCCTGCTCCATTCTGTAACCCCCCCTCCTCTCTCAGCCAGCCAGTTCCTCCCACCAGACAGTGCCCCGGTCCCCTGCCATCAGCCTGGTTTTAAGAGCGTATTAGGTTTGGGGGTTTTTTTAAACTGACCTGCGTTGCAAAGCAAAAAATGACCCGTGCACCAAGATCTGCGCTGTGGGTTTATTTCACCGTGTCGTGACACTACAGGCAGCGCTACGCAGCGGAGGGGTGGGGAGAGGGAGAAGGCCTGGATCATCAGGACAACAGGGGCTAATGCAGGGTCCCAGGCGCCTAGGATCCACCCAACGGCTTAGTAAAACCAGCCACTTATTCTGGGTGCCCAACCAGGGTGAGGGTATCAGAAGCCTGGAGCCGTCCCCGCTCCCCTGGGCTTTAACCACCAAGCATAGGACCCAGGAGTCCTGGCTGCCCAGCATGAGCAGGGAGAATAGTTACCTGCTGGAGGCTCTGTCACAGGCATGTTTAAAATCAGGCTGGGATGTTTTTCTACAAGATCTGCTCTGGGAAGCGTTTGGGGGCAGGTCGCTGGCCTGCATTATACAGGTCAGACTAGACAATCACAGTGGGCCCTTTCGGCCTTGGAATCTATAAATTCCCCCGCTTTAACCACTAGACTACTCCCTTCTTCCCAGAGTCAGGAATTGAACCCAGGAGTCCTGACACCCAGACCCCTCTCCCCTAACTACTAGGCACCACTCCTCTCCCAGAGCTGGGGCTAGAACCCAGGAGTCCTGGCTCCCAGCTCTAACCACTAGACCCCACTCCCCTCCCAGGCCTGGGGATAGAATCCCTGGGCCGTGCATCCACTCATTCAAAATTAACAGCCCCTTTTGGAAGATTTGGGAGCTCAGCATGGAGCGTCCCAACCCACCGAATGCTCCAGCCCTCAGCTTTGTGACCCCGTGACAGCTGGTGAGAAAGCAGAGAGCCCAGGTCACGGGACAGCAGGAACAAGACGAGGCCCTGTGCAGACCCAAGGGAGTGTTGGAAGGCGACCTGCCCACAAAACAGGATCTATGCCCTCTTCTGTCTGTCCAAGGCCTGGTCTGTATCACAAAAGTGTCCTGTTTTCAAGTTTCCAGCGTGAGCCCAGCTACATCTGTATCAATGTGCTTACACTGTAGCAAAGCGGTCACGACAGGGTTAAAGAGGTTGCCCAGAGTTGCCCCCCCCACTTTCTTCCGGCACCCACTAGAGGTTAGGCTAAGGCATGACCCAAGAGCTGGGAGTCCGGCAGGCCTTTTCCGGCTTGGCCACGGCCTTCCTGTAAGAGCTTCGAGAGGGTCTGTGGGAGTTTCCTGCCACTCAGCCGGCCCGCACCCACTGGTGGGATGCAGTCAAGGAAAGCAGGGTCCCGTTCCCAGCCTGCAGACCCGCGAGTGGACGTATTTTCCCGCGCAATTTGCAAAACCAGGGCCGAGGGAAAACCCCAGGCGAGCGCTGGAGGGGGAAATCGAGGCACCTCCTGCAGAAAAGGGGGCTTAGCAGCCATCGTTCCGTCAGCTATTGCCTCGCAGATGAGATTGTAGAGCAGTTTTCCTGGCAATCAAACCTCAGGAAGCAGGAGGGAAAAGCTTAGAAGGCGGGTGCACGAGGCCCTGAAAGTGCAGAACGGGCCAGGTTCCATCGCAGGGCGAGGGGAGACGTGGCTGCGGGTCCGTGGCAGAGCCAAAAGCATCCGCTGAATATCGCTCTCTTGGCGGTGGCCTAGAGGCCAGGACAGATGGGAGGGTGAGGGTGTTAATCAAGGGTAATCGCTGGCAGAAGGAAAGAACTTGGCCCAAAGCAGGAGAATCAGGACCAGCTGCGGTTGCTGCTTTAGTGAATTGCATCACAAGAGAGTTGGAGGGATGACGGCGAGAAAGGGAGGGTAAGCCCATAATATTCCAGGGAACCCAATGAACTGGGGCTCCAAGGCACTGCCATAATACCTGGAATAGCAATAAAAATGTACAGCGCCTGGCACATTGGGGGCCTGAGCCGTGGCTAGGGCTCCTAGGTGCTACCGTAATACCAATGATAAATAATCATGGAGGTGGGTTTGCGCTCAGTTAACTAAGTTGGCTTTGAATTTGGACGGCCAGGGAGGGGTTAGTTAAATTGGTGCAATTTTTGCGTCTACACCAGCCCCAGGGCCAGTTCTCCCTCGAGTCCTGCAGGCTAGGGTGCCAGGTCAACATTTCTACGGTAAAAGCTTCCTTGTCCCTGCAAGCTGAAGCACCTGCTCCAAACAGCTTCCAGTCTAACCGGACAAAGGCACAGTTATTGGACGGATCAGAGGTGGAGGAGGGGAGGGGAAGAGACCCAGGCCTAGAAAGATGAAGTAACTTGCCAGAGGTCACACAGGGAAGCTGTAGCAGAGGTGGGAAGTGACCCAAGATCTCCTGCATCCCCCGCCAGTTCTTTAACCACAGGGTCAGGCCGCTTCTGTTCTATTGCCCCTTGTCCCTGAGGTCCATGTGATTTCACGGCCCTCCCCCAGCACCGGTTTTATACCAGCCCCCTGCCCAGGGCCAGCCACCGGGTTTGAACCTGCCTAGATTGTCTCCTTGTCCAGGCCCTCTGTCTGCCTCTGCGGCATCTCACTTGTCTTATGCCTAGCACGGGCCTCCGCCGCTCAACTAATAGAGTTGCTCCCACAGCTGGCAAATGTAGCAGACTGTTACTAGTGGGCAAGAAATTGTTGTTCTTCCTACTTGCCAGCTGGGGTGGACTGAGTTTAATTTCTCAGGCTGTCTTGATCCATTGGAAAGAAGCCAAACGGGAAGCGGGCACCCACCCCAATTTCATTTCCCTGTGTGAGTCACCTTTAACATGGCCGTGCTGCAAATTCGGGGGATGTTTAACTCCTTCCTATATGGGCCGGGCAGATAACAGTCCATATATTGAAATCAAGGCCCTCCCGCCGGTCTCTAAAGCTGACTCCTGTTCTCAGCCCCTTTTCCCTCCCAGGAAGCTCACCCAGAACTACCTATGCCCAAAGTAGAAAGGGTTCAGTGATACTTTACTGCCTCTACCTCCTGCGACCACGTGGGGACCCCAGCTACTCTGACCAGCAGCAAAAATCCAGCCTCTGTGCTCCGGTCAGCTGGAACCACAGCCTGTGAAAGTAACAAGTCAGGGCAGTCCCTTGTGAGCGGGGGGAAGGAGAGGTCCTATGGAAATATCACAGCAAGCCAAGCCAAGCCAACCGCTACGCCGCCCGCTCTCGGTCCTATATGCTGTTCAGGAAGGATCCAGTCCCGGGTTTCCTCAAGGCAAGGGATTTGATGCTGCCCGATTTCTCCTCTTCCTCGTAGTAACCCCGTTTCATGGTGGCCGTCAGGTACTTGAACAGACTCTGCAAGGGGAGGGGAGAGAGAATGCACGAGGGTGAAGCAGGCCTGGTAGGGTGGCTGGCTCGTGCGTGGTCACCCTGGGGCCAGGGAGGTGCCTTTTGCCCTCCCTGTGACAATCCACTCAAATCTTGCTAAGTTAGAAGCTTCTGGGGGGAGGGGGGAAAATCTCAGTTCGCACATGCTCAGTAGAGACTGGTTAGAGTTTGGTGACTAAATTCTCCCAAGATTCTGTCTGCACTGAGTATGCTCCAGCCCCCCGACAGAGTAACTGAGCATGCTCCAGCCCAAGGCTTCAGGGGCTGAGCAGGACAGTCCCCCTGCACGATCTGTATTGTAATACGCACAAGCAAGGGGGAGTGAACAGAGTTCCCTTTGCACTCCCTGAATACACCCCGCAGGGCCTCGCCCAGTCCCTACTTAGAGCAGCCTGAGGGCTGCTCTAAGTCATGCTCCGTCCCCTCTGGGCCCTGGGGAGTGCGCTCTGGTCATGCCCCCTGATCCGCCCCCTTTGGGCCCTGGACAGGCCTGTTCAGGGTGGACCATTTCAATCCACAGCAAGGCCCCCGGACTCCGCCAGAGGAGCCTGGGTGTTGCTGAGAACCGGGGTCCAAACCCACGACTAGGCCAACCAGGAGGACAAATCTTTCCCTGCCTCCCGCCATAAGCTCTCAAGAGATCTCGTCTAGTTCCCCTCTAAGGGGTCCAGCCCCACACCCAGCAAGGACGGGAGCCCTGCCAATGGAGCTGCTCCCTACCTGCCACGCCTCCTCCACTTCCGGCGTCCAGCGCTCCTTGAGGATGGGCTGCACGGTGCTGATGAACTGGACACCGACATACTGGAAACAGAGAGCCGAGGTGGAGGTCAGGGGGAGCCCCAGACCCGGCCCTTCCCTGGCCGGGCTCCTGGTGGACCTGGGGCAAATACAGACCGGTCCGGACGTGGCAGAGCACTGCCATCCACGCAGATCTCCCCCGGCCTGGCCAGCTGGTGGATCTATCACGCCGCACAGCTGTGTTTGTGGCCGGGCATGCTGGGGAAAGCTGGCCAGACCGGCAAATGCGGGGGCAGGCGGACCAGAGAGCAAGTGGGAAAAATCGGGACAGGAAGTCGGGGGGGGGAGGGTAATCGGAGCCTATATAAGAAAAACACCCGAAAATGGGACTGTCCCTATAAAACCAGGATGTCTGGTCACCCTGTGGGGGGTGGGGTGAGAAGTGGTTCACAATGGGATGTGCTGGGAAAAGCAGTTGGCACAGGTGGATTGTGGGGAAATCGGTTTGCACCAGGGTGTACTGGGATTGGGAAATTCGTGCTGGTGAATGGTGGGAAACGCCACTTATCCTGGAGCATCGTGGTGAGGAGCAGTTTGCACGCTGGGGGGAAACGTTGCTTGTACCAAAGCTTGCTGGGAAAATGGCTTTGTACTGGAAACGTGCTGGGAAAAATCACTCCCATCCAGCCACCACGGTGCAATGCACCATGGGATACCCTCCTGCACAGAGCCGCGAAGCCTGGTTCCAACCACCCATGGGGGGTCCGTGGGGCGCTCACCTCATAGTATTTGGGTGGAGCGTTGTATCTATAATGACTCTTGCCGAGCTCGAGGGCTAGCTGTTCCAGCTTGTCTTCTTGGTCCAGCCGGGCCACGCTCTTCTCGATGAAGGACATCACCCTGGGGTGGGGGAGAATCAAGCATTGGGTCGGGGGCGTGGCCACATCGCATTGCAGTGGGGCTTTGCCCCACTTCCCAGGGGGCAGAGCGGTAGGCGGGAGATGTGTCATATGCTGCCAGCATCCAGCCCTCTAGCCTGCCAAAGCTGGCTGCTTCAGAGCTGGAGCCCACCTTGCACCGGGAGAAATTCCTTCCTGACCCCCTCCAGCACCAATGCCCTGATGCATGAACATGAAGAACCCTCAGGCCTTGTGTCCAGAGGCCCCGAGCCTTGGCAGTTCCCACTGGCTGCCCAGTGAGTTGCGGGTGCTCTATAAAGCAAGCCCCTGGCACAGGTCTATCTTCCCCAGAGTTGACCCGGCTCACTAACGTTCTTTGGCAGGAAGTTCCACAGGTTAACAAGGGCTGGTCTGCAGACATCAGGGCCTTGTTCTTCAGACAATAATGTCAATCTAGCAAATTAATTGACTAACCAGCTCCCGCTCCCCGGGGCCCCCCCCCCCGCAAAGCTCCCCAGGGCCCCCCCTCCAGTTATTTTCCCAGTGCCCAAAAGTGCCCCCTGGCTCCTTTCCAAACCCTCCAGCTTTCTTCCCATACACCTCACCCCATACCATGGTTGGGCCACCCCTTACGGGACTGACTCCAGCCCTGAGCCTCCCCATCTTGGGAGGCCTCCCAGTCTTGGACCACTCCCATTTCCACGGCTTGATTACTTTATCTTTCAAAGACGGTCTGGGAGCCCACTCTAATTCTGGGGAGCAGCTCCCCTTCCCATGTTAGGCAGCATGGGGAGGTGAGATGCCACTCCCCACCCAGACCCAGGAACAAACCCAGGAGTCCTGGTTCTCAACATCTCTCCTGCTCTAAGCATTAGAGACCACTGCCCTCATCTCTGAGATCCAGGAACAAACCCAGGAGTCCTGGTTCCCAACCTCCCTCCTGCTCTAACCACTAGACCCTCCCTCCTTCCCTTGGAGATCCAAGAATAGAACCCAGGAGTCCTGGTTCCCAGCCTCCCTCCTGCTCTAACCACCAGACCCCGCTCCCCTCGAAGATCCAGGAATAGAACCCAGGAGTCCGGATTCCTGTTGCTCAGCCGTATGCATTAGCCTTGTGTCTCACGGACCCAGGAGACTGGGCCTGGTGCGGTAGCAGGTTCCCTGGCACCCCCATAGGGACCCACCTCAGGCCGTGGGCCCGCAGTTCCTTGTTCATCTTGAGCTGCTGCACGTCATCGATGTCCCGGAAGAGGAAGAAGACGTCTTTGCACTCGGGGTGGGTCTCGAATAACCTGAGTGGGGGAGGGGAGACAGACTTAGGGGGATCGGGTGCGCGCACGCTAGCTGTTTAACTGAGTCTTTTCGTACTGCAGGGCAGCTGGGTGAAGCGCACGGGAGCGACCCCTAGTGGTGGTGCCAAAATAACATTCAGCCACGTATATTGCCTCCCGCCTCCCCCACAGCACCTTGCAAAGGTGGGAGCCGTTCACCTGCCTGCACAGACAGCAATATGGGAAGTGAATTGACCTCTGTAGTGACCAGGATGGGGCCCTGATCTTGGCTGGGGTCTGGGCAGTGCCCGCCACGATGGGGCCCTGATCTCGGTCACTGTGTGTCTGGGCAGCGCCCGGCATGACGGGGCCCTGATCTCGGTCACTGTGTGTCTGGGCAGCACCCGGCCTGACGGGGCCCTGATCTCGGTCACTGTGTGTCTGGGCGGCGCCCGGCCCGACGGGGCCCTGATCTCGGTCACTGTGTGTCTGGGCGGCGCCCGGCCCGACGGGGCCCTGATCTCGGTCACTGTGTGTCTGGGCGGCGCCCGGCCCAACGGGGCCCTGATCTCAGATGCGGCCGGTGGGTGGTACTGGAATCCACTCACTCTAATGTAGCCAGGCTGGATACAGATAAGAAGTCTCCTGTCCCCTTGTGGGGATCCATTTTGCTGAGCCCCACAGAAACGAACGTACATCTGAGCTAACGCTGCGAACCAAGAGCTTGGGTGGATGCTCCGCGGACATCCGTGCTGAGTACAGAGCTCTCGGGAGCGTGACTGTTCTGCCATGTGTCAGCACAGCGGCGCGGAGCAGGAGGAAACCGGATTCAGAGAAAGGCAGCAGCAAATTCCGGGCAGTGGTACCACGGACTGGGAGGCTTGTTGGCTTTGGCCAGCTAAGCAGAGTCTGGGCCGATTAGTATCGGAGAAACGTCCGGCTGGAAGGAACTCGGGCGGTCGTCAGGTCCAGCCCCCTACGCTGAGGCCAGACCGAGTAAGCCCAGCCCAGCCCTGACAGGGGTCTGTCCAGCCTGTTCTTAAAAACTTCCAGTGACGGGATCCCACAACCTCCCTCGGGCGCCTGTTCCAGATCTTCACTCCCCCGAGAGTTAGAACCTTCCTCCAGGAGCCTGTCGAAAAGGGACCGAGCTCAGGGCCCCGAGACTGGAGAAGTTGGGTTTTGCCGTATTTCTTTTCCATCCGACGCCTGGGGAATTAAAGTCCCTCATCACGACCAGGTCTTGTGGTTTTGGAACTTTCTGTTGTTTGTCCTAGAAATGCGGCATCCGCCAGCCCTTCCTGATCTGGTGATCTCTAGTAGACCTCCACCATGACATCACCCCTAATTTTATCTTTCCCTGGGGACTTTCAACCTGTCCGCCTCCCTCCCACCTCCCTCAGGACCGCGGAAGAAGTGATGCTTGATGCTAAGGGGCGCTGTGCTGTGAGAAGCAGGGTGGGGGCGCAGTAGGAGGCGCTCTCCCCTCACAATTGGTGCTGATCCCAAAGCCCCAGTGTGGCACCCTGGGGCGCTGCGCTGCAGAGAGCAAGGTGGGGGGCTGGGTAAGGGGCCCCCATGGCCGGTCGCGGTGCATAGATCAATGATCAAACTTTTGTAAACCTCCAAACATGCAATGAATAAAACCAGAGAACGCAGCAGATTTGAGGAAAAGGTTCAAATCGGGTTTCTGATTTTTGGAAATGGATTTGCTCTCCGTGGAACCATTATCTAGGGTAGAGGTCTGGGCTCCTGGGTCCCCTCCCCAGCTGTGGCCTGGACTCCCAGCAAGCATCAGGACGCCTGGGTCCTCTCCCCAGCCGCACTCCAGACTCACTCACTGAGCACCAGGACTCCTGGGTCCTGGCCCCAGCTGTGGCCTGGATTCCCAGTGAACATCAGGACTCCTGGGTCCTGGCTCCAGCTGTGCCCCAGACTCATTCACTGAGCATCAGGACTCCTGGGTCCCCTCCCAAGCTGTGCCTCAGACTCACTCACTGAGTGTCAGGACTCCTGGGTCCTCTCCCTGGCCATGTCCCAGACTCGCTGTGTGACTGTGGGCAAGCTCTTTCACCGCTCTGTGCCTCAGTTTCCCCACCCATAAAAGCAGGCTGGTGGTCACATCCTGGGGTCTGTGAGATTTCCTTCCGCTGGCTGTGAATTGCTTTGAGGTGCCTAGATTTAAGGCTCCCTATGACATGCCTGGTCTAATGGTCTGCGATTATGCTCTGAGCAAGTTCAGTGAAAGGGGATCATGGGCAATTCCTCGCCTAGGGGCTAACTCCTCAGCTTCTGCAAGATGCAGCAAGTCCCTAAAACAGCAGAGAGGCCCTGGGCTATAGACCTTGGCTCTGCATGTTCCACAAGCCCAGAAGTGGAAAATCCCCACTGGCTCAGAGCAGTAGAGGGTTCATGACACATAGTTTGATCGATTCAGTCCAGCATTGGGCAGTGCAGCCCTGATGTGCCAGCTGGTGGATCAACGGCCTGCACTTTAGTTTATTTGAGGAGGCAGAGGGGAGGACTGGGCGCTGGTTAATTATGAACCTTTATGCAAAGCAGCCCAACGAAGGAAAGGAAGAAAAGCTGCATGGATGAAATAAAACGCCTGCTGGCTTACAGGGCGGGGTCACAACACAGCCGCAAACCTCGCCAGAAAATACCCCATCCGGGTGCTCTGACTGAACCGCATCCCCTTAACTCTGACCCACGTTGGGAAGCCGGCACAGGCTGTGTGCGTGGGGTGGGGGGACAGCGCGACCCCATGGCCAATGCATTATAGAGCCATTTGGTGCCCCTTTCAGATGCAGAGGGCACGCCGACCCGGGGCAGCAATTGCCAGAGCGACGGACGTCCCAGCGCGATAGGGCCCTGATCTCGGCTGGGGTCTGTGCAGCGCCCGGCGCTACAGGACCCTGATCTCGGTCGCATCTGGCATGACAGGGCCCTGATCTCGGTCGGGGTCTGGGCCGCGTCTGGCACGACAGGGCCCTGATCTTGGTCGGAGTCTGGGCAGTCCAATGAGCATCCTCCTCCTAATGAATCCATAAGGGGCACTAGGCCAAAGTTAAGGGGTACCGAGATCCAGCCCCCCAGCTCCAGCTCCAAACACAGCCTCGGTTTCCCAGCAGGCCCTAATAACCCTCATTAAGCAGCCAATGCGATGGGACAGACTTGCTGTGTTTCTAATCAATTTGCTGTTTCCCCTATTGGATTAGCCAGGAGACCTGCAGCCGGGTAATTGGAGTAATTGATGCCATATGGACCACAGGACGGGCTCTGGTGCCATGGGAGAGGGGCCGGAATTCCCAGATAAACAGCCAAGGGCCGGGGGGGGGGGGGGAACGGAGGGGCGGTTCCAGATCAGCCTGCCCAGGGAACGTTAAACTCGGCTGGTGTCTCTGCTCCCTTCCTGGTAGATGAACGTAGCCTGAAAGGGGCGCGTTTCTCTGCCCCCAACTCCCCTGGGCCTGCCTCTCCCTCACGCTCAGAGCCCTCTGCCCCTCTCTGGCAGCCCGAATGGCCCCCTGAGAATCTCCCCATGGCAGGGGCCTTCCCTAGATGGTGGGGGGCTGGCGTACAACCTCCTGTCTAGGGGCATGTCTGGACAGCCCTGTGCTGTGGCTATTCTCTGCCCTCCAGGGCCAACAGGGGCGGATCGGGGGCACGTCCGGAGAGCCCTGCACTGTGTCCATTCCATGCCGCCCAGGACGCATAGGGGGCGGATCAGGGGCCTGGCCAGAGTGTCCTGCACTGTGGCTATTCCCTGCCCCCCAGGGCTCTTAGGGGGTGGATCGGGGGCCCGGCCAGAGTGCCCTGCACTGTGGCTATTCCCTGCTGCCCAGAGAATTCGGCCAACATCAGCGTCGCCAACTCCTGTGATTTCGTCTGGTGTCTCGTGGTCTTTGGGGTCTTGTCCCAACGGCCCGGCAGCGGGAGGCAGGGGATTTCGGGGGGCCCTCAGCTCTCGTTTTCAACAGAAATGACGTTCGCTCCCCAGGGCGACAGGGAAAAGCCACAATGGGGAGCCCGGGATCTGTTCTCCCCTGTCAAATCTCGAAGGGGGCGTGTTAAGTGATTTTGGGGGCC
Organism: Dermatemys mawii; assembly: GCA_007922305.1. Taxonomy (NCBI): domain Eukaryota; kingdom Metazoa; phylum Chordata; order Testudines; family Dermatemydidae; genus Dermatemys; species Dermatemys mawii. The sequence goes on from ML677389.1 coordinate 2,969,151, forward strand.
TTAGCACTGGCTCCAACTCGCTGACTCCAGGGGAACATGTCTGGGGTACTTTACCGAGCTGGCACTGAGGCACCGGCATGCGCCCACCCCCGCAGGCCCACTCCCCCGTGCCTGCTCTGTGGAGGCTGGCAGGCTGTGGGGCAGATTTCCCCAGCGCTCAGTATCCAACCGTCCCCTCTGGTCTCCCCCACTTCAATGCTGGATCCAGCCAAACCAACCAGTAGCTCCTGGTCGGTTTCCCCCTCGCCTGCCCCAGGGACCCTTACGCGGGTCTGGTCTGGGGCCCATTTCTCCACCTCCACAAGCATCGGACAAAGCGGTTTGCTTCCTCCGCCCGCCGTCACTTGGACACTGCCAGATATGAAGCAGATCTCGGCTCAGGGCCCAGAGACACAAACACTCAACAAGAACAGGTGTCAGCTGGTGCACAGCACGCTGCACTGGGGCTAGTCCCTGCCCCCACAAGGCCAATAGGGGTGGATCGGGGCCCTGGCCAGAGTGGGGGAGGCAGGGACTAGGAGGCAGGACTCCTGGGTTCTCTCCCATGTCTGGGATGGGAGTGGGGTTTAGTGGTTAGAGCAAAGTGGGGACTAGGAGGTAGGACTCCTGGGTTCTCTCCCAGGTCTGGGAGGAGAGTGGTGTCTAATGGTTAGAGCAAAGCGGGGACTAGGAGGCAGGACTCCTGGGTTCTCTCTCCACTCTGGGAGGGGAATGGGGTCTAGTGGTCAGAGCCAAGGGGCCTGGGAGGCAGGATTCCTGGGTCCTTTCTGGGAGAGGAGTGGTTAGAGTAGCAGGGCTAGGCATATGACTTTTTGGGTTCTCTTTCCATGTCTTATAAGGGTATTTGGTCTTGTGGCTGGAGCAATGGGGGTGGGGCCTGGGAGTCAGGACTCCTGGGTTCTGTTCTGACGCCTGTCACTAACATTGGACAGATCCCTCTCTGTGCCTCAGTTCCCCCTTCTCTTAAGAAGGCAATAAGGATACTGACCCTTCCTTCGGGAAGGGCTTTGAGAGCAGGAATCGCGAAGATTATTAATTCACAGAGAGCCCCACAAGTGTGCTGACTGAGAGCTATTTGCTTGAGTGTATCACAATTGTAAACTACTGCCAGCTACTTCTAGTCAATGATCCCAAAGTGCTTCACAGACATGCATGCATTCAGCACCACAAGCCAGTCGCCCTATCCCTGGGGAAACTGAGGCAGAGAGAGGGGAGAATTGTCCAGGGTCACATGGTGAGTCAGAGTCGGAACTGGGAATGGAACCCAGCAGTCCTGCCTCCTAGGCCCCCCGCTGCTCTGGCCATGGCCCTGATCCGCCCCTATTGGCCTTGTGGGGGCAGAGAATAGCCACAACGCAGCGTGCTTTTGTCCCCTGGGGCAATGCTCAACCTCTCTCCTCTCCCAGACCTAAGTATAGAACCCAGGAGTCCTGGAGCCCAGTGTGCCCTCTGCTGTAATCACTAGACACCGTTCCTCCCCACCCCAGAGCTGGAAATAGGACCCAGGAGTCCTGGCACCCAGCCTCCCCCTGCTATAACTACTAGACCTCACTCCCTTCCCAGAGCTGCGATAGAACCCAGGTGTCCTGGCTCGCAGTCCCCAACCACTAGACATTGCTCCCCTCCCCGAGCTGGGAACAGAACCCGGGAATCCAAACGGATGGCGCCTGTGCTCTAAAAGTGAAGTGTAGGAATAAACAGTGGTGCAAGGCAGGAAACACGTTGCCGTTAAGAGCAAGACTCCAAGACTTGTGCAGGGGTCGGTTTTCCGGGCTTCCTCCTTCCCACCCGGCAGCTAATCTGGAAGGCTAGCTCCAAACCGGCCCCGCGGCCCCGGCAAGTGCAAACAGGCAGTGTTCCAGTGGAGGCTGTAGGCCAGAGCCTACGGCGTAAACTGGTGCAGCCCCATCGGAGTCAGATCCCCCAGCTGGTGTGAACGGGCCGACACTCCACTGGCATCAAAGGAGCAAGGCCGACTGATGGCAGTTGGGGGTCTGGGCCCAGGGGTTCCTTAGTGCCCCCTTGGACACCTGAGAGCTAGACCAGACCCCAGCTCCATTTGGGGCTCTGCTTTGCTAGAAACATGGAACTTTTTAAAGCCAAGAAACTCTCATCGACTTCTTACCAACCAAACCAGTCAGGGGATTTTCTTTGTTCTCCATCCCCATCCACCCCAGAGCCAGCCACACTGTGTCCTCCCCTCTCCAGCGAGGGGAGAGGGGAGGACATGGGTCAGGCGTCTGGCTTGCGGACAGCCCCTGTGATCGAACAGCCAGCGAGCCGGCCGCTCCACTCACCTGATGAAGACAATGATGCCGACCCGAGCGATGTTGTCGTGAAGGATCCGCCAGGACTCCTGGATCCGCTCCTTCTGCGCGTCCGCCAGCGGAAAGGGACCTCCCCCCGGCCCGTCGCCTCCGGGATCCAGGCCCGCTTTTGACACCGCGCGGGTCTCCCACGATGGGCGCCGCGTGGGCTCTGAGACGGTTTTCCCCTGGGCGATCCCGGACCCTGACAGAGCGCACCCCATCGCGAGAGGGGAATAAAACCCACACACACACCCCAGCAGAGCTGCAGGGGGCCGGACTCCTGGGTTCTATTCCTGGATCTTCCAAACAGGCTAGAGAGAGAGAGAGATCCAACAAATTAGTTAGGAACCTGCAGCGGGACTGAATTTAAACCTTAGTACCTGCCCTGGGACGAAGCCCCAGTGAATCTACCCAAGGGCAGAGCTCAGAGCTCAAAGCACCAGGAATTAGCTAACGAGCTAAAGGGAAACAGACTTTCAGCATGGGGACAGCTAGCGTTAAATCAGCTCCTTCCAAGTTGGCTGAGTACCGGCGATTTACACACACCCCCCATCCGAGGATCCGGCCCTGAAACTCCAACCACCCCCAGCCCCCACCCCGACAACGGGGACCCCCCATTGTTGCAGCCTAGCGGCGGCATCCACCTACCATGAGAGCCCCCCACCCCGGGTGACCGGGAGATGGTGAAAGAGGCCAGCGGCGTGTTTCAGGCTCACGCAGGCAGGTGGATGGTATTTGTACAGCCCTGAACAGTCCCGTCTCTCCGGGGTCCTAGACAGCGCAGACTCAGCTCTGGTCGAAAGATAATGAATGAGAGAGTCAGGTCTCGTGGGTGGCGGCAGTGGGGAGGGGGCAGGGGGGCTTTCCAAAGAGCTCCCCAGCCAAACGCTCGCTGTCCTGGGCCTGCCCCTGGTAACAAGCTCTCGGGGTCCAGCTTCCTTGTAGCTGCCTGGAAACAGTCACAGCTTTCACAGAGTCCCAGGACTGGAAGGGGCCCTGAGAGGTTTCTAGTCCAGTCCCTTGCCCTCCTGGCAGGACTCAGTGTTATCTAGACCAGGAGCCAGGCCGAGCCTGGGACACTGCGCCCAGTTCTGGGGTGAAGCAGAGGGGCGTATTGTAACACGCCTGTTGCAAACTTGGAGCGGGTGCAGAGAAGAGCCACAAAAATGATTCAAGAGCGGGAGAAAAAGCCCGCGGGCGAGACAGATTTTACGGTGCCGCGGCTGGCTTGTCACAAAGCCGATCAAGAGGGGAGATGATTACAGCGTCTGTGGCCCGGTTACTTGGGCACAGCGAACATCCCGGGCTTTAAAGGGTTCTCGGGCCGAGCAGAGATGAGGCAGAACAAAAATCACCGGCTGGACGTCGAAGCCGGACACGTTCCACCTGGAAACCAAGGCCCCGATTTTTCACAGCTAGGGTGACTAACTTTAAAGGGCCAAAGGAAGCAGGTGTCTCCAGTTGCCTTGCTGCAAGACAGGCTGGATAATCCAGTGCAAGTGATCGGGCTCCGTACCCGGGCCAAATTTAACTGCCTGGAGGTCAGCCTGATGATCTAATGGTCCTGTCTGGCCTTGGATTGGGCCAACCAGGGCCAGCTGGGGGTGGGGGTAGGGCGGCCACTTGTCCAGGAGGAACCAGGCCAAGGGTCATCAAATTTAGCCCATGCAGGCCCCAGGAGCTGGTTTGGGTCTTTGCTGGTGCAGAGAATCCCCCTGCATTGGGGGTGCGGATGAAGCTGGATGTTTATCCCAGAGGAGATCACCTGAGCTGGGCTTGCCGTTCTGGTGGTTGGTGTCTTGAATTATTATGATGCTGCCGAGCACGCACTGGGCCCGGTCCCTTTGTAAAGGTCATCATAGCTGGGGGAGCATTGTGTCCGTTTTACAGAGGGGGAAACTGAGGCACAGAGTGGGGCGGGGGAACTTATCCAAAGGTCACCCAGCAGCAGAGCCAGAAATAGAACCCAGGTATCCCACCTCCTTCTCCTCCAGCACCCTAGCCACTATACAATACTGCCCCATTGTATGGCTGGGGAAACTGAGTCACAAAGTTTGGTTAGTGGCTTGCCCAAGGTCCAACAGGGAAGGTGCTGGTACTTGGACCCAGAGCTACCGAAACCCAGAGTTTAATGCCTCCCCACCCCCCTCAACTGCTAAACCAGTCTTCCTACCCCCACCCCGCTTGCTGCAATGCATTCTGGGATGCCTGCCCCATGCAAGGGTTGTGACAGCCCTGCTAACAAGCAGGCTGCCGTCCCCTGGGGAGTCTTCCACCCGCTGGCCGGCCTTCCCCCCGCCCCCATCCAGCCTCCCCCCCCGCCCCCACGGGCTCGGGAGAATTCCAGCCCGGCCTGGATTTCTTCAAACTTATCTCCTGCCAGCTGCGTCCGCTTCCCAGAGGTCGGTCTGCTCTCTGGCGCGCGGCCTGCAGCCGTCTTCCCACCCCCCACGCCTGCCTCCCTGCACACCAGGAGGCCACAGCCGACTGGATCTTGGGGCGGGGCGGTGGGGGTGGTGGTCATCCCAGATCACCCCTCGACAGCCTGTTTTACGGGGTCTTCCCCACCCCTCCCCTAGGGCCGTTAATTAAGTGAACTGGTTTCCGAAAAGAAAAGTGGGCCTGGAGGATTGTGTGCCTGAGACGAGGTGGGTGAGGGGAGACCGTCTCCCGGGGGACTACACCAAACCAATTCCAGGCTATACAGCCGGAAGATCCCCCCACTCGCAGGTTTTCAGAGTCCCACCCTAAGCTGCTCTGCCTGGAGCTCCAGGAGAAATGACTAGGGACCTGGGGTGGGGGGCATCAATTGATGCTTCGCCAGTGGGTGATGTAGCTCTTTGCCAGGCAGCCGCAGCCCAGAGGGGATCAAGCGCCCGGCGCTCTGGAAGGGAACTGTCCCGCCGTGGTTCGAGAGACACTTACCCAAGCACAGAGAGGGGAGAAATCCAGCCAGAAAGGCAGAGCGGCTTTGATCCGGGTCTGCCGGGCGCCTGGGTTCCGTTCCCAGCACTGGGACTTAAGAACAGAAGAACGACCGTAGTGGGTCAGACCAAACGTCCATCCAGCCCAGTATCCGCTCTGCTGACAGTGGCCAGTGCCAGGTGCCCCGGAGTGAGTGACTCTAACAGGTAATGATCAAGTGATCTCTCTCCTGCCATCCATCACCCCCCTCTGACAAACAGAGGCTAGGGACACCATTCCTTACCCAGCCTGGCTAATAGCCATTAATGGACTTAACCTCCAGGAATTTATCCAGTTCTCTTTTAAACCCTGTTCTAGTCCTAACCTTCACAGCCTCCTCAGGCAAGGAGTTCCACAGGTTGACTGTGCGCCGTGTGAAGAATAACTTTCTTTTATTGGTTTTAAACCTGTCAAAGGGAAAAGTTGCTTTGAAAGGTTGGAGGGCTCCGGCCATCCTCTCCAACACCTGTAGCCTGCAGCCACAGGCCCCCTGCTCTTCCCAGAGCTGGGAAAAGGAACCCAGGAGTCCTGAATGCAATTTCCCTGCTCCTTTTCCAGAGCCAGGGATAGAAGAACTCAGGTTCCTGACTCCCAGACCACCCTGCTCCAACCACTAGACTCCACTCCCTTTCCAAAGCCAGGGAGAGAACCCAGGTGTTCTGACTCCCAGACCACCCTGCTCCAACCACTAGACCCCAACCTGCTGTAACCCCGAAGGCTGGGAACAGAACCCAGGAGTCCGGGCTCCCTCATTCAGCGCACTGGAGCCCAGCTGCGCCATGGCTGGCCCCGGTTTGAACCCAGCTCCAAAGGAGAACACTTCCCCTGCCCCGGCAGCAGCTGTGGGACCCAGCCAGCCAGAATGTGTGGGGCGGGGAAATCTAGTGCAGGTGTGCGTGGGGATGGAGGGGTCTGTGTGTCCATTTCCAGCCCTTTCAAGTCTCGGGCCCGTCTGAAGACAAGGAGAGCGTCAGTCCGGGGTCACCCTGGGAGCCCCCCGCAAAGGCCGCCCGGCTGCAGCTACGGCCGCTCTGGGTTTGATCTGCTTGGTTGTGTGTCAGGCTGTGAGCAGCTTTAGGGCCAGGGAGAGGGGAAAGATTGTGTAGGGAGGGGGCAGAAAAGGGGGTGGGGTGTGAGGGGAGGGGAAGCAGGAAAAGATAGGGGTGTGGGGCAGGGAGAGGAGAGGATACGTATGGGGAGGGGAGGGGTTGCATAGGGAGAGGAGGGGGCAGAAAAGAGTGGATTGGGAGGGGAGGGGAAGGGGCAGGGAGGGTATGTGTGGGGGAGGGAGTGTGTAGAGGGAGGGTGTTAGGGGGCAGAGAGAGTGTGGGGGGGAAACGAGAGGGGAGGGGGAGGGACTGACAGGGATGGGGAGGGGTGGATGTTTGCTTAATGAGCCCCACTAAAGTTCCTTGTTGGGATGAGTTTTTTTCAGGAGGTGGCCCCTGGGGTTCCTTGTGTTGTCCGGCAGGTTTGCCCTTGTTCTGTCATAATGGAGGACACTTAAGGGGAGGGGAGCTTGGAATCAGGACTCCTGGGTTCTCTCCCAGGCTCTGGGAGATGAGTGGGGTCTAGTGGTTAGAGCAAGGGTGTATCAGAACCAGGACAACCGGGGTCTCTTTCTGGCTGCGGCTGGGAGAGTTGTCTAGTGGGTTGATCCATGAACCAGAACTCCTGGCTTCTAATCCCACCACTTCCACCAGGTCATTGTAGGACAGCCACTGTCTCCCGGGCCTCAGTTTCCCCAGCTGAGAAGGCATCTCACTAGTTGAGCTAACAAGCTGTGCTGGGGACAGTTATTCCAGTGAGGGCCTGTTCGAGAAAGAGAGAGACCAGGGTCACTGAAAACATTACTGTTTATTTATGGCCGGCAATTATTTTTCTCTTCCAAAATTAACTTTAATACAAAAACAAAAACAAACCAGGAGTAAAAAGAACCAACCCGTCCAAACAAGTTGCACGCATGACACAGGGGCCGTAAACCAACCCACCAGCCCGGTAACATAACATCAGATCCTAACCAGCGCCGATGGATTTACAAGGCAAACTTCACGAAAGCCAGAGGAACGAAAACCCCTGGGGCGTTCATTTAACGGTGCTCGCAACAGCATAAATAATGGACGAAGCTGTTTGAAAAGAACCAAAGCTCCGGCGAGTGCGGGTGTGAATTGAGGCGGCCGCTGGCCCAGAGGAAAGTGTAAACATTCAGTTTTGAGTCACAAGCGAGTCTCTAATTTGGACGGAGACGTTACTGGAGGCCTGATACTGGCACCCAGTCCCTCTTGCTCTAACCACTGACTGGAGGTAACACATTCCTTTCCCAAAGTTGGGGGTAGACCCCATGAAACCTGCTCCCAGTCCCTGCTGACCTCTGCTTTGACCACTAGACACCACTGCCCACCCAGAGTTTACAAAGAACCCAAGAGTTCTGGCTTGCTCTAACCACTAGATCTAGCTACCTTGAGCTGGGAAAAGAACCCAGGCATTCTGGCTCCTGCTGCTTTGCTCTCACCACTAGGCCACGCTCTTCTGGGTTGGAGGGCATTGGGGAAATTTTGAGGGATGGGTGAGGCTGTCAGGAGCAATCCCTTAGCTCAGAGGCCATGGGGATGGGCAGCGTAGGAGCGTACGAATACCTGGATAGCTTGTTCCCTGGAGCCCTCATCCCTTCTCAATCTCACAGCCCCCACCCCACCCCCACCTACCACTTGCCCCCGCTCTCACACTCTCACCGGTCACACTCAGATGTCCACCAACCTCCCATGTCACCCTCTCTCTCCTTGCCACGGCTCAAGAGGGTTGCGTGGGTCCAGAAGGGTGTGACACAGCTGAGAATGGAACCCAGGAGTCCTGGCCTCCTTCGGCTAACTGTTGGCCTTCACTCCCTCCTAGAGCTAGGACAGGAACCCAAGAGCGCCCCCCGACCCTTGTTCTGTCTGTTAGATCACACACCGACCCAGATCAGGGAATGGATTCCTGGAGTCCTGGTTTCCTGTCCCTGACACATGAGCCGTGACCTGGAGGTGCAACCCAGGAGTCCTGCCTCTCATCGCTAGACCACACGTCAAGCCAGACCTGGGAGTGAAACCCAGGAGTCCTGGCTCCCTCCCTAACCACCAGACTGAATTCCTGCCCAGACCCGGGAAGAGAAGCCCAGCAAGCTGGCCCCCAACCACTCTCATAATGTTCCTTAGGCTGCATCTTGCTGGTTTTCCATTTGCAGGGGTGGGGGTGTTATTAAATAAATCGGTCCAGTTGCCAGATGGCTCTGAGGACAGGCAGGAAACGACACTGGGAAGGAACTGGCCAAGGGGCAGCCGTGCCAGGGGGATGAGACTGGAAAAATATGGACCATGTGGGCCAGCTACAAAGCAGACATGTGTGTATGGGGGGCTGGAGTTCCCCAGGGGGTGGGGAAAGGAAGGTCCCACCTCCATCACAGTTCACCCCTCTGCAGCAGGACGACACCCCCACAGGAGGTCGCTGGTATTTGGGCAGTTCTGTCTGTACAGCACCTGACACAACAGTGTCTTGGGCCATGAGGGGGCACCTAGGTGTTACCGTAATACACCTAAGAGCAACAAAAATGTACCACACCTGGCATGACAGTATCTTGAGCCAAGACAGGGTGCCTAGATGTTACCGTAATACACCTAAGAGCAACACAAATATACAGCACCTGGCACAATGTGGTCCTGGGCAACAAAAAAAATCACACTTCGCACGACAGTATCTTGAGCCAAGATGGGGCACCTAGGTGCTACCGTAATACACCTAATAGCAAAACAAATACACAGCACCTGGCACAATGCGGTCCTGGGCCATAATGGGGTACCTGAGCGTTACCATAATACACCTAAGAGCAAAAGAAATGTACAGCCCCAGCACAGTGAAGGTCCTGGACGATGACTGGGCTCCTGGGGGCTACCGTAATATAACTAATACTAATAAAAAAACTACAGCTTCTGGAGCAATGGGATCTGGGCCACGACTGGAGCGTCTGAGTGCTACTGTAATGCACCTAATAGCAATGAAACCATGCAGTGCTTGGCATGGGGGGTGTGAGGTGTCCTGGTGCTATTCTAATGCAGACAATAATACCTGGGGGTGTGACTCGATTTATAACCAAGGAGACAGAACACCCTGCTTCAGGGCTTAAGACAATCTCGGACTATTAAAGTTGAGGGTGGCGGGGGAGGGGAGATCTTATCCCCCATCTGCCCCTGCGGGGGTCTTACAACTTGCTCTGCAGCACCTGGCGCTGTCCCCCCCCACCCCCCGAGCTGCGATATCAGGCTAGATGGGCCTCGACTCTGCTCTCCTCTGACGTCAAACAGGTGGAAGCGAGACCAGAGGCAGGTCCGTGAAGGAAGAGGAGCTACGAGAACAGGCTGAGGGCTGGAGAAACACAGACGATTTCATGAACTGAGGAGGGGACATGTTGGGCTAGAAATACTGCCCTGGGTTGGGTTAAAAACCCTGAGAGCAATGAGCTAACAGCCGCCCTTCATCCAGGTTCAGCGTAAGATACAACAGATCTCCAAGATCACGGCAGACCACAGTCACTCAGGAATTCAAAAGATTTCAGTGGAGGGGAGTTTGGCAGAGTCATGGGGGCACAGCACAAGGAGAGAGATGCACAGAAGCAGAGGAGACAGACAGACACACACACACAGGATGTGAGCTGCCGCAGGTAAGAAAGCGAGCTCCCAATTCGGGGGCCTGTCTGTGTTCAGAGAAACAGGACTTTGTACAGTCCCTTGCAAATAAACAAGATTGCTTCAAAAGTGCCAGATTCTACGGTCAATTTCTCCTCCCCACTGGAACAATTGCAGGGCCCCCAGCTTTGACTAGCTGCTTGAGTCAGAAAGGCCGGTCAGACCTACACAGGGAGGAGTTTGTTCATAGTGGGGGGCTTTATAACAAAAAATCTAGCAGAACAAAATCTAGCAGCAGGGTGTTGAAGTGAGACACATTCAGACTGGAACCAGGGAGAGGGCAGCAAGTTTGTAATGGGGCAAGGAGCTAACCACTGGAGAGGTTCCCCAAGGGACCGGGCAGATTCTCTGTCTCTCAGTATCTTTAGGTCACGACCAGGTGCCTCTTGCTATCTCAGCCATAAGATATGGGCTGGATGTAGGAATTCTGCCTGGATTATACAGAAGGGCGGAATGGTCCCTTTCGGCTTTAAACAAAAAAACCTATGATAAAGAGAAGGAAATTAACGGCATTTTAAAACTGGCCTTGTCATCTTGGACAGATTGTCTTGCCCCTAGCAGTCAGAGGAGAAAAAAGTTGACTCTCAAACGGAAGAAAACACGCAGGCTCATATATTACAGGCACTAAAGGAGCTAATAACCCTAGAGAGATTTTTTTTCCCTCCCCAAATGGTGGACTGTGAAATAATTTACAGAAACATGTAGCTAAATGGTTCCATCTGGAAGGCTCGATATTAAATACCAGAGTCTCTTTAATTATCTGCTGCTCCAATTTAAAATCTCCTTGTGTAATCCGGCTTTAGAAAGGAAGCAGAAAAACTCATGGCAAAAAAACAACAAACAACAACAACAAAACAAAAAAAACAGAACTAGCTGCACCACTTTTCTAAGGAGCCAAACTTTATTTCATTGTTCTCATTTTATAACCAGCCTGTTCCTGATTTCCTCTTTTAGGGAAAGGGAACACACACACACACACACACAATTTCCCCTTGTTAATTTTAAGGAAAACAAGCAGGGATTCAAACATGCCAAGAAGTTTCATCCAAATCACAACCCACGAGCGCTACAGCTGGAGGGATTTTACTCTGGCTGTGCAATAGTTAAACAGTCTGCTATTTTGCATCTTGAATTGGTCAGAGAGATCAACTAGAATGTCACGGCAGCTCAGCTCCTGAGGAGTGGTTTTGAGTTATAGGTTTTATGGGGGGGTGGGGGAGATCATTCTGAATAATTTGGCTCCTTTGCCACTCTGTAGAGCTGGTTTAAACAGACACTGAGCCAGTGATTTCTGATACAATTGTTCCACTGCAATTTTTATGGGCAAATTTTCTGAGTTTAAGGTGCAGCTTCCACTCACCGGAGCAGTAGTTTTGGTTTATATTAGATTAATTACGGTAGCACCGGACCAGTACCCAGAGCAAGCAACACACCTTGCCCCAAAGAGTCCACAATCCCCATGGGGGAAAAGGAGGCACAGGGCAGGTGACGTGACTAGACCACGATCATGCACTAGGAGTTTGTAGCAGAACTAGGAATACAAACCCCGGCCAACAGCACACGCAGGTTTAAGAGGGACTTACACGGAGCTGGATTGCTGCCCGGGGAGGCCCAAACACCAGAGCGAAGGAACAATCGCGATTGTGTGGCTGCCACAGCTCAGTATCTCAATGCACCCGAGTCCAAAGACTGAAACTGACCCCTAGGTCTAGCGATTGGAGCCAGGCTCCACATAGCTACACGGGGACAGATCCGGTGGGGCTGGCGGCTCCGCACCGGGACAATGGCTTTCCCCAGGCCGGCTGCCCTCGCTCTGCTGGGCTGCTTCAAGGGGAGTTTGGCTGAAGGGGATTTGGCCTGGGAGACACTTTGGTTTTCACAATTAAAAGCAAGAAGATAGGTGGGTGTTCCTACTGCCCCCTGCTGGCTCTGTGGGTCCATACTGCTCTCTTCTGGCTAAGTGGGGGTGCACCCTCATCCCCCTGCTGGCTAAAGAGGGGAGGCATATGTCCGCGTCCTGCCCCATGCTGGCTAGGTTTTTGTGTGGCCCCAGAGCCCACTCCTCCGTACTTTACTCCTCAGTTTGGTCCTGGGGCAGGCTGAGCCAGCGGAGGAACGAGCCAGGCAGTTAAAACAACCCAGAGCCAGAACCGGATGTCGCTTGCCTCACGAGGGGGCTTGCGAGGCGGACAGCAGTTTGCCGGTTGGCGCCGTGTCCACCTGGCTGGGACCAGCACCATCAGTTGGGGCCACATGGCTTTTACAGACTGGGCTTCGCTGATCCCTCCTGGCCTGGGAGGGGCTGGAGACAGGCGCTTAATTGCATGGACGGACTCTTGAGTTCAGCCGGCCTTGTCCACCCCACTGTGCCTCTGAAGTCACCCAGGAAACCAGATCCCCAGCTGGTATCAATGGGCCTCATTCCAGTGAGGTCAATAGAGTAGGGCCAAATTACCCTAGCTGGAGATCTGGCCCCACCCCTGCCAACCCCAGTGGGTCAGTAACAATTCACCCCCCCCATACCATCCAGCCCCAGAACTATATTACCATTGGTCTGAGCTGGGAACAGTCCTGCAGCCAGGCCTGTAACCTACCCACCCACCCCCAAGCCGTCACGTTTTCTGCAGGGTCTCTAAGGCGCTGCTGTTGATCCGCCTTGCACCGGGCTGCATGGGCACCGCCAGCAGCGGGTGGGTGAGGCTGACCTGAGCGTTGCTGAAGGCGGCGATCCGCCCGCTGCCCCCGATCTGGATGTTGACGGTGGTGGAGTAGCTGGCCCGATGGGGTCCCGTGTCCCGAGCCAAGTCCGCTCTGGCTTTGGGGCACTCCTCCGGCGAGCCCGGGCTGCCCGCCCGGTCAGCGTACCTGGAACGCAAGGCGGGGACGTCCGGCCACTTGATGCCATCCAGTTCGTCAGGACTGGGATTGGCTGAGCTGCTGTGGGGGAGCCCGGAGCAGCACCCCACGCTGTCTCCGTCCCTAGGGGATAGGGGGCTCTCAGGGTTCCCCCTCGGCCTCCTGCCTGGCTGAGGTAATGTGGCGGAGGGGTGGGGGGTGGAAGGCTGGGGGGGGACGTGCAAGGGCGTGAAAGAGTATGGCTGCGGGGATGCTGCGGGCCGCTGGCTGCAGGGAGGTGGGGAGCAGAGCCGCGGGCAGGTTGGCGCTGGAGACTGGACCCTGGAGCTGGGCTCTGAAGCGGAGGAGAAGGGGGCGGGCTGCTTAGCCCGAGGGGCCGGGCACGTCGCCGAGAGACGGTCGCAGGCCAGCAGCACGGCTGAGCCAGAGGCCAAGGGGATGGGCTTCCTCAGCCGGATGGAATCGCGGCAACAGCCCGGAGGAGAGGGCGACCTGGGGCTGGCGCAGGCGGGAGGGCAGGCGTTGAGCTGGGACGGGTCCCACTTGCTGGTACAACGGGACCAGGCATTGGCCTGCTCACTGGGGAACGGAACAGACGGGGGTGCCGGGGGTCTGGAGCCCAAGGGGCTGGGAGGCGGTCTCGGGGTGGCTGCGCAAGGAGGCAGAGGCCTGGTGGGTGCCGGGGTCTCTGCCAATGGAGGCTGGGTGCCAGGTGCCCCTGAGGGGCAGGGGGGTGCTCTCGGGACAGCTGAGCAAGCAGGCAAAGGCTTGGTGGGTGCCGGGGTCTCTGCTGACGGAGGCTGGGTTTCAAGTGGCCCCAAGGAGCAGAGGGACAGTCTTGGGACGGCTGAACAAGGAGGCAAAGGCCTTGTGGGTGCCGGGGTCTCCGCCGACGGAGGCTGGGTGCCAGGTGGCCCCGAGGGGCAGGGGCCCGGTCTCTGGACGGCTGAGCAGGGAGGTAGAGGCTTGATGTGTGCCGAGGTCTCTGCCAGCGGAGGCTGGGTGCCAGGTGGCCCCGAGGGGGCCCCGTTTCTCTTGGCCAGGCTCTGGCTGATGCAGGAGGCGGCAATGTACCGGGAGATGGCCGCGGCGCTGGAGGAGAGGCGCCGGTGCACCGGGGAGGAGGTCTGGAGGCGCGGCAGAGCCGGGAGGGGGCTGCGGTCCGGGCCGGAGCCGGGCGAAGCGGGAGCCGGCCGGGTTGCGGAGCAGCCGGGCTGAGCAGCTGGAGCCGAGGGCAGCTCCGGGGACGGGCGTGGGACGCCCGCGGCTCGGGCAGGCAGGCGGGTGCCCCGGGACGGTGGCAGGGCGTTGGTGTGGAGTGGAGACGGGGATCCCGGCGCGGGAGGCAGGGCCACCTCCCCTGTTCCACAGCCGACGGGCCCCGGCGATGGCTGGTGGAGCAGCTCCTCGGTGCCAGGGATGGAGGGGCCCGGCCCTGGCAGGGCGGGCTCACACACAGGCTGCTGTTCCACCGCAGGGCTCGGGGAGGCAGCTGGGACCGGACCGGCCACCTCTGACACCTGTTGGCTCGCAGCCGCTTCGGGTGTCGTGCCAGTTTCACTGGTAGCGTCAGGAGCGGGCGGTGGGGAGCTGCCCGCGCCGGGGCCTTCCCCAACCGGATTGCCTGGGTTTGGGGGATCCCCGCCGAGCTTCGAGGGGCGCTCTCCAGGCGATTCCGCCAGCGGGCGGGGAGGCGGAACAGCCGACGGGGGGGGGACGCTCCTGCCGGGCGGGTCCCGGCTCCGCTGCGAGGGGCAGAGCCAGGAGAGGCGGGGGCCGGTCGCTGCGCAGATCCACGGCGTTCCCTCGGGCGGCGGGCACCAGCAGCACGTTCTCCTGGACGCAGTTCACGTGCAGGGGGGCCTCGCGGATGACCACATGGCCGTAGAGCCGGGGCTCGCCTGGGGGAGAGACAGGGAGAGAGGTCAGCAGCTCCCTGCTGGCCTAAGTGCCTTATCCCTACGTGCAGCCGAGGGGCCTAGTGGGCAGAGCATGAGCACGAACTTCAGGAGACCCGGTTCTAGTCCTTGCGCTGTGCCTCAGTTTCCCCCTGTGTAAAAACGTGGCGGGGGGAATGTGACTGACCCCCTTTGTCAAGCACTCGGAGACCTGCTGAGGAGACGAATATTATTCTCTTACCTTCTGCAGGGCTGAGCACGTGGCCCCAATTTACCCCCGGACCTAGGGGTACAGGGACCCAAGGTCAGACATCCCCTCCCCCATTCCCAGCTGGTGTGAACGGGTAACTCCGCCCGATGGGCACCCGGTGCCAGCAGAGGGCGCTGGCGTCTCTTGCTCATTTCCACTGCTCGGCTGGCCCTGTCTGATTTCACCAGAGCCAACCCCCCCACCCTGCTTTCCCGGCAGCAATCGGGCCCCCGCATTTTCCTCCCTGAGCTGCGGTCCCAGGACAGCTGCTTTTGTTCTGCCGCCGGAGGAGATGGCAGGGGGGGTAGCTGGGCAGGGGGTTACGACCTGCTTTCAATTCCGCTCCCCACTGGACTGACCGTGAGCCCGGGCCCCACACAGAGCTGATCTGTTCAGCTGCAGGGAGAGTCCCCCCCTAGGGTGACCAGATGTCTCGATTTTATAGGGACAGTCCTGATAGTTGGGGTTTTTACTGATACGGGTGCCTATTACCTCCCACCCCCATCCTGATTTTTCATGCTTGGTCACCTCAACTATTTAGGGGGAGTTGGGACTAGAACCCACGGCCTTGAAATCCACCCACCTAGGCATCTACCGCTTGAGCTAAAGGAGAATTCTGCCCGCTCTCCGCTCCTCTTATACCTCCGGCCCTGCCGCAGCCAGCACAGAATCCCCTCCACAGCCCCTCCAAGCTGCTGGCTCCTACCCCCCACGCTGGGGTCCCAGGACAGCTTTGCTCAGGCAGGGTCACTGGGTCAGGGACCCGTCAGCTAGCCCCAGGACGGGACGGGTGGCTCCGGGGTACAGTCCAGCCCGCTCTGGTGCCCAGGCAACCGGGGACAAACGCTCGGACAGTGGAGACCGACATAAGGAGGGATCCAGATACATAGACCTAGGGGGCAGGGAAAGCCCAAGGGCCGGGGGTCAAACAGGCCAGCGCTGCTGGAGGCTCAGATCCTGCCCCAGTCTGGAGACCACCATGCCCCATTGCCCTGGGATCCGTCATAACTCTTGACACAGCCTAGAGATTTGAAGGGGGGGACTGGCAGGCTCGGGGGGCAGGGAGTGGGTCACGGAGCCTTTCTCCTCTAGAGGGCGCCAGCTCCGATCCAGCCCAGGGCGTGGGATGGGCTGGCTCAGTGGGGAGGGGAGTGGGGAGCAGTAGGGAGGGGTAGACCCACGCCGCAGGAAGCCTGGTACGCAGAGTGGCTCCGTGGGGTGCCCTACAGAGGGTGGGGTTCTCTGATCCCTGGGGCTGCCTCAAGTCCCTCCCATGGCCCCCCTCCAAGCATGCCACAGCAGGGTGGTGCACTACCCACCCACCCACCCCCTGGGACTCACAGCAAGGGAGGCAAGGCGCTGGCATCTCCTCCCGCAGGCTTTCCAGGGTGCCCATCCGGCTGGGTGCCAGGTGGCGCGGCCCGTCCTGTGGCCTCCGGCCCGTCTTGGCCCGGCTGATCTTCTCGCTGTACATCCGCGCCAGGGCTTGCACCTTGCTGAGGATCCGCTCCGGGTTCTCCAGCAGGCAAGGAGCACTGTCCTCGGACAGCCCCGGCAGGGGGGCGTAGCCGGCGGGCGGGACACCGTTGGCGCGAGGGACCCCGTCGCCGCAGGGCGGCCGGGGCGGGGCGCCCAGATCCGACTCCTCCACGATCCACAGGGGCTCCAGGAACGGTGGGGGCTCCCGGGCGGCCGCCGGCCCTTTGCTGCCCCGCTTCACGCAGGGGGTGCGCGCCCCCAGGGCGTCCGCCGCCCCCCTCTCTTTCTCCCGCCAGGCCCGCCGGATCTCCGCGCAGGACTTGTACTCGGGCTCCTGGCTGTCAGGGGGCAGGGCAGCGGGGCTGGCAGGCTGGCCCCGCCCCTTTCCAGCATCCCCTTGTTTGGCGCCAGCTTCGGTGCCTTGGTCGATGAGCTGGCCCTGTCCCTTCCCAGCATCCTCTTGGTTGGCAGCAGATGGGGTGTCTTGGTTGATGAATTGACCACGCCCCTTCCCAGAATCCTCTTGGTACGCTCGAAATTGGGGGCCTTGGTCGATGAATTGACCACGACCCTTCCCAGAATCCTCTTGGTACGCTCGAGATTGGGGGCCTTGGTCGATGAATTGACCACGACCCTTCCCAGCATCCTCTTGGTTCATGCCATGGACATCTTGGTTGATAGTCTGGCCACGCCCCTTCCCAGAATCCTCTTGACTGGCACCAGGTTGGGCGCTTTGTTCAATGAATTGATCACGCCCCTTCCCAGCCTCCTCTTGGTTGGTGCCATGGATGCCCGGGTTGATGGGCTGGTCCTGCCCCTTCCCAGCATCCTCTTGGTTGGCACCAAATTGAATGCCTTGCTCAAAGGCTGGGCCCACCCCCTTCCCAGAATCTTCTTGGTTGGCGCCATGAGGAGTGGTGTTTTGGTCAAGAAACTGGCCCCACCTCCTCCTAGTATCCTCCCGGCGAGCAGGGCGGGCCTTAGCCCATGAAGCCCCGCCTCCCTCGCGGTCCGTGGCACCCTCCTGCTGGACGAGGCGGTTGAGGTGGAGTCCAGTGTCCCACCCCACTACGGCGGGGGCAGAGAGGACGCCCGCCTGGGCCAGGGGCTCTGGGGCAGCCTCGCCCGCCTCGTAGTAGCACTTGATCTTCTCAATCAGCAGCCGGTCGTCTCGGGCCAGCGGCAAGTCCCACCTCGCGCTACCCGCCGGGCTGTGGGGGTGCGCGGCCAGCCGCTCTGACCCCTCCCTGTACGGGGGGCTGACCCCATTAGTGGCCCCCAGCTCCCCGCTGGACACTTCCCACCCTGCAGGCAGGGCGTTATCCCCTGCCAGGACCTCTGGATTGCCAGCAGCTTCCCCTGTGCCCATTTCTTCCAGGACGCAAAGAGGGGAAGGGCCCCGCTCCTGCGTTTCCTCCTCCTCCAACTCGTCTCTGCTGGTGGCGCTTCCTGCAGCTCGTTCTTCCTGAGATGGATCCTGGGGGAGCAAAGCAGACAACGGCAAGATTAGCGCCAGGCTGAGGGCATATTTTCCAGCAAAGGATCGTTCCATCAGAAAACGCCGAGCCGTCAAAACCGGACCGGACCCCCGCTGGTGGGAAACGGACGAATTTCTCGCTTCAAAAACGCCTGGGAAAAAAGGTGGCTACATTTTTTTAAATGAAAACTTTCAGTTTTCCGGCTCACACCAGCTTTTTGTTGAGAACTTTGAGCTCGTTGCCAGGGTAGGGGAGTGAGACAAATAAATCATAAAAAATTAGGTAACGTAGCAGCGTTGAATCCTTCTTTTCGCTCTTTGTTTCCGTGTTACAGTGTTACCCAGGGCAGGCAGGGCTTGAAAATCAGCCCAAAATGTGTTAGAGCCCTGACCAAAAGTGAAATGAAACGTTTGAAACATTGGGAACAGAAACAAATTCCCGCCGGGTGAAAATCTTTGGGATTTTGATTTTATGTTCCGATTCGGGAAGGGAAAACATTTCCATCTTTTGGCCGCGTTCCCAAGATGAGAAAAGTTTCCCGTCCGGGTTTAGCTAACAGCACTGTGGCCAGCGGTCACGACCTTTGCGGTTTCACTTAATAATCACACAGCTCCCAGAATCACGGGCTTTTGGGGGAATCCCAGCTTTGATTCAAAGAC
Organism: Dermatemys mawii; assembly: GCA_007922305.1. Taxonomy (NCBI): domain Eukaryota; kingdom Metazoa; phylum Chordata; order Testudines; family Dermatemydidae; genus Dermatemys; species Dermatemys mawii. The sequence continues at coordinate 2,987,762 of ML677389.1, forward strand.
CAAAAGGAAATTGCCAGCTCTCCTGGCTGCACAGAAAAGGGTAAAAAGGTGACCTCAAAGCAGCAGAAAGGACCCTTGAATCTCATGATTTCACAGGCAAAAACGGCAGGATTTCTCAGCCAAACCTCACTCTGGGCAGAAGGCTGACGAGGCCGAGCTGGAGGAGCCGGGGTAGAATGTTCCCAAGCCCTGAGGCGGTTTCAGATCCCGAGTCCCACTTAAGGAACCCGACTCCAAAGGGCCCCAGTCGCTTTTGAAAATGGGGCTTTTGCTCTTAAGGCAGGTGCTTTTGAAAATGTTACCCATCGGCACACAGAAGTTTGAATGCCAGGCCCTGCTCTGACCACTAGACCCCACTCCCTCCCAAGAACAGGGAGAGAACCCAGGAGTCCTGGCTCCCAGACCTCCCCTGCTCTCACCACTAGACCCCACTCACCTCCCAGAGCGGGGGATAGAACCCAGGAGTCCTGGCTCCCAGACCTCTCCTGCTCTGACCACTAGACCCCACTCCTCTCCCAGAGCCAGGGAGAGAACCCCGGAGTCCTGATTCCCAGACTCCCCTCAGCTCTGACCACTTGACCCCACACCCCTCCCAGATCTGGGGATAGAACCCAGGAGTCCTGGCTCCCAGGCCCCCCTGCTCTGACTACTAGACCCCACTCCCCTCCCAGAGCCAGGGAGAGAACCCAGGAGCCCTGGCTCCCAGCCCAGTGCCCCACCCTCTAGCGAACGCCACCTCTATCTTGTCTCCCATGATGCCACTTCTCCTCACGTACCTGCTCCAGCTGCGGCACGGGGCTTCCAGGGCGCTGCTCCCCCGGCCCCCAGGGCGCCTCCTCTGCCCCCAGCTCCCTGCTCAGCCCCCTCTGGCTGAGCAGCTCCAGAATCTCCTCGGTGATGGAGAGAGGCTCCTCGGCCAGGCAGAATGGGGGCAACTCGGGGTCCTCGCCGGGGTCCGACTCCTCGGCCACACTGCAGGCGCTGCCTGTGGGCACCAGGGGCGGTGGGGCAGGGACCAGCTCCCCCTCGCTGCCCGCATGCTGCAAAGGGAATAGGCCCCAAGCTGCTAAGTCCTGGACTGAGGGGCACCCCCCCAGATCCCTCCCTCCACACGGGTTCCCCAGCCCCGGGCACTGGGTGGGGACAGGGAAGCAGTTATTCATCTGTTTCAACACGAAGCTGGGGAGAGAACCCAGGAGTCCTGGCTCCCAGCCACCCCAGCTCTAACCACTAGACCCCACTCCCCTCCCAGAGCTGGGGATAGAACCCAGGCGTCCTGATTCCCTGCCTCCTCCCGCTCTAACCATTAGTCCCCATTCCCTTCCCAGAGCTGGGGATAGAACCCAGGAGTCTTGCCCCTCCACCCCCCAAGCTGGGAGCCCAGTACATGCCTTCCAACTTCCTACCCCGGCACCGAGGCCCTATTGGCAGTAATAAACCACCAGCCGGGGAAGGGAAACCCCAGAACATGCTGGCCCCTTACCTTCAATTTGGGGGTGGCTGGGAGCCCCCGACAGCGACCTCAGCACAGAAGGGAAAGAGACAAACCCAGAGTTAGACATCGGAGCAGCCAGCCCCAAAACCTACCAGCACGGACCCAAACAAGGGCCAGCCCCACCAGCCGCTCCTGGGCTCAGGTCCTGGCCCGGGCTCTAAGGAACTCAGGAATTCTCAGATCAGACTTGGGGCCCATCTACCCCGGTATCGGGCCTGCATCACAGGAAAGGGCAAGACTCCCCTCTAGTGGGCAGCGAGGGGATAGCCAGTGACTGTCTAACCCTGCAGGAAGGGTGAGGTCCAAAACTCAGGACTGTCTGCATGTTAGCAAAGCAGCCAGTCAAGGGGCCTGGATGGGGGGAGCCCAGGGCTGGGCTTACAGGGAGGTGAGGGTCGGGAATGAGGGGCACCAGGAGAGCAGTGGGAGGGCCCAGGGCGGGGATCAGTGAGGGCTGCGGGTTGGGAGTAAGGGGCCCCAGGAGAGCGGGGTGCAGGATACTTACCGTTCTGCTCCTGCCCCATCTGGCTCAGCTCAGTGGCCGGCTCTGGGGACAGAAGAAGAAGTTAGCTGAAGGCCCCTGGGGGCAGAGAGGGGGCAGGAACACTTTGTTAAGGCCACTCCGGTGCCACCCTGCTAGGAAGAGCTGGGGCTGCTCGGGTCACCCAGGGAGCTCCCCTGTGTTGCCCATCCCAGCAAGTGGAATGACAGCCGGGGAAACTGAGGCACAACGGGTGTGGGGGGAACTGAGGCACAAAGAGGGGACAAGACTTTTACAAAGTCACACAGGGAGTCTTTGGCAGAGAACCCAGGAGTCCTGAACTTTTTGTTTCCTGCTCTAGCCACTAGACCCCATTCCCCTCCCAGAGCTGGGGAGAGAACCCAGGAGTCCTAGTTCCCAGCCCCCCTGCTCTAACTCACTAGATCCCGCTCCCTTCCCAGAGCTGGGAGTTGGGACTTCTGGGTTCTCTCCTCAGCTCTGGGAGGGCAGTGGGGTCTAGTGGCTAGAGCAGGGGGGCTGGATTCTCCCCCGAGCTCTATCACTTATTTGCTGCACGTGTCTCAGTTTCCCTGTCGGAGGCAGGGGAGCTCTGTCTTCGTGGCCCTATCAATCTTCCCCGTCGGCTGAACCCATTGAGGGGGAGGCCCTGTTTGCACCTGCTGGGAGGTACCACCCTGCCCCAAGCCCCACAGGAGCTGGGCTGAGTCCCATCAAACTCCTCTCCTGCCATCACATGCCAGCTCGGGGGCACTCACCGGATTGTCTGCGTCCCCGGCGGTGCTGTGGGGTGCCGTCCAGCTGGACGATGGGGCCGCCTTTCCGGGCTCTCTCTGGGCTGCACATCAACTTGGGCGGCTCTGGAACGGGATGGGAGAGCTCGGATCAGAGAGGAATCCTGCCCCACCTCTGCCCCTGGCATCTCTGGGGCACGGCAGGGGCTGGGGAAGACGCAGAGGAGCCGGGGCACGAGGGTTGGGATGCCCTCGACCAGCCCCTGAATGCAGCAAGGTCCCTGCCCATGGGGGTATTAGCGCCAGGACTTGCCCCCTGGCACATGGTCCCACCCGCTGGCATCAAGACCCCCTCAACGGGGCGCTGGCTTGGCCCGTGGCTGGGAACACCCCGCGCCCCACTGCAGGAGCGGCTGTGCCCCGCCTTCCCCCCGACCCTTTGGTACCTGACTGCCGCCGGCCGCGGGGGTGGCCCCAGGCGTCCTCCATCCTCGGAGAGGGGGCCGGCGTCGTCAGGGGCTCCGGGCTGCAGCGGATCTCCGGGGAGCCTGGGACAGGCGAGGGGTGGGAGCGTCTAAGGCTGCCCCTGCCCCCCTCCCCAAACGCTGTCGATGCTTCGGACCCTCTGCTCTGTTTATATCCCACCCAGCCCCTCCTTCTTCCAGCCCCCCGCCCAGTCCTGTCACTCAGCAACGGCCTACAGCAGAGGTGGGGGGCTGGGAGCCAGGACTCCTAGGTTCTGTGCAGTGGGGTCTAGCGGTGAGAGCAGGGGAGGGCTGGGAGCCAGGAGTCCAGGGTTCTATCCCCAGGTCGGGGAGGGGAGTGGGGTCTAGTGGTTAGAGAGCGGAGGGCTGGGAGCCAGGACTCCTGGGTTCTATCCCCTGCTCTGGGAGGTGAGTGGGGTCTAGTGGTGAGAGCAGGGGAGGTCTGGGAGCCAGGACTCCTGGGTTCTATCCCCCGCTCTGGGAGAAGCAGGGCTGGGCGCAGCGAGCCGCTCACTTACTTTGGAAGCTGTTCTCCAACAGGACTTGCTTGGCCTGTAACACAGAAAAGGGGTTAGACACCTGGCTACCGGGCACAGCGCCCCCCAGAGGTCAGAGGGGAGCGCAGCCTCCAAAGCCCAGTCCCTCACTGGCCCCTGGCCAATGGCTCCGCTGGGAACAGGAGCACGGTCTGAGACCAGACCCTGAGCAGCCAGCGGAGGCCCCTGAGCTCCCTCCCTCCCCGACTCACCTTCTGAGGGATCGACGTGGGGTGGTTCTCCACGATCAGGCGCTTCAGGTAATGGATCCACAGTCGCTTCTCCTCCTGGTTCCGGGCCTGGGGAGGGGGAGAGGGGAAGTAACAGCCACAGCTGAGATGCAGCCACTTCTGGGGCAGGGGCTGGTTATACAGGAATCTCTTGTTTGGGGATGGAGATGGAGCCACCTCTGGGGTGGAGCTTGGCGGGCTGTTTATACAGGGACCCCCCCCCCGGGTGTGGAGATGCAGCCACCTCTGGGGTGGGACGCGGGGGCTGTTTATACAGGGAGCCCTCGCCAGGCCCGGAGATGCACGTGGAGTGAGGAAGGATCCAAGTGAAGGCGCAGGGGGGAAACCGATCCGGGTTTCGGCCAGGGGCAAGCGCCAGGGGATCTCCAATAACCACAACTTGACACAAGGAGAGCACCCCCATCTAAGCCCTGCAGCCTCAGAGGAGGGATGGGGGGGTGCGGGGGTGTCTGCACTATGAGGGAAGAGACCCCCCCCCCCTCACAACACAGCGCCCCCTAGGGTCACGCTGGGAAATTGCCCTTGGAGCTCCCCACTCCACTGCTGAGTCCCTGCCCCCCAGTGTTGCAATATGGGGGTCAGCACTAAGTCAGGGGGGCCGGGGGGGCTGAACTCACCTGCACCACGTGCTGCTGCTTGGGGATGGTGAGGTCCGAGATCTTGAAGCTCAGGGGGTCCTTGAGGCTCTCCGACAGGGCCAGGTTACAGCACTGGAGGGCGGGGGGGGAGAGCACAGCATGGCTCACCCCGACTCTGGCCGCCGGCCCCTCGCGGGGGCAGGGGACAGGGCGGGGGCCCGGGTGTGATGGGGCAGGAGCTGCGGAGGGGGGGACAGGCCCAGGGGCCGGGCACCGCCTGATGGGGGCCCCGCGGGCTCACGCTACGGGGGCTGGTACAGACTCTGGGACGGCTGGGGAAAGCCGGCAGAGGCGAGGGGTGGATTTGGGGTGCCCCTCTCCCTGCCTAGCCCCCAAAGAATAGGGAGCCCCCCTCCGTTACCCACTCCACAGAGAGCGAGCCCCACTCATGCCCCCCAGGGCATAGAGGGTGCCCTTTCCCATCCCCCACTAGACGGGGCCCCCCTCCTGCCCGCTCGGGATGGCCCCCCCCTTACGAAGATGTGGCTCTTGTAGACGAAGGCCGGCCCGCGGCGCTTGGCCACCAGCAGCATCTTGCTGAAGAGGAAGAAGGCGCGTTCCCGCCGCACCCGCTGCACCCGGAACTGCCCCTCCAGCACCAGCTCCCCGAAGGCCTCCAGCTCCGGCCCCGTCCAGCCCTCCAGCAGCCCCTGCAGCTCCTGCGGGAAGGGGGACACACGGCCGCAGATCAGTCTCCGCGTGGGAGGGGGTCCTGGCTGGATGGGGCCCTGCGGGGGGGAGGAGGAAGAGGAGGGACCAGCCAGGGGCCGGCCAAGGGGGTGACCCGGGTGGAAGGGTCCCTGCCATGGAGGGGCTCGGGGATGGGGGGATCTGGGGGTCCAGCCGGGAAGGGATCAGATGCGGGAGACCAGTCGGGGTCTGTCAAGGGGGTGACCCAGGGAGCAGGAGATCCAATCTGGGAGCCCTGGGGAGGTGGGGAACAGCTGGGGGTCCGGCCAGGAGGGGCCCTTTTGGGGGGTGGGGGGGTGTTGACCAGTGGTAGGACGGTGACCCCCCGACCCGGCTCTCACCTGCAGCCGGGCGGCATGTTCCTGCTTCCGCTTCATGTCGTTGATGTACCAGGCCACGGCCGTCATGGTGATGGTGGCCTCCTCCACCGCCTCATAGCCCGCGCTGCTCCGCTCGCAGTGCCGGGCCAGCTCCTGTGGGGGCGGCAGGAGAACAGACCCTCCAGCACCCACTGGCTCCCCCGCCGCGGGCAGGGGCCACGGCAGCCTGGCACAGACACCGGGGAGAGGCCGGGCTGGGCCCTCATGGCAACAAGGTCCATGGCCCTGGGGGGAGCTCCCAGAGACACCAGGACCTCTCCTAGCAGGGTGCCGGGGGGGGAGTGCTGTCTCAGTCTCTCCCAGCAGCGGGCGCTGTGGGGAGCAGGGTGGGAACACTGTTATGGGGCAGGGCTCCCAGTCTCTCCCAACAGGAGGCGCTGTGGGGCACGGTGCAGGAGCTCTGGCTACAGGGGGAACTCCTGGCTGCGGTCTTTGCTCCGTGGACCCCCCCATCTCACCTCCCCATCCCAGTCGCTTTGAGCGGATCCCTGTTCCCAGAGCCCCTTGTGGTGAACCTGCCCCCTGCCCCCCACCCTCCGCACTTCTGCCCACCTGAATCTCCTGCAGGCCAGGGAGAGGGGCCGGGGGTGTCGGCCTGGCCCTAGAGCCAGGGGGGAGGCGGGGGCTTGGCCACCCACCTGCAGCAGGAGATGGTACTTGAGGATCCTCTGGACGGGTTTCAGCAGGTAGGTCTCCAGGGGCAGGGAGTGGCACAGCGTGGCCTGGCGCTCCCGGAAAAACCCCGCCAGCTCCTGGTTCTCCATGCACTCCCGCAGCACCGACACCGAGCTGGGGGGAGAAGGGCGGCTAGCCGGGCACTGGGAGGTGGCGAGCGATGGGGGACGATGCCCCTCCGCCCCAGCACTGGGCAAGGGAAAGTGCTCGCTTGCGTTGGCACCAGAGGGTGCCCACTCTGGCACCGGGCGAGAGGGCATTCCAACCCCCCCCAGTCTGGCTCCTAACCCCCATCGCCTTCCCCAAGCAGGGCTGGGGACACACACTCAGATCCTGGGGTCCCGGCTTCCTCTCCCTCCTCCCCAAGCCTGGCGGGTATGGGGGACCATGGTACCTCGATACCCTGTCCCTCCCCACTCCTGGGCTGGGGGGCACCTACTCACTTGGGGTAGTTCATGCAGTACAGGGTGTAGATGTCAAATTCCTCGCTCTGCAAGAGAAGACAGAGGGCGTCAGGGGAGGGGGCAGGGCCGGGGAGGGCAGCGCCGGGACAGGAGCATGGAGAGAGTGGGGTCAGGGGCGCCAGCTGGGGCGGAAACCGAGGCACAGAGAGGGTGGAGGCACACAACTCCCCTGGTGCTCATATGCGGCCATCTCTGGGGTGGGGCGCAAGGGTTTTTAATACACTAATCCCTCACCTAGCACTTAGATGCAGCTGCTTCTGGGGTGGGATGCAGCGAGGCTGTTTATAAAGGATCCCTCACCTGGTGCTGAGATGCAGCCACCTCTGGGGTGGAGTGTGTGAGGGAGGCTGTTTATACATAGAGCCCGGAACTTAGGTGCAGCCGCCACTGGGGTGGGGCACCGGGTCTGTATTTATAGGGATCCCTCGCTTGGCTCCGAGATGCAGCTGCCTCTGGGGTATAGCGCTCCCAGCCTAGACTCCATCCCCGCCTGGCTGTTCCACTTTGCTTGGATCCTTCAAACCTCATTCCCACCCCACCCCGCTTTCAATCTCCCAGTGAAGTTCCCTCCAACATCCCTCTTCCCCTCTCCAACCCCCATCCACCCACCCCCCCCCTCCTTCCACCCCTCTGGCCCCCCACCCCCCTTCATTCTTTCCATTCCTCCTTCTCCCCTCTCTTCCTTCCTCTCTTCGCCCTCTCCTGCCAAATGGGCCCCCTCACCAGATGGGGTGGGGCTCACCCTACAGCAATTTTAAGGTGCTCTGCTCCACACACCCTCCCCCCACGATTGGGAGGGGCCCCTTTCTGCCTGCAGTGATTTTGGGAATTAGATGACCCGTCTCTGTCGCACACCCACGTGACACGACCCCACCCCTCCATGGGCTCCTGCACTCTGAGTTGAACAGAGGCGGAGGGAGCCCGTGCAGTACACACCTGGGTACACTAGGGGGTGCAGGAGAGGCGGAAAGGGGTCGCAGCTGGCTGCTGGAGGGGGGCAGGGAGGGGCAGGACAGACCCTTACCCGTTGCACGAAGCACTCCGCAATGGCGTGGGCGCTGCTGCTGCTCTCCAGCTCTTCCAGGAGCTCGCTGCGGAAGGGGGAGAAACAGGGCAGGAGGTGAAGCCGCTGATGCAAAGGGGCACCCAGTGTAAAGGCTGTTTCTGAGGGGAGCCCGGAGGGGAGAGGGGGCAGGATCTGTGTCATCAGGAGACCCCTCTTCATGCACCCAGAAATTGTGTGCCCAGACTCCAAATTTGCATGTCGTTTGCATAATTGCATGCAGGTTGACACATGCGGCATTCGAACTCATGACCTCAATGTACAGGCGCTGAGGCCACATCCCTGAGCCACGCGCTTTCCCTTCCTTTCAACGCAAGCAACAGGTGCAGGATTTCTGCTGCAAAGACCCGGTTCCCACCCGCCACCAGAGCAAAAGGAGAATCTCCACTAGCTGCTAGCAGTATAGGGGCCATGACACACAGAGGGGCAATGCTGATTGCAGTCGGGACAGCAGCACTCCCGCTTAGCAGCCAGGCCAACCCTCCCCCAATGCTTTAAGGAGGGGGTAGTGGGGGAATTTACACAGCCGGTGGGTTCTCTGGATACAGGGCTGTGGGGTGGACGCGCCAGGGTCCCACTTCTCTAGGGCGCCTGCTGCAGGGCCACTGGGGTTAGGAAAAGGAGGGAGGAGAGAGCGCCTTCTAGTGACTGACCGTGGCAACCCCAGCCAGGCTCCCTCCCCACCCCCTTCACTGTTAACCCTACGCTTCCCCGGGATAACGGAGGCTCTGTTCCGAGGGACCCCGCACCCCGCAGCCAGACCCTCACATGGACTCCCTGGTGATCAGCGCCCCGAGAACACTCTCCCCCCGCAGGCGTCCTCACACGGCCCCGCCAGGAAACGAGCTCCGGGAACCGGCGGGGCTGCTGAGAAGAAACCCAGCCGCAAACCACATGGCGGAAGGCGCGGCGTGGGGGGGAGGGGAGTGTTCGTTATAGATCCACCCTGCCCCTTCCGACCCTCCCCAGCCAAACACTGCCCTGGGGGGTGAACCCATCTCCCATTCCCTCCTTACACTTATCCATTTCTGCATTCCTTCCTTCCTTCCTTTCAAACCCGACCCCTCCACACACGCACCCTACACCCGGCTGCAATGATACCCTGCAGTTCCCATAGACCTAATTCCCAGCCCCCAACTCCCCAGCTCTAACTGCTAGACCCCACTCCCCTCCCAAAGCTGGGGATAGAACCGAGGAGTCC
>ML677389.1:3009801-3024629 GCA_007922305.1 Dermatemys mawii
GAGGAGTGTATCACAATCATATCAGGCAGCCCTTCCGCCCTCCCAACCCTCCCCCGCATCCTTCCCTCTTTCCTGGGGCTGCAAGAAACTGATGAAAGCTGGCACTGTTTATGCCCGCTGCCCACCGGGCGGGCCTACGGCTATAATTCCTGCACTGCTTACTGCTTCCCCCTATTCATCTCCAGGGACCGGGGACAATCAACACAGGCGGGGAACACACTGAAACCTATTTTGAGCCCAGCCACTGCAGCCGGACCAAAGCACTTCAACCCTCACGAGTTTCAACAGCTGTGCGCCACCGGCCGCTACCAGGAGCCACGGGTGCCCCCAGTGCCCATGGCCCCTGCAGCGTCTGGGAATTGATTAGGCAAGATACACTCCGATGAGCCGAGCCGGTGACCCACACCCCACGCAGCAACCAAACCCCAGAAACACGCTGACCAACTGCGCATCGGGGGCGGGGAGCCAAACTCCTTCCTGACCCCTGCATGGTGGCCGGGGGAAGCCCTGAAGCATGAGATTAGATCACAGCCATTGTCTTAACACCAAGCAGCAGGTGTTAAAATCGCAGCTCATCGATCACTGGGATGGAGGCGTAGCAACAACTGTCCCCCTTAATGTTCTAAAGGGAAGGGTCCAAAGCAAAATGATTGAGGTAGGGGGCCATTTAATGGGACAAGACAGCCTCTCCCCAAAATAAACCCAAATATAAGTATGTCCCCCCCCACAAAAATGAAGGCTGGCCTTGAGGTTAGGGCCTGCGGCTGCCAGTCTCCAGCTCTGCTACAAACTCCCTGTGAAGTTTTTTTTATTATTTGGTATATTTCGGTAGGACCTAGCAGCCCCAGATGAGATCCAGGCCCCATCACGCTGGGTGCTGCACAAGGTCAGGTCTGGGGTAACAGCACAAGCAACTATTAGGTATATTATGGTAGCACCGAGAGGTCCCAGCTAAGATTGGGGTCCAACCACGCCGGGGGCTGCAGACAGAGCCAGCCCAGGCCCAAAGGACTTCCAGTCCGATCCACTTCGGAAGTGGAATAAGCTGACTCGGAAAAAAGCACTTCGCTTGGTGCATGGAGAGCTACTGTGTTCTCCGTTCACACCCTTCCTTAATCCAGAGTCACTTCTGCACGTCAATAAGCCTTATAGACAAAGGATCATGTACCGCATGGGGAACCTGAGGCCCAAAGAGACACGAAGGGCCCTAGATCCCATAGTGAGTCTGTGGCAGTGCCAGGAATCCAACTCGGATCTCTTCAAGTCCAACCCGGTGCTGGTAACCAGAAAACCAAACTTGACGGGGTCTCCCATCTGCCTCAGTTTCCCCACAAGACAATGATCCTTCCTTGTCTCTCGCGGTGGTTGTGAGGAGGGCAACAGCGATCCCTAGCGCTTTTCATCACAGAAACATCGGGCTGGAAGGAACTCCAAGAGGAGATCGTTTTCAGCCCCCTGCGCTGAGGCCGGACGGAGTTAACCTCACCTAGGCCCGACCGGAGTTGGTCTGGCCTGTTTTTAAAGGCTTCCAGTGACTGGGCCTCCCAGTGCCCAGCACAGCAAGTTGCCTCCCTGGTCTAACTCCTGTTAGCAGTCACGTCTCAAAGAACTAGCCCGAGGGAGTCAGTTTCATGAGCCACATTTGGGTAAACTGAGGCATGGCGGGGCCGGTGACTTTCCCACGGTCGCCCCGCGGAGAACACACCCCAGGTTTCCTGTATCCCAGTCTAGCACTCAACCCAGTAGGCCAAGCTGTGCCTAGCACAACCCACGTCTCCTGATCAGGGCGGGTACCACCAGACCAACAGCGACGGGAGAAGCAAGGGGTTGCCTACTCCGTGCACAGAAACCAGTGTGGGTTTACACTCGCTCCCAGCAGTTCCCCTGGGGTCGGGTGCCAGAGTCGCATTCCTGAGTGAATGCCGCTTTCCAGATTCCCCCACCCAAATCCCCAGGCTTAAAACTGAAAGAGAGTGGGGGAAAATATCCCCTAATAAGGGCAAATGGGACACCACCCCCGGGCCGTGTTCCTTCTGCCAGCGCCAGGCTTTGGGGTGGGAATCCAGTCACTGCCGCACACTCGCTCTGGATTTCCGCTGGGACGGCCGAGGGCAAATCTGGGCTTGGTTGGGAATCGGTTCTTGGGTCTTTGGGTTTCACGGACTCCTTGGTCCTGGTTCTCAGTCACCCTCAGCTCACCCTGTGAGGCTCTGGGGGTAGGGGGGGGACAGCTGTCCCGAGAATCTCCCACTCACAGGGGGGGCCCCCGGTCTGGCGGGAGCTGGTGTAAGGGCCCTGCTCACAGCCCCAGAAGTAGGGGCGGATCGGGGGCCGCAGCCAGAGTGCCCTGCGCTGTGACTATTCTCAGTTCCCCACGGCCCAGAAGGGGTGCACCGTGTGCTAGAGCAGCCCTGAGGCTGCACCGAGTGGGCCAGGCAGGGCTCAAACTACGGGGAATGCAGAGTGGGCCCAAAGGGATCCCGCCATCCTTGCTCCAGGCTCCTAGGATCTGCTCCCTATGGACTCTGGGAGGGCAAAGAATAGCCACAGTGCATTGTGCACCGGCCATGCCCCTGAAGCTAAAATTGCATCTCTCTGGATCTCGTATACTGCCTGGCACATTGTCACCGCTCCACCGTCAATGACAGCGACCAAGACAGAGCAAAACCCCTGTTGTTCCAAAAAAGAAACCCCGAGCAGAAGGATCCCATGCATAAAAAGAAGAGGGGGTGGCAGGTAAAGATATCTGGTGCTTCCTGAAAGGCCCTAGCTTCTGGAGTCATGGGATTTCTTACAAATCTAGCTTGCTTGAGTTTCTAGCAGTCATGTCTTCTGAGAAATCCTGGGAAACATGGACTGAGCGTGACCCTAAGGAAGTAAAAAGAACCGCGACATTATTGTTAGTTGGGGTTTCTACTTCCTTTATGAGGATCACTTCTCAGTCTCCAACCTAGACAGCCAATGAGCTCATTTTTATCCGGTCTCTAGATTTGTCCGGATTGGGTGGCCCAACAGTAGTTAAAGATTCCACTGAGAAAGCGTTTGGCATCGTTGCGACGCCCCGCTGGCCCTCCAATCGCCCCAAGGTGCAGCGCCCAGGCAAGGAGCTAGAACGCAGCTATCATATTAAATATCCGATCAGAGTCGACCTGAAACTTCTCCACGGCCCCGAACTGAATGTCCTCAGAATTCATGTTTCCTGGGAATTTCGTTCTGATGCAGAGCGAAGTCCCCCCATCCCCAAAAACATGTCGCAATTTCCCACAGAACAAAATAGACATCTCGGGGTCTAACACACTCGAAAAAGCAGATCAGACCTGACAGCCATTCCTGCTCCTGCTTTAACCACTCCCCTCCCAGGGTCAGGATAAGAACCCAGGAGTCCTGACCTCCAGACCTGCCCCTGCTCTATCCACCACATCCCCCCCTCCTCCTGGGAGACGGGCCTAGAACTCAGGCGTCCTGCCTCCCAGTTCTGCCCCTGCCACCATCTTCCCCACCGCTGCCACCATCACAGCCCCCATTCTCTATCTAACCAGCCTGTGATCTCCCTCACCCCAGCCTGCCGAAAGCTGACCTGCGTGTGGAGGCGTGGCCATGCTGCAGAAAGCAGCTGGGATCCTTAGGTCACAGGAGCGGGCCTGGGCTGGAATCAGGCAGGGGATTTCCGGGTTCACAATTTTCCCTTTCAGAGCCAGCGAGCTGGAAAGCACCCAAAGACCCAGCCGTGCCTATGGGGTTCTTATTCCAGGTCGGATCTTAGCACCCAGAGGCCCCCACAGAACTCAGGCCCCGCGTCCCCCAGGGCTGCGCAGAGAGTGGAGAGTTACAAAGGAAGCACTAGAGATCCGCCCAGCCGGCAGGGGCAGATTGTGTTTGCATCGCGACCGAGATCGGGGTCCACGCAGTATGAGACAAGCCCTCTCCCAAAGAGCTTCCAGGCTAAATAACCCAGACAGACAAACGATGGGAGGGAAAAGGAAGAGACCCGACACCTCTGGTCTCCTGGGTCCTACCCTCTGGTTGATCAACTCACGCTAATTAGAACTCTATCCTCCCAGCCCTTCAGCTGCGTTGGGGCTTAGAGTATTATCCCCATTTTACTGCCGGGGAAACTGAGGCACGGAGCTGTGATTCATCCAGTGAGGACTTGTCCACCAGGAAGCTGGTTCCTGAGACCCCAGGACTGGGAGGGAAGCGGAGAATACCCACGCTGGCCCTTCTCTGAGCCAGGCTAGGGGAGTGGGGCCATGATCTCCAACATACCGTGCCTTGTCCTACGTGTCTGTGCAGGGCCTAGCACCGTGAGGTCTTGCTCGGAGCGTCTCCACACTACCATAACACACGCCACATCCACACCCCCAATAGGACCTCGGCACTTTCTGGTAGCCCCGCGGAATCGGCAGGTGAGGGAGAAAAGGCCCAGCTGTCATTTAGTGATGCTTCCGGAGCGTGCCCTGCTCAGGACGCAAAGAGTTCTGGCACGGCTAATGCTGGAGCGTGGGATCAAACACAAACCGGGCAGGACGCCCAAAATTACCAAACACATGCAAAGCACAGACATGCCCTGAACCGACAGGGCAGGAAAAAGGGGGAAACTTTCACTCCCAGAGGTTTGCATCCCATGAGCCCCTCAAAGGGCTTCCATCAGACCAAGGTTGTTTTACACACACACACACACACACTTCACAAATGAGACAGCGTAAGCACAGGGGACTGGGAGTGACTCCCCCAATGCCGCAAGGAAAATCGGGGGCAGAATCAGGAATAGCACTCAGGTTCCCAATCCCAGCCAACAGATCCCACTCTCCTTGCAGAGCTGTGCAAAGAACCCAGGTGTCCTGACACTCAGGCTCACCCTTGCTCTCACCACTAGACCGCCCGTCCCTGGGAGACATGGGAAGGGAAGTTAGCTCAGCTCTAAACACCAGGCATCACCGCTTCCCACAGCTTGGGCACGACCTGAGACCTTCATCTCCTGTTCTAGCCACTAGACCTCACTCCCCTTGGAGACAGAACTCGGGACTCCTGACTCTCGGTTCCATACTCTTACCACTAGACCACTCCACCAGGGCAGCCCTGGGACCAAGCGAAGCGCAGACCCGGCTGAGTCGGTACCACCCCGCCTCCCAGCCTGGTACGCTCGCCTTCATTCCTAATCATTGAGCCATACAACAGCCGCCCCGCTCCACCCCAGAGGTGGCTGCTTTCCAGCAGCCAGGCACACGAAGGAAAAAATCCCTTGACGTCACACAGAAGACGGGGCTTTGGCTGCTGGCAGCAGGAGCCAGGTCAGAACTGGGCTGGTGAGGTTTGGCCGGCAAGTACTTTGAAATCCTCTGACAGCAGGAACTGGATTCTGCTCCTGGAAGACACCAGTGAACTGCATGTTGGCCGGCTCCACTGGAGGATAACAACCTACTAGAGCTGCCAGCTGCGAGTTAGTTCTTTAGCAGCGGAGCTCTGGCACAGTGAAGGCCCCGGGTTCAAGTCCTCCGGCTGCGAGTCTAGTGGCCTCCCTCCACCCTCAACATGGGTCAACTCCCACGGTGTGACTTCAGATTGTCTTCTGAAGTGTCCCAAAGCTGCCCCCCACCAAGGGGATCCGGGAGAGTCAGATCTGGCTTCCAGGCTCCGGATCTGTTCCCTGGGAGAGTCTGTCCAAGAACAGACAAATGCGAACGACCCCCGCCCGTGACTAGCCCCTCCTCAGCGTGGGCTGGCCCGGGCGGATAGAGACAGACAAAGCGAGGGCAGAGTGAAGCTTCCCTTCCTTCCTTCTTCCACGTCTGTGGCTCCTGCTGTTCTGGTCTAGCCTGACCTCAGATGAACCCGCTTCGCTCCAACCCCTCGGGAGGGAGGGTCGCTGGGGGTCTGGCCCTGTGAGAAGCCAAAGCAACGGCCACAGGGGGAAACCGAGCTGGCATCAGACTCTGGAGAGTGGATTTTCAGGGCACGTTATTCCTGCCTGCCCTAAGCATGGTGTGAGAGCCATGGGCACCCGACCCCGCCCTGCCCCCCATGCCAGGGCCCCGGAACCCAGCCCAGGGGCCACCCAACCCGGCCCTGCATCCAGGACAGACCGACCTGTCCCCAGGCCCCCCATCTCCCCACTCCAGGGGTCACCCCATCCAGCACCTTGCACCCAAGAGCCCGCCAACCATCTCCCAAGACCTCAGTGCCCCCTGCTTGGGCACCACAACTTGGTCCCAAAGATTTGCTGGGTTTCCGCTGGCCCGTTTTAATGATTTAAATACCAGGGAACAAGACAGACGGGGAGACAGATTTTTCCAGCTCCCGGGCTCTGAGGAAAAATAGCTTCCTTCCAAGAATGGCACCGCTAAACCCAACGGTTAACAGCTGGCGGAGCCGAGGCCAGCTGATTTTCTCTCCATCACCCCCTGCTCGGATGGCCTGGCCACCCTGGCTAGCCAGGAGTTCAAGTCCTAGAGTTGAATGCCGATGGAGGGGAACGGCAGGTTTCCCATGCGGCTCTGGGGAGACCGAGACGGGAATACTAAAGTCCACGTTTTCCAAAGGACATTGCCAAAAACCTGGGATGGCTACAAAGAGCGGCTGAAAGTCTCCAGGTCTGGAAAACCCGCCTCCCCGTCACCGATTCCAGGGGACTGGGCCAATGTATCCAAGGGACGGTTCAGAGGCCGCTGGGTCCCTGGCCCAGAAGCACCTGGGCAGCAAGTCCTGATCCCCGGGAGCGATTTCGTGCGGCGGACCGCAGAAGAACGGGGCCAAACAGCTGGGAGCAGACCGGGGCCTCAGCAGCTATTTCAGGTCCTTTTGGAACCAAAGCAACCGGGTTGATCCAACTTCACCTCCGACCCAGACGCGAGGCTGGAGCCGGCCGATCCAGGGGCCCTGGCTAGGGATGTCACCCCGGAACAAGGGGAGCCAATGTGGCATTGTCCAAACGCCTCTAGCCCAATAATAAAGGCCGTGGGACGTTACCCTTTTCTGGACCACCCCCCACTGCAGACTGCTTCCCCCTCCTCCGGGCTGGGCCCCCCGGCTCCCCATTCCCATTGTCCCTCCGGTGAAACCCAACCCAGCCGCTCTGCCCCATGGGCGGATACAATACAATGCAGAACTCAGATGGGGGGGGCCCACTTCCCAGCCACCCCCTACAACCTCCACTCTAAGCAAAATCCTCCCCCCACTGCTCTGCAACAAAAATCTACCCTCTTCCCCGCCCCGAGACTACACCACCCCTAAGCAACCCCGCTCCTGGATTTAGACCCCCTCCCCTGCAAGCCCCAATTACTTCCAAGGCCCACACAGCCCCCCTCCCCTGGCAGTTAGAAACATCCTGCCACAGATCTTCCCCCTTCCCCACGGCCCGAAATCCTAGAGCCGATCTCCCACCCCAGTACACAGCCCCCCTCCCCTGGCAGTCAGAACCACCCCCCAAAGATTTCCCCCCACCATATCCTAGAGCCAATCACCCACTCCAGTACACAGCTCCCCCACCCCAAGAGATTCCTTCTAGCTTTCTTAGAGGAAATCTCCCTCCCCAAGTATGACCCTCCCCAGCCAGGGACCCTCTAGATTTCCCAGAGCAGATCCCCCTCTCCCCATTAAGGGACCCTCTAGATTTCCCAGAGCAGATCCCCCTCTCCCCAGTCAGGGACCCCCCTAGATTTCCCAGAGCAGATCCCCGCTCCCCGTATGCAGCCCCTCCAGCCAGGATCCCCACTCCCGCAGCTCCGGCACACAAAGGGAGCCCTGTTCCCGCACCCCTGAGCCAAGAAACTTTCCCGAGCTCCGTGTGTCTGTGTGTGTGTGTGACACACGCTTTCCAGCGGGGCCGTCGCTGCCCCGGCCGGGGGGCGCCCCCCGCTGCCCCCCGCCCCGAGCCGGACTCACCTCCCAGGCTGTGCGGCGGCGGCGGCGGCGGAGGGCGCGGCGGTCCCGGAGCCCGGGCGGGCTCGGATCCGGGCTCAGAGCGCGGCGGGCGCCCGGCCCGGCCCATCAGCTCCGCTGGGGGCCGGGGGATCGGCCATGCGGACGGGCCGGCGGGGTGGGCGAGCGAGGGGCGGCCCCGGCCGGGCGTGGGGGGGGGGGGAGGGTGCGCTGCGTGCGCACAACTACGGAGGGGTGTGTCTGTGTGTGTGTGTGTGAGTGAGTGTGAGTGTGTGTGAGTGAGCTGCGCGAGCACAACTACAGACCTCTGTGTGTGTGTGTGTGTGCACAACTAGAATCCTGTCCTCTGTGTGTGTGTGTGTGTGTGTGCAGCTAACAAATTGTGTGTGTCTTGCATGCACACAACTACAGATGTGTGTGTTTGGGCAGACACAACTACAGGCCGTCTGTGCAGTGCTCATGCACAACTACAGACTGTGTGTGTGTGTGTGCACAACTAGAATCCTGCCCTGTGTGTGCTGCGCCCACAACTACAGACTGTGTGTGTGTGTGCACAACTAGAATCCTGTCCTGTGTGTGCTGCGCCCACAACTACAGACTGTGTGTGTGTGTGTGTGTGTGTGCACAACTAGAATCCTGCCCTGTGTGTGCTGCGCCCACACAACTAGACTGTGTTTGTGTGCACTAAAATCCTGTCCTCTGTGTAGGTGATGTACCCACACAACTACAGATGTGTGTGTGTGTGTGTGTGTGTTCTGCGCCTGCACAACTACAGACGTGCAGTGAACAAGTCCCTGGGTGAGAGTGTGCAGCTCATCTAGGCTTTGGATGTGTAACTGCAAATCTGTGTGTGTGTGTAACCACAGCTGTGTGTGTGTGTGTGTGTGTGTTCAGGATGTAACAACTTCCCCCTCCAGCGCACAACGTCTGGGTCGCTTTCCCTTCTTCCCAAGCCAATGTAAATCCCCCAGGTCGGCTTTGGATCCAGTTGGTAAAGAAAAGGGGGGGGGAAGGGGGAGGACCACCCCAGACCCCAGTTGGGGGGCGGGGGGTGCTGATGGATGCCCAGCTGAAATGTTGAAGGCTGGACTGGGGGTGGGGGGGACACGGACAAGCCAAAATTCTCTCACACTCACTTCTGTTGGACAATTTCCTGTTCACGGCCAGATGCACTGCTGGGATTTTAACCCCTTTCTTACGGGATTCTAACTACACAGGCACACATGGACTGTACAGCCGCGGCAGCGGGATCACACACACACACACACACACAGAGTGGATACAGCCAGGCCAGGCAGTGGGATCACACACACACAGACACGCACACACAGAGTGGATATAGGCCAGGCAGTGGGATCTCTCTCTCTCTCTCTCTCTCTCTCTCTCCCTCTCTCTCTCTCTCTCTCACACACACACACAGTGGATATAGGCCAGGCAGTGGGATCTCTCTCTCTCTCTCTCCCTCTCTCACACACACACACACTCAGTGGGTTGGGTACAGGCCAAGCAGTGGGACCACACACACACACACACACAACACATGCCTGCACAGAATGACTATAGGCCTGGCAGCAGGAACACACACACACAGACACACACACACACACACGCACACCATACCAAGATACAGCAAGAGCAGATCACATACACACAGAGTTTGCTGGTAGGCTTGGAAGGGTCAGATTTTGATCAGTCAATGTCACTAACCATCAGTTTCACCTTGCACCCTCAAAGGGAGGAAGAAATATTTCCATGAAATGATCACTGACATCTGTGCAGAGGCAAAGTGAGAAAAAACCCTGACTGAGAACTTACAAGAGTTGGATTTAAGGATGTTGTACTTCGATGTCGATAATTTGTGTTTTAGCGGCAATAAATTTTTCGCTTTTTGGAATATTAGTGTCTAATTAAATAATTGTCTGATTCCCCTCCATTCTCTGATCTCCTCCCGCCCCACGAGTTCTCACAACTGTGATCATTTACATCAATAACAATTGAAAACAGGCTAAAAAATAAGCATCCATATTAATCACTGAGTTTTCACAAACCATGTTGAGCTGGACTGAGCTGCAGTTTTTATTGAAATAAATAAATTCAGTCAGTAAATTTCAATGAACTCTAAATATCTTGGGAGCATCAAGAGGTGCTAACTGAAATCAGGGCCCCCTTGTGTCAGGCGCTGCACAGACACAAAGTGACAGTCCCTGCCATGCAGGGCTTACAAATATGCAGAAGACAGAAAGGGAAACTGAGGCACGGAGCATGGACGTGACTGACCCAACGTCACCCAGCAGGCCAGGAGCAGAGCTGAGAATAGCCCCCAAGTCTCCCAAGTCCCGCTCCAGGAATTTACAATCATGCCACTAAAGACGTTAAAAACTGAAACGTTAGCAAAGCCTCCCATGGCGCTGAATGGTGGCAGCTAAGGACCTCAACCCAAACTGGAGACGAGGCAGGCAAAAGAGAGAATGGCTCTGCCTGTTTTCCAGCTGGGGAAACTGAGGCAGAGAGGTGTGCAACAGCCAGATTCCCTGCGGCTTGACCCGCGCAGCAAAAGTGCCAAGCACTGAACACACTGAGCTCTGTTGAAATATACAAATCAGGGCCCGGGTATCATAGGGAGGCAGCATCAGAGGTAGGAATAGACACCCCCGCCCCCAGCCGGCCCTTCCTACCAAGCAGAAAGCCTCCATGATTTTTAAAGTGCTGACCGCAGAGTTATTCTGTGTTCCTGAGACAAAGCCCCCTGGCCCCTCCCCGCCCAGCCTTCAGACATCCTAGCTGCCAAGTCAGCAAGGGAGGGGGGAAAGGACCCATTCACGGCTGCTGAATCACTAAAACGATATCAGCTTCCCATCCTCGGCCTTTTCTTCCCCGGGTGGGGGGCGAATCGGCTGGCGTAGCCATAGGGGCATCACTCTTGTGCTCTGGCTCTCCCTGGCATAACTTCCAAAGCGGAGTGGTTATTCTGGGGTAGAGTGTGCAAACACGGGCTAGCCATAGTAGCAGGTGTATTATTCCAGGGAAGCGATGCTCATCAATTTCCCCAGGTAGACAAGTCCTCACTGGGGATCGCCCAGGGCGTCTTGCCCCCAGCAGCTCGAGGGCGGGTTACTAAGGACGCTTGCTCCCATCGATTACCAATGGATCAGCCCCCATGGGGGGGGGCAGGGTATTTTCCACTGCACGAAAGAAGATGAACAAATCATGCTTTAGCTTTTTCACCCAAGGATCTCAAAGCACTTTGCAGATTATTATTATTGATTTTTATTACGGTAGCACCTAGGCATCCCAGGCATGGCCCCAGGCTCCCATTGTGCCAGGCACTGTACATTTTTATTGCTATTAGGTGCATTACGATAGCATTTAGGTGCCTCCGGCCCCCATTGTGCTGGGTGCTGTACATTTTCATTGCTAGTAGGCGTATTACGGTAGAATGTGGGAACCCAAGTCATGGACCCCAGAAACGGCCCCATAATACCCCCACATAGAAGGGGGGGGAATTTTTGGGGCGACAAAAATCCTAGAGCTGGCCCTGCTTGCACGCCCGTGAGCCGGTTTCAAATCATGAAGCCAGGGAAATGTCTCAGAAAAGAAGGGCCAGGGGCTGTAAATCAACCGAATGTTGCAAAATCCTGGCCCACTCTTGTGTCGGAGACTCAGTCCCGGGGCGGGCAGTGAAGTAGGTGATGCAACAGCAGCCACGTTGACTAAATGAGGCAGTTCCCCCTCCGGCTGGGTTTGGGGATTGCCAGCGCTGGGGAGAACACAGGTCAAAGCATCGCCCGCTGCTGGGCAGAAACTTTGCAACATGGAATCGAACCATCCCCGTGGGGCCTACGCCCTGCTGAACGTTCAGTCCCCACTAGAACCAAGCCAAGGCGAAACGGCTCAGCTGTGGCGCTCAGCCGGGCAATGGTTGTTGCTTGCCCCAGATTTCCTGTTAGCCCTTGAGTGTGTGGCCTGGGGACTGTGCCCGGGGGCCTCAGGGAGCTGGAGATGGGTGGGGTTTTGTTCACCGCTTTTGTTAAAAATTGCTTGTTTAGAAGGTGAAGGTGCCCAAAGGACTCCCAGGATCGAGGTCCCAGCCCATGGGATCCCCACCCACTGCAGGGATGAATCAAGATGTGTATGTGCGTGTGTGCATGTGTTTACACACATGTGGGCTTGTGCCTGTGTGGGTGTGTGCATACGTTTGCACACATTTATGTGGGCTTGTGCCTGTGTGGGTGTATGCATATATTTGCACACACGTGCGTGGGCTTCCATCTGTGTGTACACGTTTGCACACACGTGTGGGCTTGTGCATGTGCATAGGTATACGCAGAAGCCAGACTGCGGCCCTGACGTGAGCAGTAAAGCTGAGTGAGTTGCAGCACTTCCCCTGCTCCGGGAGCCGCTGCTCCAGTTGTGGGGGTAATTTACTGGCCATGCCTCCCACTCCGCAGCTCCCGGTGTGGGCTGCTGGCGAGGAGAGGGGAGAGGGAATAACTCACAAGCTGCTCAGAGTCTTATTCATGAGGGAAAACCACCTCTGCTGGCTGGGAAGGGCACTGAGTACTCCCAGATCCTCAATGGCACCATATTGACCATGGTTATACTGGTCTGTAATGTCACAATATTGACCTTGGTTATACTGGTCCATAATGGCATGATATTGACCTTGGTAATACCGGTCTGTAATGGCATGCTATTGACCTCAGTTACTCCATAGTGTGCCCTGACCCTAGAATGCCGACACTGGTCTGTAATAGCACACCATTGACCTCCGCTACTTAGGCCTCAAAGAGCATGTTGTTGATCTTGGCACTCTAATGACAGGCCATTGGTCCAAGCTAGCATCAGCTGGATCCTGGGACAGCTTCTCCTTCTGAACTCTCCCCAAGTGCCCTGATGGGGCAACCGGCAGCGTCTTCCCCCTAGGTCTGAAGCCCCTACAGCTGTTCCTACACCTCCCTTCCTGCGGCCCCCTCAGGCAGGCACAGCGCTCGGTGCTCCAGTTGCCACCAGCTAGTGCATACCCCGGTCCCTGCAACTCAGAGCAGCCCCCACTCTGCTCTAGTCTACTCTGGGGCAGAGAATCAGGGGGCTTGAAGGTTTCCTGACAGTGCCAGAGAACCCCCCCACACTTCCAGATTCAGTGGTCCATAAGGCACCATATTGACTAGCTCACACCTCTCTACAGAGACCCTTTTCCCGGAGTTATACTGGGTGACGTTGTTCTGCTGTGAGGCTCCAGTCATTCCTCCCCTCGGCCTCTCTGCGGAGAGGTTTATCTTTATCTGAGGCAGCGTCGATCCCCTCCCCACAAAAAAACCCTCTCCGTGTCTCAGTTTCCCCATCTGCAAAATGGGGGTGTTGTTACTCCTCTCCTTTGTGAGGCGCTTTGAGATCTAGGGATCATTTGAAAACTGCCTTTGGATAACTGAGCCGCATGTATAGACAACATGGTGGGTGGAGATGGCCCAGAAAGCTGGGTTCTGTCCCCAGCCTCGGGTATGTCCCCTCCCCCTGCTCTGTGCCTCAGTTTTCCCACCTGCAAAATGAGGGTTGCATCAATGACCCATCACTGTAAAGTGCTTTGAGATCCAGAGAGGAAGGCTAAGCGTCTCCAAAGTTACTGGTGATGTCAGTGGGGGGGATCCAGCCTGGCACCCCTTAAAGGGGCCTGAACTTTGGTGCTGGGCCCGCTGGAGAACCCGGCACCTTTACGGACATTCACACTGCTCTACTGTTGTCTCCCAGGGGCCCACAGGGAGCCCTTGCCAAGCGGCACCGCTGCCCTGGCCAGTTGTTGATTCCCCCAGCCTGGAAATAAGCAGGTCGGGCCTTGGGAACCTTTCTGCGAAGGGAGACGTCACGCCTTTGCCAGCGTCTCGTTTCCTGCGTCCCACAAACCCTCCAGACTTCCTGGCAGAGCCGCACGGATGCGGTGCCATAAATACCCCATCCCTGGGAGCACTCCCTCTGGGAACGGGCCCTCTGCCCGGCCGAGCCAATGGCCGGCCGCTCGGCCCGGAGCACGTGGTACAAGCCCAGAGCCTGGCTCTCAGTGTCGGTTGGCTCTGGAGTGACGCCCATTTCCCTCAGCTGGGGATCTGGCCCGTTTACACAGCTGGGGCTGGCGCCTATCCCAGCAGACAGTATATTTGGTGATTTATTTTCCGGCTTCGATCAGAACGGGCCCAAAGGGGCTTTTAAAGGGGCCCCGTCGCCCGTCCAGATCCAAGGCCTGACGCTGAGGTCTTGCCTCGTAAAAGGCCCCAGAAACGGGGTGTCCCATCCCCACAGCCCTGCACCCCAAATTTAACAAGGCAGCACCTGGCGCCTCACAGGATCGGGCCCCGGACACCCACTGATTTCAACAGGCGCACGCTGCCAGGCCAGGCTCCCCACCCAAGAAGGGGCAGAGCGCTGGGGGAGGGGCATTAGTGTGGGGTGGGCCCAGAGGAGGGAGTGTGAAGGGGGCACGGGGGGGGGGGAATGGGAGGAGGGGCCCAGAGGGGGGGAAAAGGGAGGGAAGGGCTCTGAGTGCTGAGGGGAGTGGGGAGTGCTGCAGAGGGGGGAGGGGTGCGAATGTTGGGGGACAGAGGGGGAGGGGTGTGAGTGCTGGGGGACCATATGCTGGGGCTGGGGGAGGAATGCTAATTTTGGGGGCACAGAAGGAAGGGTTTGAGTGATGGGGGGGTAGGTGTTAGGACTGGGGGAGGGGTGTTAAAGGTGGGGGGAGTACCGGGGGGAAGGGATTCGAGTGCAGGGGGAGCTAGGTGTTGGGCGGGTCATGCCTGACGACTGCCCAGGCCCCGCGCTCCCTCCCCAGCCCCCGGCCCAGGCTGGGCCCATGGGGCTGCACGGCCAGAGCTGTAGCTGGACTCCCCTGACCGCCTGCCCCCCAGCCAGCGCTCCTGCCCCGCTCCCCACAGCGCCCCCTGCTGGGCGAGGCTGGGACT
>ML677389.1:3024639-3036672 GCA_007922305.1 Dermatemys mawii
CCCTCAACCAGTGTCCTGCCCCGCTCCCCACAGCGCCCCCTGCTGGGAACGGGGTACCTGTAAGCACTCCCTTGCTGACGCTGTCACTGGGCCTAGCTGGGAATCGTCCCCACAACTCCGGCGAGCGCCCTCGGCTCCCGAAACAAGAGGCGAGTCTCCGAGCCCGAGCAGCCGCCTCAGCCCTCTTCCCGCCAGCCACTGCCAACGCCTCGGCCGCCTCCACCCAGCACATCTCGCCTGGCACTGCCTGCCATCGGCAGCACAAAGAACTGATTCTTCCCCCGGCAGGGCCAGGGAGCTGCGCTCGGCGGCTGGGAGCTCCCACGGTGCCAGCCGCCCCGAAAGGAAACCAGGAGGCAGCCTGGGAGCCAGGATGCCTGGGTTCGCACCCCAGCTCTAGCAAATTCTAGTGGCCATAGCACAGGGCTGGGGGCCAGGACTCCTGGGTTCTCACCACTTTTTATAGAGGGATGCCTCACCTGTCACCAAGATGCAGCCACCTCTGAGGCGGGGTGCAGCAGCTTTTTATGCAGGGATCCCTTGTCCAGCACTGAAATGCAGCAGCTTCTGGAGTGGGCTACGGCAGCTGGGCTAGCAAGGGTTTGTTCCCCCAGCACTGAGATGCAGCTGCTTCTAGGCTGGAACAAAAGGCGGCTATTTGCACAGGGGTCGCTCACTGAGTACTGAGCTCCAGCTGCTCATGGTCCCATAAAGACACCCCCTTCCCCTGAACCCACCACCCTGATAAAACAAAGGAAGTCTCCAGAGAGAGCTACAGCCGCAGAGTCAGCATCTGAGGCCTGAAACTGGACTACATGCCCCTGAAAGTCTCAAGCCACAGTTGAGTGGGTGAAGTTCACTTTAAGAATACAAGCGTTTGCGTACACACACACACACACACAAAGTGGATACAGACCAGGCAGCCGCAGGGTTATGCGTGCGCGCTCGCGCACACACGCGCACACACACACACTCTCTCTCTCTCTCTTAAAGGGATCTCAGATCATGACTTTGGATTGTAAAGGGGGCACCTTGGCTTGGCTGGGAGCTGAATTTGGAGAAAATGATCTGGAGTCTGAGAAGCGGGGATACCAAACTGATCGGAAGAATGAAAAGGGGAGGGGGAAAGCAAAAAAGGAGGTCGGGGGGGCAGAGCCAGCCCAAATGCCGCCCTGCTCACAACGAGCTCCTGCCGTCTGGCGGATTCGTTTTCGGCCCCAAATGTTCCATTGTCGTAGCTGCACATGAACTCACTGCTCAGGAATGTACTGGGGCCCTTTCAAAAATGTGATTATTCTCTTGAAAGAAAACACGTGTTGGCCAAATCCTGGGGCGTGGGGGCAGGAGGGGGAAGCCGGCAGGGGGTTGAGCAGAGCGACGCTCCACTCCGACCTCTGAAAAACTGCTGCCGAGCGAAACTCACCAAGGCCTTGAGCTGAAAGCTTTGGGGTGGGGGGGGGATAGGCATGTGTGAGCGTCCAATGCACATGCACACCCGGGTGTGCATATACTTGTGTGTGTGTCCAGGTGTGTGAGTGAGAGACTGAACACGACAGGGCCTGTCTCCTCCATACAGGAAAGGAGGAAACCTTAGCAGAGACTTGGCTTAGTTCTGGCTCAAAGCACATATGTGATGAGGTTAGCAGAGTCTCGGCAGACACATGACCTGGATTTCTTCCTTTCCATAAGATTCGCCCTGGTTCAGGGCCAGTGAAAGCTCACGGCACCTACGACAATAGCCCCATGCTCTCGTTTAGCATCAGCAGATCTCAAAGGAGGCCAGTATCTTTCTACAGCTGGGGAAACTGAGTCACAGTGACTCGCCCAAGGTAGCCAAGCAGGCAGGGTCAGGAATAGAACTCAGGTCACGTGAGTCCCAGACCTGAACACAACCCGCTGGGCCACATTCCCTCGCTCCTTAGTGCTTGCTCACACCCACAGGGCCAGATGACTGTCGCTCAGCACCGTGCACAGTCATCGACACCCGTGCAAAGCGGGTGCATGTAAATCTGAGCAGGCAGAGTTTTGCACCCATTAATGCAAATGGCCTGCAAGTTGCAGGGCGATAGAGAATCAGGCCTGGGCTCTGCAGCCAATTCTTTGAACCCATTCCACATTATTGGAGGGCAGAGAGGGGCCGGTAGCAGAGGAGATGGAGCTGGGTTGTCTTGACATTTAACTCCAATGCCCAATGAGCAGTCTGGAGAAAGGCCCTCTTTGTTAAACCTGCAACAAACCAGTATCCTATTGGTGCTCCCACAGATCCACCTACAGCGAGCTTCCCCACCTCAGTGCCCAGCCCTTCACGCTTCCTGATTGGTCGAACTACAGCCATAAGACTATCTGTCCCTCCTTCTCCCCCACATTCTGTGAAGACTTTGTTATATTGTGTGGCCTAAGAAACTGGATTCTTGGAAAGTAGAAATGTAGACACCTCCCTCCTGATGAGAAAAAAATAATATATAGAAAGAAGCCATTTTCAAATGTAACCCCTCCCCACCAAAAAACAAAAAGAAATGTCAGTTTCAATTATCCCCCGCCCACGCCCCGCAATGCTGCCCTACCATAAATAATAGACGTCATGGTTTCAAATTTACTGCACCCTGAAAATAGAAATATTGGTTTCCAATCTAATCCCACCCTGCTACATATCTCGGTGCCTTTAATTTGGATGAGACCCAGACAAGAAACGGCTGCGGTCCGTTACTAGCACTAAAGCTCCGCAGATGAGCTATTCTCACAGCCCCGGCCCCCTCCCCAAGCCAGCGTGAAAGGGTCGGGATTCTGGAGCGCTTCCCTCCGCCGGACGCCTGGGTTTTCCCCACCTTCCCGCGGCCAAAGCGCAAGAGGGCCGCGGACCACCCCCTCCGATGAAGCAATTTTCCCGTCTCAAGCGTTGCTTCTGGAGCCCGGGGCTCCGTCTGGGGGCAACAGAATGTTTTGCCTTTTTAAGGCATGGCGGAGAGGCAACCCGCGGTCAGATTACTCACTCCCTGCTCCGGTGGCGTGGGAACCAGCGGCTCGGGCTGAACTCCACCGGTCCTGCTCCTTCCCCCACCACCTCCTCTGCTCCCTGGGAGAGTTCACACAAGTGCTTCCAATTTAAGAGGGGAGAGAGAGAGGATCCCCAGCAGAGCAGACACAGACGCACACCCCCGCCCCAGCTGACATGGGCTTGTCCCCCGCCGCGCCGCTATCCCCACTCACGCTGCAGGCCCTGGTGGGCCAGGCCCTGCCCCGAAGAGCTTACATTCAACGGACGCGGGCAGAAGGGGCATCCTCGCCATTGGACAGATGGGGAAACTGAGGCACTGGGCGGGGGTGAGGGGAGCCACTTGCCCGCAGTTGCCCCACAGGCCAGTGGCATTGCTGAGTTCAGCTTCCCAGCCCAGGGCTGAAAACCTCAAGGTCAACCTGCCTCGCTGTTTAACCAGCACTTCGCTTAATATTTCCTATGTGCAGAAGCACTTTGCCTGCTAACCACAAGGTATAGTCTGAGACCTACTTCACCCCGCACCATGCACATCTGAATGGCGCCCCCTGCTGTCGGAAGCTTGTCCCAGCGGGTCAAACCATCCCTCCTACAGCCAGGGTTATAGAAGTGACCTTTTCCCCATCAAAGCCGAACCTGATTTAGAGATTTCTGTTCTATTGCTGATCCATTTTGGGCACCCAACACCATAGCATCTGGGCCCTCAAGAGCTATAAAGTATATACCCCCACAACGCATGTCCCCAGGGAGCAAGGCCGGGTTCTTATCCCCCACTGAACAGATGGGGAAACCGAGGCACAGAGCAGCAAAGTGACTTGGCCACCGTCACACAAGAAGTCTGTGGCAGAGCCAGAAACTGAAAGCGGTTCTCCTGAGTCCTCACCTACCACCCCAGCCATCTCTTGGCTCTAACGCTCTGGCTTAATGCTGAGGGGAGCTCCAGATCCCCTAGTCCGCCAAGGGGCTTCTGGGTTGTTGATAAAAGCAAGGCCCTGGAACGGGCAGAAAGAATGTAGGGGGAGGGAGGGAGGTTCCTGCCCAATGGGTCCCATCTACCCCACCCCCAATCTAGATCACTCCCAATGTAGACCACCATCTGCTCAGGCCTGTGCAGATCAGGAGAATCACACCTTGGGATACAAAACACACCCACGCTCAACCCCACAAACCCCCCCCCACCCCCACTCCCGATGTCAGAGGTAGCAAAGCAGAGCGGATGTCTCATTCAGCTCTTCGGGGGGGTTTCCCCCACCCCCACAGCCCAGTGAGCAGACCAGTAAAGTTCTGATCCGTAAAGACCCCTCATGTCTCCCCGGGGAACTGAATCTCCACCAAATCCTCACCCAAACCGAAACCGAGCAGCAGCCAAGAGTCACTGCAGCCATGGAAGGTGCTGACCTGCATGGGACCCCGCTTCCCTCGAAGGGACGGAATTCAAACTGCATAGGTGTGTCCTAGGCCCTATACTGCATGTCGCTAGCAGCGATTCTCTTTTAGCTCAGGTGGGGGTAGGGGCCCTCTGGCATGGGCAGAGCTGGCTTCTGTCCCCTTCGCAGGCCTGAAATTCGGAGTGGCTGATGTATCCGGGGCCCCAGGGAGGAGAGCCACAGGTCTCCTTAAGTGCACAGGGTGGATAACCCTCAGGGAGAGCCAGCGGGGGAGGGGGGTGGTTGCATCTAAATCCTGGAAAAGGATTTTGGCAAAAGCTCTTCTGGTTCTTTGTGTTTTCTCCCTTGGTGCTGCAGGAACACGGCAGGGCGTCCATGTGAGAGAGGACACGCGGGAGAACGCTGGGGTGGGTATGGTTACGAGCCCTTCCCACAGGGTGCATTCAAACCCCGCTGAGATCAATAGGCGCAAACCCACCCTTCAATTCACGTAACTGCAACCATAAGCCCTCACTTAAGACAGAAGGGGAGCAGACAGCAAAGCTGGGCTGAATATTGTTTTGGGAAGAGGTGAGAGAAGAGAGAACACCCCAAAACTGGCAACAGACAAGAACCGAGAGACAGGCAACAAGCAAGAAAGTCAAGCAATAGCCTGGGAGCTGGATCACCAGGGGCAGACCGAAGTGTGGGGCCGGCGGATCCAGGCACGGACAGTATCGACCACACGTCCCTTCGTTTTCCACAGGCTTGGAGTGGCCAATTTGTGGGGCCCCTGACTGCTTCTCCCATCCCACCCCACGCGGGCCCCTGGATACTCCTTCCATGCAATACAGAATCTCGCCCCTCATACAGACCCCTGAATTCCCAACTCCCCGCATGGAACCTGACGGCCCCTCCCATCCCACATAACCCCCACAACCCTCCATCAGCCCCATTTATCCTGACAGCCCCCCTCCACATCCCAGCAGCCCTGACATGCACGATGTATCTATCTATCCATCCATCCATCCCCATAACCACCCTCTGTCCATCCCCAGACACCCATCTATCTATCCCCATCCATCTATCCATCCATCCATCCCTATCTCCCTGTACACCCCCCTCTATCTATCTCATCCAATGACCAAGCTCAAACTAGGAAATAACCCACTTTAGAAAATATACCCAGCTAAGCAATGTAACCCAGCTTCCTCATTAAGGAATCTGGGCCTATAGAAGAAAAAACTAGCCATGGAATAGTCCCTCCACACCACCAGGCCGGCAACAGCTTGTTGACACATCAAGAGTTAAGGCTGCTAAACAAGATCAAGGCATTCTAGTTCTGGACTAAGAAGGTCCACACAGGGGGTGAATCTAGAGTCAGTCCTCGGGGAGATAAGCTCTTAGTCACCCATGCAACAAAAAAAGCCGGATCCACATGGCCCTCCTGCCATCCTCACGGTAGCTGCGTGCCTTGCAAACACCAGCAATTTACCCCAGCAGGCACTGTGGCCAAGTGACTAGCACCAAAGTCTGGGACTCACAAACCCTAGCGTCTATTCCCCATTCCATCGCTGGCCTGCTGCGTAACCTTAGGCAAGCCCCTGTCTCTGTGCCTCAGTTTCCTCCTTCACTCAAACAGTGATGGTACTGACTTTTGTGAAGGGCTTTGAGGTCCATGGATGGAGAGAGCGAGGGAATATTTAATATTAGCTCATTCAATAAAAAATACAGGTAGGGAAACTGAGGCCCAGAGGGATGACATAACTGTGCTACAGAGGCTGAGTTGGGAGGCAGGCACAGCTCTCCTGGGCCCCAATCAGAATAACGGGCGAATAACAGATTTTTTCAGTTCACTGGCAGGGCCAAAAAAATCAAAAGAAGGTCCGTTTGGGTTGAACCAAACCCGCTGTTTCCCCAGAGTTTTCAGTGAATGGGAAAAGTCCATCCTGGGCTTGCCCCAGAGCAGGGATTTGACCCTGTGCGTCCCAAAGCTTGAGTGGGCATCCAAGCCACTGGGCTAAAAGCTACAGGGGAAGGGGCAGTGGTGCCGGTTTGTGAATCCATGTCAAATTCACCAACTGAAACAGCACCTTCCGGCAAATTAACTATAGGCCTGATGAACATCACACACTTCTGTCCCACCCACCCCCAACCCTCCATGCAGTTCAGGTGGCACCGAATCTGAAACTTTATCCTGGTGCCTTGTCCGCAAGAACATCTTCCCCTTCTAAAGCAGAGAGGGCATCAGGTGAACTCCCGACGGATGTGCGGGGCAGGTCCCTAGTTACGCTGCTAGATACCTGCCGTTCGCTTTAAATGGGTCAAAGCTGGAGCCTGGGAAAACTGAGATGGAGAAGGGAGAATGTTCGAAATGAGGAGCGTTCTGCATTTCCAATTTTGGTATGGAAAAAAAAAAAAGCCTATTTCAACATGAGTAATAAGAAGAGCTGAAAGAGACATATAAATAAATGGATTATTTTGGGCCTCGGCTTTGTGAGTTTGTGACCCGCAGTCCCGGCTGGGAAGCCACGGGAAAGTGACTGATATGTCTGCAGATTGCAGTGGAACTTCTTGCCTGAGAAGTCTGTGAAGGCCAGGACTATACCAGTGTATAAAATAGAATTGGATAAATTCAAGGTCCATTAATGGCTATTAGCCAGGCTGGGTACGGAATGGTGTCCCTAGCCTCTGTTTGTCAGAGGGGGGTGATGGACAGCAGGAGAGAGATCACTTGATCATTACCTGTTAGAGTCACTCACTCTGGGGCACCTGGCATTGGCCACTGTCTGTACACAGGATACCGGACTAGATCGACCTTTGGTCTGACCCAGTACGGCCTTTCTTATGTTCTTAGACACTTGTATTGCTAACGAGGCTCTGTTCCTGTCCAAACCACCAGCGGTGCAGGTCGAAATTGGACAGTGGGCCTGATTCTGCCATCATTTCAGCTTCATAGATTGTACAGTCCATTGAGTCCAACCCAAATAGCACAACACAGTGAGTTTCACTCTGTGCTGGTCCCAGTACATAACTGGGGGCTGGCTAAAGCATCAAGTGCAAAGTACTTTGCTTAGGAAGGAAAAATCAAATGTACAATGGCAAAATGGGGCATAACTGGCCAGGGGGTACCTGTGGGACAGGAACTAGGGAGGGTTGATTTGACCACAAAAAATATGAGCCAACAATGTCATGCAGTTTTAACATAACATCATTCCGGCGTGTATTAACAGGCGTGTTGTCTGGATGACATGGGAGGTAACTGTCCTGCTCTACTCAGCACTGCGGAAGCCACAGGTGGAGTGCAGTGTCCAGTTCTGGGGCCGCGCTTTAGGACAGATGTGGGCAAATTGCAGAGAGTCCCGAGGAGAGCAACAAAAAAGGATCCAACGTTTAGCAAACCTGCCCTAGGAGAGGTTAAAAAAACTGGGCATGTTTAGTCTGGAGAAAAGCAGACTGAGGAGGGTCTGAGACCAGTCAAATACACGAAGGGCTGTTACAATGAGGATGGAGGTCAGTTGCTCTCCATGTCCACTGAAGGTAGGACAAGATGAAATGGGCATAATCTGCAGCGAGGGAGATTAAGGTGAGATATTAGGACAAACTTTCTAACTCTCGGGGAGTGAAGCTCTGGAGCAGGAGTTCAAGGGAGGTTTTTAAGAACAGACCGGACAAACCCTAGGTTGACTTGGTCCGGCCTCAGTGCAGGGGGCTGGACATGATGGCTTCTCGAGGTCCCTTCAAGCCCAGCATGTCTATGATCCTTTCTCTTCTAGGAAGGCAGCCAGTCTCCACCCGAAGATCTCAAGAGAAGGTGAATGAGCCACTTCGCCAGGAAGTCGGTTCTGCTGGTTAATTCGCCCTCACCCTTAAACATTCTGGCCTCATGCCCAACCGGAATGCGCCTGGATTCAACTTCCACCCACTGGCTCGTGTTCTGCCTTTCTCCACTAAATGGAAGAGCCCATTTACACATGGGCATCAGATCTGGAATCACTCCAGTGACTTTGAATTCGATCCCATTTACACACCACTGTGAATCTAGAGCGACGCCAGTGCCTTCTGCACTTCCTTCCTTCCTCTTTATTCCTTCCTTCCTTTCCCTCCCACACCCCCCGGCTTTCCCCTTACACTCACACACTCAGAGCACACTCCTATTCTCCTGGAGTCTCCTCCATGATGCAACGCTAAACAAGGGAAAAAATGAACCGAGTCTGAATTAGGCCCAGCTGTTGTATCTTAATGATCCAAGGCCTCCAGTCCTTCAGAATGAACACCACGGGTGGCAGGGAAAGACGCCATAGCGAATACCGTAAGGGCTTAGGCAAGAGGCAGGGACAGGGGGTGTGTGTGTGTGTGTGTGTGTATGTATGTGTACTACACAGTGCACAAGGAGACGTGTTATCGTTGTGTGTGTGGAGGATATGTGTAGGGAGCATGTGTATAGGGTAAAATGGTGTGCGTGTATGATTGTGTGCGTGTGTGTGTATGTTGTGTGCGCGTGTGTGTGTGTCTAGGTTATATGGTGAGTGCATGTGTGTCTCCTTGCTGTGCAAGCGTTCAGGGTAAATGGGGTGTGCATATGTGTGGGGGAAGGAGGGGGAGCTAGGTTATATGGTGGGGAGGGGTACCCGCTGCTCCCGGCTGGAGCAATTGAGACCTGCTATGTCTGTTGGTGTGTCAAGGGCTGTGTGTGTGTATGCTATGTAGTATATATGGCCACTGGTGTTTGTATAGACTAGATGCTGTTTGTGTGTGTGTTTG
This sequence comes from Dermatemys mawii, assembly GCA_007922305.1. NCBI lineage: Eukaryota > Metazoa > Chordata > Testudines > Dermatemydidae > Dermatemys > Dermatemys mawii. The sequence goes on from ML677389.1 coordinate 3,033,763, forward strand.
GTGCATCTATAGGCTAGACACTGTGTATGTGTATTTTTCTTTGGTGTATGTATAGGCTAGACACTGTGTGTGTGTGTTTGGTGTATATATAGGCTAGATGCTCTGTGTGTGTATGTGGTATTGTGTGTATGTGTCTGATCTGAATTTTCACACCACTTTGGCTGCAGGAGATGCATGGTGTGTGTGCGGGGAGGTGTAAATCTGTTTTTAGATTAATTCTCCCCCACACACATACACAAGAAACAGCAAAACAAGCAGCCCCCAGAAAAGTCTCCAGACTTTTTGCTGGGAGCAGGTCTATTAGGCCCTCTAGCGGGGAAAGATACAATAGCAGAGGGTCCGACTTCCTCCCCTGGTCTTCTGTACAGGGGGGAATTTCATCTCAGAATTGGATGCAGGGCAGGGCTAAGGCACCAAGTCCCATGACTACAAGTGGAGGAGAATTTGGTGTTGAATTTTTTCCCTCTGGAAATGCCAGTTTGTTGAAACTGAAGCATTTCATGGCAGAGTTTTGGTTTTCATACATTTTTCAAACCACCTCACTTTTTTCTGAACAAAAACGAAGTTGCAAAATTGCCCAAAACATGTGTTTTGTGATTTTTCTAAAGGAAACATACTGATTCAAAATGTAAGCCAAGTATGGTCTTTTTTTAAAAATTGAAACAAAATGTTGCTCACTAATCCCCACAGAATATTTTGCTCGACTCACGCTAAGTTTTTATTTCAGATTTTTGGCTGGTGAAAATTTGAGAGTCTGATTTTTCTGACCAGTTTGGGATGGAAATTTTGTTTTTCGATATCTTGAAAACTTTTTCTGGATGGAAACACTGTTTCCTGTTCATGACTAGGGATCAGCCTTCTGGAGTCACATGACGTCGGAATTTCAGGTGGGATGTTTTAGAGTTAGTTTGTAGCCCTCATGTCTATGAAGAAAAGCTTGAAAACATGACAACGTGTAATTGACTCAGTGCCGCTGCCTGAGCCCGTTGTTCTGAGAGGAGTAAACTGCACCTTGCATCTCAGTGGGGTGTTGATTCTGTGGCCCATTCTACCGGAGCCTCAGCTAACCCCATCCCAGCAGCTGGGCTCCCTGCTCAGCAGGAGGAGAAGTGCATAGTAAGCCCAGACCACCAAGCAGAGAGACTCCAGATGCTGGGGCAAATTCTAATCAATGCCTTCTGTTTTCTAACCTTTTTTGGCCTTCCACAATGAGCAGATATCTCCATCTACTGGACTCTTTCCTTTGGGCCAGGGGGGTTTCTTGTTTTTTTCAACAGTTTGCATGCAAATGGGGATGAGACACAGTTTCCCTGCATGTTACTGGTTTAACGAGGCAATGGGAGAGGGAGTTGGTTGATACAGGGGACCAGCAAGGGAACTTGGGACCCGAGCCAATGGCCTGGAGAATTGATACCCCAGCGACTAGTGACCTGGTGATTGGGAGGCCCAGCTCGGGAGTCACAAATGGTTCTGGCCAGTGGGCCACACAATGGGCTGAAGAGAGACAACCCCATTGACCTGACCAGTGGGTTCCAGCCAGAGGGGAACAAAGGAGGGCAGAGAGGAGAGGAGGCCCAGGTGGCCCTGTTTACCTGGACAGAAGACAATGGACAGAGGCGGGGCTTGGGGGAGGTGATCTCAGATACCCAGCTGGGAAGTGAGGAAACTGCCTGCTGTGTTTTGCTCCTTCTGCATTCAAGAAAGCAGGGACTGAAACAGCCCTGACATCCCTTCAGATCCTCGTCCCACGGGAAACAGTCCAGCAAAGCCTTGAATATTGACTGCTCCGGCCCACACTTCTGCACGGCACCACAGCTAAAGGAGAGACACAGCGAGGTGGCGTCTAATGCACCTCTGTGACCTTAAGAAGGGATACTGCTAGTCTATGCACAAGGCTTCTAAGGTGCTACCATAATACACCTAAGAGCAATGAAAACGCACAGTGCCTACCACAACGGTGCCCCACCAGTGGCTGGTCCTTAGGCACAACCGTAATAAACTCAATTAATAGCTAATCTGGAAGACCCGGCTGGGCAGCCAGGGCTGTAGCTGGCTGTTTGTGGCCACTAGAGGGGGCCAAAGGGCCAGGTGGGGGGTGCTGCCCATGTGGGTTACCCAGTCTGGCCTACGGCTGCAGGTGTTATAATCAGATTCTGCTAGCCGCACGAGGCTAGAGCAGGGGTCTTCAAACTTTTTCCCCAGTGGCCCCTTGCCGCAGAGGAAAAAGTCTGGCAGCCCCCTGGGGCGAGTATGTCCGCTGAAATGCTGCTGCAAAACGTGGACGCTTCCAGCCAGGGCGGCATAAAAGTAGCCCACCCAGGAGTTCAGCGGTCTCCCGGGCGGTCACGGTGGAGGCGCCGGGGTCTCACGCACCCCAGTTTGGAGACCACTCGGCTAGAGCACAGAGTGCGGACGTCAGGCGTGGACTGAGCGCCCCAGCTGCCTCCGTGGGAAGCCCCTTGAACGTTCTCTCTCCAAACTGTGTTTCCTTCAGAATAAAACCTAAGGGTCCTTTCCTACCCCCAGGCAAACAGCACCCACTTACCAAGGGCCGGCTCAACGCACAAGAGCTCTCAACCGATCCCTGCGGTGACAACAAGCAGCCGAGAGACACTGGGAACGTCAACTTGGAACTTGGTGTTTACGTGGGAGCGGCCTGGAGTAGCACCCAGGCCCATCTAGCCTGGTGTCCCGTCTCTGATGGTGCCCACCCCCAGATGCAACAGAGGAAGGGGCAAGGACCCTGCACTAGCAGACAGGGGAGAACCGGACCCACCACCCCCATGAAGGGCTCAGTCTCGTCTCTAAAGATTGGGGTGAGCCCTAAAGCAGGAGGTTTAATATCCCTGCCAAGATGCAGGTTGTCATGAATTATGGCAATAAGAAAGAAAGAGGGATGAGAAAGGGGGG
>ML677389.1:3046672-3057364 GCA_007922305.1 Dermatemys mawii
AGGCACGCGGGCCCTGAGCTAAAGGGCCCTTTGGGAAACCGTCTAGTGAATGTGGGGAATCTAGGTGTGATTCCCCCATCTGGGTGTGATTCCTTGTGCAAAGTGAGTGGGAGTGGGAGCAATGGGCACCCACTTGGTCCTGGTGTAGGTGACAGCTCCCGGTGAACACCCCTTTTGTGCCTCAGTTTCCCTATCTGTAAAACTGCTGATGCTCCCCTCCTTGGAGGGCATCTGCGATGAGAACTGTTCTTTGCAAAGTGCTGCAAGGTCCCCCCCCTGAGAAAAGGGACGTTAGAAGGGAAAATCCACTCCCCAGCTTGGATGCTTCTTTGGGCCAACGCTTCCCAGGGTGGGTCAACGATTTGGGCACTGAGCCGCCAAGGGCACCCATTGGAGGGGGTCGCTGCTCAGCACCCCCCAAAATGGAGGTAGCTGGCATCAGAGGCTGCTAGAGAAAAGTCTTGAGAGCCAGAGAACGCAAGGCAGGACAGAAGTGGAGAACTGGCTGGTTTTCCCTGTGCCCAGCCCCACCTCGGCCAGACAAACAGACCCGAGTGCAGTTGGCGCCGGTGGCAACATTCCAGCACACACTTACATGTGAAGGACCAGTGACGAGATCTCTTCCTTCTCTTGCTTCCAAAGTGTCTGTTCCTTGCTCGCAGGTCTGAATCCGGTGGCTGGACTTTCTCGGGGCCCCTTTGCTGTGCCCCGTGCCCTAAGAAACTCCGGCCTAGATATCCCTTGCCAACCTGCAGAGGTTGTCTGGGCTGGGATCAGGATAAGACACGGGGCCTTTCCCCTCCAGAGGCTGTCGGTTCTGACCCAACCCTGGAGCAGAGGACTGGCTGGCTAATGAGGCCTTTCCCCTCTAGTGCCAGCTTTGATCCAACCCCAGACTGCCAGCTGTTTCAATGGCTCCTCACGTGATGAGTTGGAGGGTTCTCAGTCCAGCGCCCAGAATCCTGATTGCTGCTGCATGGGCCCCACCCGGCCCCTCAACGGTGGTCTCAGCAGAGGAGACAAGGAACTGCCCCAGCTCCTGGCTAGCACAGGGTCGTGTAGCCGCTGGCATTAATCCGCCCTCCCAGCACCTGCTGTCAGAGAGCTCCAAAGTGCTACATGGATGCTAATGAGCGTGGCATACCAGCAGGGGGTAAGGGGAAGGAGTACCTGTAATATGCAGGGGGGAAAGAGAGGGTAGTGAGGTGCCTTCCCCAGAGCCACCTACTGAGCCAAAGGTAGAGCTGGGGATAGAACCCAGAAGTCCTGACTCCCAGCCCTAACCACTAGACTCCACTCCCCTCTCCAAGCGAGGAAAGGTGGGATTTGGATCAAAAGAAAACGCAAAATATTTTGCTGCAGCTGGAGACCAAGCTTGGAAGATTTCCAGCTGACAGGTGAATTTACGAACAAGCTGTTCTGCCAACGCTTCCGCCTCTGGGGCAAAGCCTGGCATGTGATGGATCGTGACGCCGCGCAAGGCTTTAAGAGGCGATGTGCAGAAGAAATGCACGATCCCTGGACCTTTCTAGAGGGGTTGGGGGTTTTGAGAAGGCAGGATGGAATTTGGATGCTGGAATCTTTCTCCTTTGGGGAGGAAAGCGGCTCGAAAGATGCTGTGACCCCATGATTCATTTCCTCCCCCCGGCTCTCCGCCAGCTTTGCAGCGTAGTATTCGGATTCCTAGTGGACGAACAAGCCAACGTGAGCTCCCGGCGTGACCCCCGAACAGGACTTGGTCCTTAGATATACACACAGGGGAATAGCAATTGAGAGAAAGGAAGTGATTTCTACCTGGGTATCTGGCTTTGGTGGAGACCGATACTGGAACGCTGCGTCCAGTTCTGGTGCGCGTGTTTCTAAAAGGATAGTGACGCCTTGTGGAGGGTGAAGAGCCCCAAAAGTTATTTGAGGGTTGGAGATGAGACCTTTTGAACAAGAAACTTCATCTGTACGACAGAGTTTAACCATCAGACTTGTCTTGTGTCGAGTCCACACGCAGGCCTGGTCTCTGCTAGGAAATTAGGTCAGCTTAACCCCACGTCGCTCAGAGTTCACAGCCCTCCCCAACCTGCCCCCCTCCCAAATCCCCAGCGTGTTTGGAATGTGCCGCTCTTCCCACTGGCCCACCTTTGCAACCAGACACGTCTGGCTCCGCCTAACGCTACAGCTAAACCCGTCCAGGAAAGTCCTAGATTGGGCTGCGTCAGCCGAGCGATGAAGTAACTGCCTGTTTATTCACGTCTTGCGAAGGAGATGCAGGAAGCCGGGTGAAGGGGAAGGAGCCGTGGCCGTCCTACCAAAAGGAGACCAGTGGAAAATTGGGGGCTGCCTCCCGCACCTGCGGCAACTCTGCAGCGCAGTGTGCTGTGGAGATATTAAAGAGCTCCTCATGGTCTGTCCACATGGCATTGGAAACCCGGATCTGCGGGACCTGGGCTTGTGGACTTGGGGTTTTCCGAGCCTGCTTGTGAGCATCCACACTGCGTTGTTCACAGCCGCTGGGCTCGGATCTCACAGCCGCTGTAATAACGTGTCCGTACGGCGCTAGGCAGCCCTTCCGCCGTGGGGCTGCGGCGTGTGCTGGGTCCCCAGTGCAATACGACGGCTTGGATCTGCCTCTAAGCAGGACCTGGCCTCTGATCCCCACCCTCCCCGACAGGCTCTAGGACCCAGGTCCGATGTATTCGCTGACCCAAGTCCGGCTGATTTGGGTGTGGACAGAAGGGGGCTTGGCCTCAACCCTGAGTCAGCTCCGGGGCTTAGTGTACGGTGCAAACATCCCCCTTGAAAGACGCCAGCAAAGCAGCTTGATATCCGGGCCTAAGACCGTGGTTCTCGGCCCGCTGGCTGCATGCAGCCCAATCAACACACAGCTGTAGCCCACGGGACCTCCTCAGGGCCACCAGGCAGTATATATGTTGTATGGACCAGACGCAGCCCACGTGACACAGAGAGAGCTGCATATGTGGCCTGTAGGGTGACCAGACAGCAAGTGTGAAAAATCGGGATGGAGGTAGGGAGGTAATAGGAGCCTATATAAGAAAGACCCCAAAAATCAGGACTGTTCCTATAAAATTGGGACATCCGGTCATAGTGGTCTGCAACGGTCAGTAGGTGGAGAACCATGGGTCTAAGACCTTCACAGGAAGAAGATACCAGGTACTAGCGGGCTCTTGAATCTAGAGGAGAAAGGCCGACTAAGAAGTTGAAAGCTGGACAAATTCAAACTGGAAACTGGGCACTGATTTTTGAATGGTGCCGGGGACAAACCAGGGGAGCCAACTCCCCGGGGCCACGGTGGATTTTCCTTCTCTGGGTGGCTTCAAATCCAGGAGTTACCCAAGAGTCAGATGAGCCGATCTGACCTTTCAACGCCATGAGCGCCTTTGGTACCTGTCGGAGGATCTGGCTTTTCCTCTCCGCGGTGCCCCCCCGGGATTAGCTGAACACGGGCCGGCAGAATTCCAAGGGAGATTAGCCGGCCGGGTAATTAAGACATAAACCCACTCAGGATTTTGCCGGGGGCGAACGCTGTCTCTTTCGGCTCGCCCCGGCTGCCGCTGATCGGCTCCTCCTGGAATTAGCAGCTAATCCGGGGGGTTGGGCACCTTGAGTCACCTGGGCGCTCGGGCAGATCTGCCCGGCCAGCAGCAATTGGTGTTGGCTTCAGGGTCCAGACAATTAAGCAATGAGCCACGTCCGGAGGTTTCGTTGTTGTCTATGGTGGTGCCCGGGGCCAGCCCTTGGGGACGGAGGCGGGGAAGATCCTGTTTTTGCTCCTCTCTGCTCTCTCGCCGCTCAGCCACCCTGGCTCCCTGACCTGGGTTGAAGTCAATGGGCCTGATTCCTGCTCACACTCAGACCCTGCCTTGGCCCTGCGGTGGGGTGGGAATGGGCCCCTCAGCAGGCCCCTAGGCTGGTATGGAAGGGGGATATGGGCCACGGTGGCTGGGGTCGGAGCGGGAGCATGGCCGGAGCACACTGTGATGTGGCTATTTGCTGCCCCCAGGGACCGTAGCGGGCGGATAAGGGGCATGGCCAGAGCACACTCCAGCCACACCCCCTTGCCCACCACTGGGGAAAGATTGAGAGTCGGTCTGGGTCTTGCAGTGGACGTGTCGATGGGCCAATCTACGCAAGACAAGTATGTCCAGCCAGCTGCGGTGCTCAGGGGTGTGAAAAACACACGCGCACTCCGAGCGCTCTAGTTAAGCCAACTTAACCCCTGGTGTAGACAGCGCTAAGAATTCCGGCCTTGGCGTCCATTGCGTCTACACGGCAGCTGTCGCGTTTCAGGTGTGGACAAGCCCTTTGGGGCAGCTGATGTCTAGGTCACGGGGTAGGCGGGCTCTAGGATGCGTGTTGTGATTTTTCGTTTTTTCCCTGTGTTTTCCCCTTTGTTTCCAGTCTCTCTGCCGGCGGCCCCTCGCATCTCCGCTCTTTGGTGAAGAAACGGGGCCCGGCTTTCTCTACGAGCGAACCTAAGTGCTGGGGGTGGCGCAGAGTCGTGGTTGAAGGCGGAACGGTTAAGCTCGGGGTGTCCCGCGCCTTTAGAGTTGGGAATTTGGTGAGTGGACCAGGGGCTGGGCGATGGAGGGAGATGCCTGGAGGATTTGGGGTGGGGGAAGGTTGGAGTTTGCCAGCGGTGAACCTGCAAAGGGAGAGCGAGGCCGGAAGGCAGAGCTTTTGTGGCAGACGCTGGTAGCAGTTGGGGACTGATTTCGGCTTCCTCCTGCTGATGCCAGGGGGTAGCGAAGTGCCTTACCCTCTTGGGTACCCCCAGGAAGCATCACCCACATCCCTACCTCTAGCTCACCACCTGCTGAGGTTGGTACAGCCCTGGGACCCTGCCCGCACAGCACTTCCCTTGCTCCAAATGTATTTTGCTTGCAACTGCTTCCCCCCCAGCCTCCTTTCACTAGCAGCCTGAGACTGTGTATGGCAAATCTTGTCGCCGAATGGGCCCGCTAAGAGCAGCGTGGAAGCCGGGCGAGGCTGGAAGCCGCGTGGCGGGCTTTGACGCCAGCCCCACCATGCACTTTGCCAGGGCAGCTAACCAAGGCTCAGCACGTCGATAGCACCGTGCTGCCACCCTCGTTTTACCGCTGGGGAAACCGAGGCAGGGTGCATGGAAGGGACCTGCCCAGGGAGTCCGTGGTGGAGCTGAGAATTGGACCTAGAAACCCAGATGAGGTTTTCAGCTCTAACTACTAGACCCCACTCCCTTCCCAGAGCTGGGAGTGCTGACATCCCATCCCACGTACTAACCACCCCGTTCCCTTCCTACAACCGGGAACAGAACCCCCGTCCCTCACCTGTCATCACAAAAAAACCCTCCCCTCCTGGAGCCGAGAATAGAACCCAGGAGTCTTGACTCTCAGCCCCACGCCGCCCCGCTCTAACCCCTAGACCCCACTCCCCTCCCAAGGCTGGGGCTAGAACCCAGGAATCCTGGCTCCCAGCCTCTCTGCGCTAACCTCTAGACCTCCACTCCTCTCCCAGAGCTGGGAATGGAACCCAGGAGTCCTAATCGCCCCTCACCCACCCTGCTCTAACTCCTAGCTCCCTCTTGCCGTCGCTGGAGTTCTGTGTAGGTTCCCTAGGATCCAAGCCCCTGCAGCCCATACGCTTGACGGGGCATCCCTTACGCAGCGCCCCACTAACGTAACCCCCCTCCCCGTGTGCCACTGCTCACAGATCCTGCGCCATGGGCGGCCGGGCCGAGCCTCTGAGCCCACTGACCCGCTGGTACATCTACGCCATCCACGGCTACTTCTGCGAGGTGATGTTCACGGCCACCTGGGCCTTCGTGGCCGAGCGGGACTGGAAGTTCCAGGGCGTGACCAGCGTCTGGGCCCTGTTCATCTACGGCACCTCCAGCCTGGTGCTCGAGCGGATGTACCTGCTGCTGCGGGGCCGCTGCCCGCTGTTGAGCCGCTGCCTGTGTTACACCCTCTGGATCTACCTGTGGGAGTTTGCCACCGGCTACCTGCTGCGCCGCTTCGATGCCTGCCCCTGGGACTACAGCAACTTCCGCTACCACCTCATGGGGCTGGTGACGCTGGAGTACGCCCTCTTCTGGTTCCTGGGCTCCCTGGTGCTGGAGAAGATGGTCATCGGGAACACCCTGCGGCTACGGCTGGAAGGGCCCAGCCCCACGGCCGCCCCCTCCGGCCGCTTCGCCCGCCGCAAGGACCCCTGAGCTCTCTCCGGACCGGCCTGCTGCAGCTGCCGGAGGCACGGAGCTGCTTGGTGCTAGACACGGGTGGGGGCTTATTTGGGGCGCCCCCAAGACCGACCCGCTGCCCGGCTGACTCCTGCGGTGTGGAACGCACTGGCCGTTCTGGCCGTTCCCCCAGTGCCAAGGCAGGGAGATTCCCCTGGGACCAGTCTGCCCAGGATGGGCCCCGTGCCCAGTTCTCAGCCCCCCATTCCTCCATCCCTGTGCTTGGGGGCAGGATTGGGGTGCATTGGTGTCCCCCCCACTTTGGGCCCTGCAGCCAGGGTCAGCCATGTTTCTCCACGACCGCTCCGTGGACCGGCGCCGGGCCCTGAGATCTGCCTGGCGCAGTTTAGGAAGGGAGCAAACCGATCCTGAATATCAAAACAGGTGAGAACCATGGATAGAGCCACTTCGGGGCTGCTCTGAATGAGTCTCTTAGGGTGACCAGATGTCCCAATTTTATAGGGACAGTCCCAGTTTTTGGGTCTTTTTCTTATATAGGCTCCTATTACCCCCCACCCCCGTCCCGATTTTTCACACTTGCTCCCTGGTCACCATAGAGTCTCTGCCCCCTGTGGGCCCTGCGGGGGGGGCAGAGAATAGCCACAGTGCACTCCAGCCATGCCCCCAATTCCCCTCACCCATACATGGCAGAGGGCTGTGCTCCACACCAGGTGCGAAGACCCTCTTTAAGGGGAGGAATCTCAGGGGCAGGGGACTCTGATCCCGCCCCCCAGGACTGCATAAAGGACTCTTGGCACAATTAATCTTTACTCCCCATCCCCCGTGGGGAGGGGGGCAGCTCCTCTTCTGAGGTGTCGCTTCTGGGAGCTGGGGGTCCCCTTTTGCCGCTCGCTGTTTCTCATGATCCTGGCTCTGATGGCGGGGGCTAAAGCTGCCCCCGCCCAAAGCAGGGATCGGCCGCGGGGCACTTCACTCAGGTGCCATGGACCCAGCCTGTCATTAAAATATTCTTTTCTTTCTCTATCATTGCCGATTAGTGATGAAGGCATTTCCTCAATCTTCTCCTGACCCTGGCCCCACCCTGAAAACCAATTCCTCTGCCCCCACCCCCACCCCCACCCCCACCCCCCTCAGCAGCAGGCCCCGGGACAGAGCTCCCAAACAGGATCTTCAACAGGGTAAACAGGAGATGGCAGCTAGGCTAAGCTCCCACTCACCCAGTCACGGGAGGAATTTGTGGTTGGGAAGAGCTAGGTAGATAACGGAGGCAAACGAACCTCTTTGAAGGCAGCCCAAGTTGGCAGGGAGGTGGAAAGCCGGCTAAGGCGAGCAGGGGTGAGCCCTGATGGGTTAAGAATCAGAGGGGAGCCGTGTTAGTCTGGAATTGCAGAAGTGACAAAGAGTCCTGTGGCACCTTAAAGACTAACTGAAATTTTTTCAGAGCATGAGCTTTCGTGGGCTAATACATGCATGCATCCGACGAAGTGGGTATTAGCCCACGAAAGCTCATGCTCTGAAAAAATTTCAGTTAGTCTTTAAGGTGCCACAGGACTCTTTGTCACTCCTGATGGGTAGTTGCATTAGGGTGGTAGGTGGGGGCCCTGCCGAAGAAGGGCGCTCTGTCATGCCGGGCGCTGCCCAGACCCCGGCCGAGATCAGGACCCATCGCGCTGGGCACTGCCCTAATCCTGGCCAAGATCAGAGCCTTGTCAGGCCAGGTGCTGCTCAGACCCCGGCCGAGATCAGGGCCCCATTGTTACCAGATGTGCCTATTACTTTGGGGGATCTAGGTCCTGTAGGATAGCTCCATTGGGAGGGGACTTGCAGAAGGGAGCAGTAGAGCTCGATATGAAAACACGACACCAGCAATACATTGATAGAATTACAGGACACCCCCGCCCCTGGCACTTAACATAGACAGGGGGTTCCTGTAGAGAAACAACAAGGGTTCAAGGGAAAACACGAGATTTGGTTAGGGGTAAACTGGTGCCAGGAGGGTTTTCTTTAGGCTAGACAACAGGACCTGATCAGTCCTGGCTAGGGCGAGGTTCCTTCCGGGGAGCTCAGGGTGCAATTCGGCAGCTTCACTATTTTGGGTCTCAGTCAAGGATTCATGACCAGAATTGGTCTGATAACTGCAGAGCTGGGGGTGTTCAGGGGGGCTTCATTAACGTCTGGAGCAGAGATCCCCCATCAGGCCGTGTGTCCCTGCTTTTCTGGTCCCAGAGTTCCCTGCGGCTCTTGCCTTGGCATCTCTGTTCTCCATTCCGTGTGCTAATGGAGATGTCTCCCTGTCCCGCCTCTGATGCATCTTAGGCTCGGGGAGTTGCCTGAATCCTGTCACCCATGTCAGGAGGGGCCTAGGTGTGTCTCCCAAGGCCTGGCACTGCTTTACGGAGAAGGCCGCCTGGCCGGGGCTTAGGTCAAGGCTGAGACAGCTCGTGATCTGAGCACTGAGGACCCGGGGCTGGTTCTGGTTATCCCACAAGGTGCTTCCCTTTTGCAATCCCCCAACCTACGCAGAATTTGTCAGCGTGTTTGCAATGAACCAAGCCGTGCCTGGGGCGGCGGAGGGCGTGGGGGCGGGCACACCTTCGACCCAGCCGAGCCCGGAAGGCATTTGGCCATGGGACGATTTTGGGCTGAGGCGGACCCGCACGGCTCAAGCTGGGTATGGCAGGAAAGAGCCCCCTCCAAGCCATTGCCACGGCAAGGGAAACGGAGGCACAGAGCCCACGTGTGATTTTCATAGATGCCTACCCTGCCCCTTCCACCATCACTACCCTCAGCCCCTTTGCCTGTACGGATGCAGCTGCTGAAGCCAGGGGACGGGACACCGGGCTAGATGGGCCTATTGGGCTGACGCAGAGCAGGGGGGATGGGATACCGGGCTAGATGGGCCTGTTGGGCTGACGCAGAGCAGGGGGGATGGGACACAGGGCTAGATGGGCCTGTTGGGCTGACGCGGAGCAGGGGGGATGGGAAACCGGCCTAGATGGGCCTGTTGGGCTGACGCGGAGCAGGGGGGATGGGACACCGGGCTAGATGGGCCTGTTGGGCTGATGCGGAGCAGGGAGGACAGGACACTGGGCTAGATGGGCCCTTTGGGCTGATTCTCCTACTCCAATTCCACGGCCAGGAGTGGGGAGCAGGTTTGTGGAGTATTTATCATGTTTGTACAGCCCCTAGCACAGCGGGACCCTGTCTGGGGCTCCCAGGTGCTGCCGTAATACACCTAATAAACACGAACCAATCTGTCCTCTTGCACCCAATGATTATGTTTCATCATCTGTTTATCTGATGAGCAGACCTGGCAGTTCAGCTGAGACAAACAGGATGTTACAGCTTACGGGTGTCCGTCCCTGTACCCAGCCCCGGGATCGGAAATCAGCATGAGTCATGGCGGCTGTGAGGGTTCACAGTCCTTTAATGACACTTTGCCCTTTCTGCGTGCCTGTCCCCAGACGATCCCAAAGCACATCCATTAATTTAACCCCCAGAGCTCGTCCTGGGATGTTAGGTCAGAATTATTGACCCCTGTCCTACAGTTGGAGAAACTGAGGCATGGGGAGGTTCAGGCCTGCTGTCACCAATGGAAGCCCAGCTGAGCTTGTCCATGGAAGCTCCCCACGCCCCCCCGGCTCTCCACCATGCCCCCCTCCCTAGACCCGCTCTCTCCCCTCACCCCATTCAGAGACAGGGCAGCTCAGCCCCCTCCCCAGTGCCGTGTGGCCTCTCCAGATCTGGACCGTAGCTCTGCGCTGAGACAGGACAGAGCTCCCCAAACACGGGTGCAAACACGCCTTTCACAGCGGCCCTGGTGTAAGGGGAGCACGGGGGGATCGGGGGGAGGGCGCTCCCGCTCTGGCAGAGCCAGACCAGGACATCCCGGTCAGGGACTGAAGCCCAGCAGCCGGCCGTGGCACTAAATGCGTGAGTGGCATGGCCCGCTGGGTGGAGCACTGGCCAGGGTTCTAGTCCCAGTTTGCTCAGCCAAGGCTCCCTGCCTCAGTTTCCCCATCTGTAAAACAGGATGAATGACCCTCCTCTGTGAAGGGCTTTGAGACTGAGCGGCGATAAAGGCAAGGGGGGGAGCCTCATCCCCAGCAGGGAGGGTAAGCTATACTCAATCGGGACAGTGCCGCCCTCTGGCGGGTGCGGGCGGGAATCATCTCATTTAAGACAAGAAGGGAACATTATCGGGGTCCCAACAATTGATTTGCCCCTCTGATAGTGTGTGTGTGTGTGTGTGTGTGTGTGTGTGTGTGTCTCTCTGTGTCGTGTTTGTGGCTGTGTGTGCATCTTTCTGTCTGTGTCTCTCTGTGTGTCCTTGTGTTTGGGAATGTGTCTTTATGTGTGTGTCTCTGTGTATCCTTATGTTTGTGGTTTTGAGTGCGTCTTTGTGTGTGTTTGTTTGTGTTTCCTTGTCTTTGTGGTTGTGTGTGTCTCTCTCTCTGTGTCCTTGTGTATGTGGTTGTGCGTGCGTCTTTGTGTGTGTGTGT
>ML677389.1:3057374-3087795 GCA_007922305.1 Dermatemys mawii
GTTTTGGGTGCGTCTTTGTGTGTGTATCTCTCTGTGTGTCCTTGTGTTTGTGGCTGTGTATGCATCTTTGTGTGTGTCTGTGTGTCCTTGTGTTTGTGGTTGTGTGTGCATCTTTCTGTGTGTGTATGTGTGTCTCTCTTTGTGTCCTTGTGTTTGTGTATCTGTTTAGCTTTGTGTATGTGTCTGTTTTTGTGTGAGTCTCTCTTTCTTTGTGCCCTTGTGTTTCTGTTTGTATGGGTCTGTTTAGCTGGGTATGTGTGTGTGTGTGTGGTTTTGTGTCACACCCATTGTGCCCTTGTTTGTGCATCTGTGTGTGTGTCTGTTTAGAAGTGTGTGTGTGTGTGTGTGTGTGTGTGTGTGTGTGGTTTTGTGTCACGCCCATTGTGCCCTTGATTATGCATTTTTGTGTGTGTGTGTCTGTTTAGTGGGAGTGTGTGGCTTTGTGTCAGTTTCTTTGCGTGGGTGTGTAGCTGGTTGTGTGTGAATCCGGGTGGCTGTAGGGCTTTGCGTGAGTCTCTCTCTTTGGGTGTCTTGCTGCGTGTACCTCTGGGGCTCGTTGTGTCTTTTACCTTCCTTGTGGCCGGAGCTTGTGGCCCAGACCCGGCTCCCCAGCACCCCAAATGTCTCCACACCATGTGCTCCATTCCAGCCTGGCAGCATCAAGGACAGACCCCAAGCCCCCCTGCTCCCAACAGGCAACGGACGGCAGAGTAGGGGCCCGTTCCCACAGACAGCAATCCCCATCCTGTCCAGCAGAAGGCAGCAGCGTACCAATTAGCAATACGCTGCAGCCCGTTCCGCAGACCATATAGACGCTAGCTAATGGGACGAGTTGAGACATTAGGGTCTGGTTGGACCAGCCAGCCTCCCTGCCCCTGCCTCTTAGGGGATCAGTTGCCTGGCGAACGGCTCCAAAATCTCCTGAGCCAAAACTTGGGGGCTAAAAGAGTCGGCCGAGACAGCCCGCAGTCTCCCCTTAGCTAAACTGGACAACTGTGCCAGCCAGATCCCCGGCCTCATTCCATTTGGGTGTCTGAGGGGCCAGATCCTGGCTGGTGTAAAACAGCCTTGTTCCATTCGGATGTCTGAGGGGCCAGATCCCGGCTGGTGTAAAACAGCCTTGTTCCATTCGGATGTCTGAGGGGCCAGATCCCCGGCTGGTGTAAAACGGTTTCGCTTCTTTGCAGTCAGTGGGCCAGAACCTCCCTGGATAAGTCAAATTTGCTCCATTTAACTTATTATTATTTCTCGGGTGCATTACAATAGCACCTAGAAGCCCCAGCTGAAATCCAGGTCCCATTGTGCCGGCGGTGGAGGGGGGGGGGGCTGCACAGCCACAGAGCGAGAGACAGTCTCTATCCCCCTGAAAGCTTCCAGTCAAAATAGAGGGGGAGGGGAAACTGAGGCACCAAGCGGAGACACGGCTCGTCCCCCAGCAGGCCAGCGGAAGAGCCGGGAAGAGAAGCGCGGTCTGCGGGGTCCCAGCTCAGTGCCTCTCACCCGCTGGCAATAAATAACGTTCCTGAGGAAGCTGGTTGCTTCTCTCTCTCTCCCTCCCCGCCCCCTCGTGGGAGTTTTTTGGCTTCCTCAGTCACTCTGCAGCTCCTCGTCCCTAAGTACAATATCCCAGCAGTGCCCCAAAATCCTGTGGGGTTTGTGTGTCAAGTGGGTTACTCCCAGAACAATTGTGACATGAAAGTGGGGATAGGGACGTGCTGAACTTGGGACACTGATAGAAGTACAGAACACCCTCCCCCCCGAGAAGAGTAACCCTAATAAATGAGCAGACCCGAAAGTAACGAGCAAAGCTGGTAACCCCTTTGCCACATGTATTTCAGTCCAGGCGTGAGGTGTTCTGGACACACGTGACCCCTCGCAGCACTCATCGGGGGCAAAGGGAGAGAGTTCTTCCTATTGTTCAGATGGGGAAAATGAGTCATCGTCAATCACACAGGGGCAGAACAGGGAATAGAACCCAGGAGTCCTGGCTGTCGGTTTCCTTCTCTAACTCAGCCTCACGTGAGCCAAGAGAAGCCTGACTCACTATGCTGACCACTAACCTGTACTCTCTTCTTCCACACTGAACCCAGGAGTCCTGATTCCCAGCTCTTCCGCCTCTAACCAGTAGAAACCGCTCCCCTCTCAGAGCTGGGGAAAGAACCCAGGAGTCCTGGCTCCCAGCCCTCCCCTGCTCTACTCACTGGACACCACTCCCCTCCCAGAGCTGGGAAGTGAACCCAGGAGTCTTGACACCCAGCCCCCCGACCCTCCCCACCACCATTAGATGCAGTTGTAAATCAGCTCCGCTTTTGCATAAGTAACCTGGTTTGGTCGGGGTGGGGTGGAGAATGATGTAGCCAAAGCTGGGTGCAGCCAGTGGGGGTGTGGTGGGGGTACAGGGGCCCTTCCCCACCGAGGCTGTTTACTGGCCCTGCAGCCGGAGGAGGGGCAATCCTGCAA
The DNA here is from genome assembly GCA_007922305.1 of Dermatemys mawii. Taxonomy (NCBI): domain Eukaryota; kingdom Metazoa; phylum Chordata; order Testudines; family Dermatemydidae; genus Dermatemys; species Dermatemys mawii. Next base: position 3,059,835 of record ML677389.1, read on the forward strand.
CCCGCCAGCTGAGGGCACCGCTGCGGTATTTGAGCAGCGAGTGATGGCCCCAGGGGTCAGCGCCCAGGGCTCCAGTGGCCAATGTAACCCCGGCGCTCTAGGCCTCATCCCAGCCCAGGGCTGCACGGCTGGGGGCACTGGGCTCGGCTTCGGGTCTGGTCTGTGCCAGGGGCCAGCAGAATACAGCACGGGGTTGCTGTGGTGGCCAGGCTGGGCAGCAGGGGCGAGGGGACCCAGGAGTCCTGACTCCCGGCCCACCCTGCTCTAACCCCTAGATGTCGCCACTCCCTTGCCAGGGGCAGGCCGGCTGGATTTGGAGGGCGGCTCGGAGCCCCAGGGGACGGGCCTGGCAGGCTGTTAGTCTCCTGTGTATTGCGGTAACACATGCAGAGCGGGTCTCCATCCTTCCAGCAGGGGGCAGTGTGCGAGCACACACACACACACACACACACACACTCTCTCTCTCTCTCTCTCTCTCTCTCCCCCCCCAGGCCTCCAGTGGGGGGGGGGAACTCCAACTTGCACTGGGGTAACTTGACTGTAGATACCTGGAGCTAACTGCAGTGGCTTAGGGGAGGAGGGTCCCTTGAAGGGAGGGTCTGATTTGGAAACTAGCCCCCCCACCCTGGAAACCAGCCCCCCCCCCAAGTCACTAGTGCAAAGGGGGTTGCTCCAGGGCCAAAAGAACCCCCGGCGTTTGCTCCTCCGTTGCCTGCCCATCGTTCCCACCAGTCACATGAATGACCCAGCCAGGCGGCTAATTATACGCCCGGATTAACGAGCCCTGAGATCATTGCAGGGCCCGATACTGAAGGGCCCCCTCTGTACCCATCCATCCTGTGGGCTTCCGCATCTTTCCCACATGCACCAGAGGCATCTTCCCAGCCCCCCCAGGACAAGCAGACAAAGCCCCTTTCAAGCCGGGCAGCCTCCCCTTTGAGCCCCGGACAGATGTTCTGTCTTGGCGGGGGGCCAGCAGAAATCCCCTCGCCAGGCCTCTCCCCGCCTCCTTCCACGGGGGGCATCTGAGTCTGTCCTCTGCCGCTCTGGCTTTCTTCGCTCCCCTCCGCCCTCCGTCTGCCCCCGGGCCTCGCCCAGAAACAGAGGAGCTGGAGTGCGCCCACCTGCCGATTCCCAAGCAGGGATGGTCAGAACAGTTTCCTCCACGGTTTCCCTGGGGCGTCGTTTCAGAAAAATTGGGCGGGAGGGAAATTGGAAGAGGGGCAAAGTTGTGTCAGGCGGCCAGACCTGGTAGGTGATTATTATATTCTGCCCGTCTCGGGGGGCGGGGAAGGGGAGCCATGCTGGGGCCTATGGAGCTAAGGAAAGTCTAGAAGCATCTGGTGCCCCTTTTTCGTTCATTCTGGGAGTGAAATTTGTCTCAATTTCGATGGCATGGGGGAGGTTGCGGGGGGGAGGGGGACGGTTTAAACCCGTTTTGTGAATGGCCAGACCTCCCGCTGGATTTTTTTTAAAATTGCCTTGATTTCAGATTGTAAAAAAACAGGACAAATTTGAAATGGTTTCGATTGGCTGGAACCAAACCCAGCTGGCATTCACCGGTGTGTGTGTGTTTCAGCAGGAGGTTGTGGGGGGCGGGATGTGTATAGGTTCCAGCAGGAGATTTGGTGCATGTACATGTGTGTGTGTGTTTGTGTTTCAGCAGGAGACTGGCCGTGTGTGTGTGCAAGTTCTAGGAGGAGATTAGGTGTGTGAACATGTGTGTTTGTGTGTTTCAGCAGGAGATTAGGTGCATGTACGTGTGTGTGTGCATGAGTGTCTGTGTAAGTTCTAGCAGGAGATTAGGTGCGTGTGTGTGTGTGTGTGTGTGTGTTTGTGTGTGTGTGTGTGACCCAAGTGACACTTGTGCCGCTAGGAGGATAAAACTTTTGCCATGATGATGATGAAACTTCCTTCCTCCCCAAATTTCAGGTTTTTGTCCCAATTTGAGACAAATTCCTCCCCCACGCACTCGAATTTCGTGCAGGACGGACAAATCCGCTGCCCGGCCAGTTCTCCGCCTCGGCCGAGAGGCCGGGTGTGGGTCTGCCAATGGCTGCCAGGCCGGTACCATCCCATTGCGTCCACTGGTTGGGCGTTTTCCCCTGTGGGAACGGGTCCCATCCCCCGCTGTGCCCTCCGGTGCATCTGTCGCCCTCTAGTGATGGGTGGTTGAGGAGCCTGCTCTGGCCCTGGCTAGCCCAGCTGGGGCGTCCAGCTCCATTGGCAGAGAAGTAAGATCCAGAGGGCCGGGTGGGGGGGTTACATTACAGGGCAGCCTGCTTGGGCCAGGCACGGGACCCCCGGGCTGTCCCCTCGCCTTGGCTAGTCTGCCAGCCAGTGCCCTGCTCCATTGACTCAGTGCAGTGCTAGTGGGCGCTGAGCTGCAGGGAGATGGGGGGGGGACTCAGTAGGGGGCGCTCTCCCCTGGCAGTCAGTGCTGGCCCCAGTGTGGCACTAGGGGGCGCTGTACCACAGGGGGTGGCTGCTACAGTAGGGGATGCTCTGCCCTGGTAGTCGGTAGCTGTGTGGGATCAGCTGGGTGGGGTGATGGTACTTCAGAGAGGGGTGGGGGTGGGGGAAGTTGCCCCCTCCAGTCCAGAGGACCCCCAGGGTCACGGATGCAGCCAGTGGGAATAAACAAGATGGGTAGACAAGGATGGGGACCTCGCTAGCTCCAGCATTCCAGTCAAGGGCTGGCTACAACCCCCCAGCCCTGTCTCCCCGAGGGACCCCCAGCCGGGAGGGGTAATCGATCCCCACTCTGTGTGTGTGGGGGGGAGGCATGGAAGGGTCTGCAGATTTCCACCTCCCCCACCCAAACATTAGCAGCCAGGGCCAGGGGGTCTCCTCCTTACCAGCTTGCCCGAGCCCCACAGGTCTGGAGAGTTGAACTCGGGTTCCCAGGAGTGCAGAGGGGAACGGGTCACGCTCCTCTCCCAGAGCCAAGTGTGGAACCCAGGGGTCCTGGCTCTCAGTCCTTGCTCTAACCACTAGACTCCACAACCCTCCCCGAGGCTGAAGGAGAAACCCCTGCGCTCCAGGAGTGGCTGGAAGCAGCAGTGGAGGAAGAGATGAAATAGGAGTGCTGTCCCTTTTAAAGAGCTGGGGGAGGGGGCTATGTATCTCGGGGGAGCCCCTGGCCAGCTGTTGGCTATTAGCCAGGCTAGCACATGCCTTCAGTGCTGGGAGGGGGCCCCAGGGAGTCACAACTTTTGCTGTTGCCTGGGGTGATGAAGAGGAACCGGGGTGGGGATGGGGGAAGTGTTGCCTCAGAGCCCCAAGGCAAAGCCTGGGAGAATCCCAGATCAGCCCTACCCATCCCCGAGGCAGGGATAGAACCCAAGAGTCCTGGCTCCCAGCTCCCACGCTAACCCACCAGACCCCACTCCCTTCTAGGGCGATCAGATGTCCTGATTTTATAGGGACAGTCCCGATTTTGGGGTCTTTTTCTTATATAGGATCCTATTACCTTTTCACACTTGCTCTCTGGTCATCCTACTACTCCCTTCATAGAGGCAGGGATGGAACCCAGGAGTCCTGGCTCCCAGCCCCCCCCCACCAGACCCCAAGGCCTCTCCTAGAGCTGGACACCGAACCCAGGAGTCCGGGCTCAGAGCTGCTCCATCCTCCCCCCGGCTTTCTTTTCTCCACTCTCCCTCTCTCCAGTAGAAACCTGGAGCCCCGAGTCCCATGTGGACTCTCTTAATTCAGTTTAGTTTGAACCAGATCCTGACGAAGGGAGGGTGCGGGGGGAGGGGCAGAAGGTGTGGGGGGGGGACACGGAATCCCCCCTCCGGGGGACCGGCAGGGGAGCGGGGGGGTTATCAGTGCAGGTGCCGCGGAGGCAGCAGTTGCCCTGTAGCCGTTGGGTTCTGCGGTCGAGCTGGGAAGCCCTCTGCTCTAATCAGGAAGTGCAGGGCCACGGCTGGTGCTAACTGCTCTGCTGCTCCCCGGGCTCGGAGCCAGGGGCGGAGGGGCTGGGAGAGTGCCCCCCCACCCCACGTCCACTGGCCCCCGGGGGGGGGCCCGGAGCCTCGGCGCGGCCCTGCCGCATCGGCCCAACAGCTGGGGACGTGTGTGGGGAAAAGGCTTGCGGCCCTGCTGGTCTCCAGGGCTGGGCGGGAGTCCTGGATCTCACGTGCGGGCTGGAACTAGGGGGGGGTTGCCGCACCCCCGGCTTGAAATGGTCTCCGTTAGACACGGGGTTTACAATTTGGGTCAATGGCTCTCAGCTCCCTCGTTGTGTCCTGCTGGGCCAATCCTAACACACTCCAGGGCTGGCAATGCAAATCCTGCACTAGAGACCTGGTGTGCCAATCCACTTGCACGGCGGATGTGCAAATCCTGGGACGAGTGGCCATATGTACAAATCTGCCTGTTGGAGTGCAAACCCTGTCCTGGAGGATGTGTGTGCAAATCTGTCTGCATGATAGGTGTGCAAATCCTGTCCTACTGACTAGGTGTGCAGATCCCGGCACTAGTAGCCAGATGTGCAAATCTGCTTGCATGGTGGGTGTGAAAATCCTGCCCTGGAGAACTGGTGTGCAAATCTGTCTGCACATCCTGGCATCCATGGCCTTGTGAATAAATCCTGGCACCAGTGACCTGGAATGCAGATTGCTCTGCACAGTGGGTGTGCAAATCCTGGTGTTAGTGATGTCGTGTGCAAATCTTACTACGCTTCATGGCTGGGAATGCAAATCCTGCCCTAGTGACCTGGTGTACAAATCCACCTGTGCTGTGGGTAGGCAAACCCCGGCACTAGTGCCATAGTGTGGACACACTACTGAGCTCAGGGCCTGGGAGTGTGCAAATCCTGCTGCAGTTGGTGGCTGGGAGCACTGCGACTAGCCCTAGCACGTTTCACTCGCTGGGAGTGTAAACCCTGGTGCTAGTGCACCGGTGCGCAATCCTACGGGCCTGGGCGCGTGGATCCCAAGTGCTGGGAGTGTACACCTCGTGGTATGCAGACCAACACACCAGCCGTGCAAACACGCAACACTCCCTCATCCCCCCAACCCCCTGCGACTGGAGCTGAGCGAAACTGAGCAACAGAGATACTTCCATGCTCTCCGCGGCTGGCTTGGCTCCCCCGGCCCGTTCGGACGCACGTGTGGCTATCAGCGCAGCCCAGCTGGCAGCCAACGGGCTCGCGGGGGGAAGAGCAGAAGAGATAGAGGGACTGTGACACACTGTTTACGTTCAGCCGGCTCTTAGCTCCTCCTTGACCCTGCTGCTTTCGGGGTGCCCAGGAACCCAGCAGCTGCGCAAGGCTCTGAGGGCTTGGGAGGGGGTCACCCCCTAGCTAGGAAGCTTCGGTTAGGTGAGCAAGGGAGACAGGGACACAGGGCACCCCCCAAATCCAGACCAACGAGCCCAGCAGTCTGGTATCACCCCCCAAGGCAGGCTGGGATCAGGTCTCCTGTGTTCTCCTTCTGGGTTTGGGAAGGAGGTTGGGCCAAGTAGCTTAAAGATAGGGGTAAGTGGGGGTCAGGACTCCTGGGTTCTATTCCCAGCTCTGGAAAGGGAGTGGGGTCCAGTGGTTAGAGCAGGAGATCACCTAGACCCTCACCACTCCCCTGCCAGAGGTGGGAATCGAACCCCGGAATCCTGACTCCCAGAATGCCCTGCTCTAACCACTGGACAACACTGCTGCCCAAGACTTTCTTCCCAACCCTGCCACAGCAGCAGCTGCACTGGGGAGGCAGCAGGGCAGGGCTGGGCGCCGTTTACAACCGTTGCTTGAAGGAACAGCGGGTGCCAGGCACCGCGGAGTCATGGGATGGGAATATCTGAGCTGGTAGCTGTTGGCCAGGAGGGGAAGCGGTGGGGAAGGAAGGGGATGGAGTGGGGAGAAGCTCGGTGGTGGGGGAATGTGGGGCCGGTGGCATAGACGGGTTGCAATAAATTATTTTGCCTTGAGACGTTGCTCGTCGATGCCAGGGGAGAGGGCACTGGGGTTTGCATCATCAACTGTATTTCCAGGGTCACGGTGAAAGAGCTCTTGAGAAAGGGTCGTGTGTGTGTGTGTGTGTGTGTGCACATGCGTGTGCTTTCCCCACCCACCAGCCCCAGCTCCATGTCCCAGGACGCTCAACCCCTGTTCATGCTTTTATAACACCAGAGAGGCAGGATAGCCCAGGGTTTGGGGTGCCAGTCCAGACTTAGAAGACAGGTTCAATCATCTGCTCTGCCACAGGCTCTCTCCATGCCCTTAAGCAAGTCACTTAGCCATGCCTCAGTTTCCCCCAGTGGTGCAATGGGGTAGCACGGCTCTGCCATGCAGGGAGAATAAAGATTACGGCGATGGGGCCCACCCGGCCCCTCATGCCGTCTCTGGCATTGCTGGAAAGTGGGCACCACACATGCTTGGCTTTGACCTGGACGTGTTTTGTGCCCGCTTTGCTCTGGTGTAAATGACTGCAACAGGGACGGGTGGATCAGGCCCGAGAGGGAGGAAAGGAGGAGCGGCCGAGGCGTGAAGATGCCTGATTTACTGATCCTTGGCACAACACCACTGGAGCCAGACCCCCAGCTATAGTGGGGGTGTGGGTAGCTCATTCCCCCCCCCCCACTATAGTGGGGTTAGAACACACCATCCCCAAGTCCAGCCTGCCCCATCACGCCGGCGGAAGGAGAATCTCCATTTGCAGTACTGGGGGACTGGCACACAGTGGCACTGCTCTGGTTCTGCCTGGTAGAAGGCAGCGGTCCACAGACCTGAAACACTTTCCAAAAAAAGGGACCCCACCACCCCATTTACAGGTGGGCACACTGAGGGGGAAATGACATGGCAAGGAAAAGAACCCAGGAGTCCTGGCTCCTAACCCTCCTGCTCTAACTACTAGCCCCCACTCCCCTCCCAGCCCTGGAAGAAGAACCCAGGAGTCCTGGCTCCTAGCCCCTCTTGCTCTAACCACTAGCCCCCACTCCCCTCCCAACCCTGGGAGAAGAACCCAGGAGCCCTGGCTCCCAGCCCCACACCCTGTTCTAACCTCTAGCCCCCCACTCCCCTCCCAGCCCTGGGAAAAGAACCCAGGAGTCCTGGCTCCCAGTCTCCCCTGCTCTAACCACTAGCTCTCACTCTCCTCCCAGCCCTGAGAGAAGAACCCAGGGGTCCTGGCCCCTCCATGCGTGGGAATGTTGCTCCGTGAAAACCACTCCCCCCTCGCCCCTCCCCCTCGGCTCACCGTAGCCCCGCCCCGCCATCGGCCCCGCCCCTTTTCCCCGGGGCGGGGGCGGAGCTAAAGGGCCGCGCCGGGCTGCCAAAAGCTGGCTCTTTAAAAGCCCTCCACGCGGGCCGGGCCCGGCGGTGCCCCGCGGGCCGGAGGAGGGGACGATGCCCTCCGATCTGCCCACCCCCTTCGTGGAGCTGGACGAGCCCCTGTGCCAGGTGGGGGGGTTTGCACTTGCAGGTCACTTTTGCGGGGTGGGGGGAGCGGTTCTCTGTTTTCCCGCCATGCTGCTCCGATGGGCTTTTGTTAGCACCCCCCCCCCGACCGGGGGGGGTGATTTCCGGCTGGGGGGGGACCCCGGGGTGCAGAAGAGCCAGAAGCAAGAAAGTTCCCCCCCGCACCGAAAGTCTTTGCTGGCTTTAGTTTACGGTGCCACCTGCAATGGGTCTCCACGTGCTCCTGGCTGCCCGGGGCGGGGGGGGGAATAAAGCCCCCAAGGGGTGATCCCGTTTTCTCGCCGTGCCTCGACTTCCCCTCCCCCGGTTGGGCTGCAGGGGAGGGGCGTGACCGGGCAGGCGGGCGGCGTTTGCTTTCAGTTTTAGTCTGTGGGTCACTGAAGGGGGGGGGGGGGGGTTGGCCCCAGCGACGGGGGTGAGAAATGGGGCAAAATTTTGGAAAGCGCCAGGCTGGATTCGCACCTGTCCAGGCAGGGAGGAGATTTACCTGGGGTGGGGCCCTGCTTTGACTTGGGGGTTGGGCTGGAGACCTCCTGAGGTCTCTGACTTCAAGCTGGAAGTGGGGTGCTGCCTCCCCCCCGCTTCAGTGTGGGGTTTGCAACTTGCTTCAGTGGCTCTCAGCTCCCCCCCCCTCCCCCCCGCCCCACTAGACAGTTTGTCCTAGCCAGTGTTACAGCTGCTCTGAGCTGGGATGGGGTTTTTTTGGGGGAAAGGGGGGGTCTCTCCTCCCTGATCTGCCTGCCAGAGGCCGGGTCTCACATCAGATAGGACACCCGCTGGACATCCGCCCCTGGCGTTCAGAGACCCCCCCACCCCCTTCTGTCTCTTTGGCTTTCCCCCTGCTTGCAGCCGACCCCTCCCAGGACAGAAGGGCCGGCAAGGCAGGGCCCTCTGCTCAGGGCAGTTGAGTTTTGTGGCCTGCAGGGGTTTGGCTTTATTTGCGTGGGGTGGAGGGGAGACCTAAACACCCCCTGCCCCCTCCAGCCGGGTGTGCTTTATTAAACACCCAGCGTGAAACAGGAGTGCAAACCCGTGCGCCACGTTCAGAGGCTCTGGAACGGAGCCAGGCTTGGACTGGCTTCCCGCTAGAAACTTCAGCGGCTTGGGGCTGGGCGTGTGTTCAGGGCAAGGTTTCAAATGGGATTTGGGGGAGAGCTGGGAGCCCCTTTCTCCACCTGTGGTGTGTCCTAGTGTTTCTGGAACATGGGGACCGGCTGAAGTTGTGGGGGCCCCTTTGTTCAAACCGTCTCCCCACTGGGGCCTGGGACGGTCTGAACCAAACTTTAGATACAGGGTGGGTGGGGAAACTGAGGCACGGGGCAGGTGACCTGCCCAAGGTCATCCTGGTGGCAGAGCTGGGAATAGAACCCAGGTGTCCTGAGTCCTAGTTTGACACCCTCCCCCATCGTCACACACACATACATCAGTACCCACATTAATGCTTCAGTAGCTAGAGCACTTGGTGGGGTGGGGGGGAGAAGCAGGGTGTCTCCCACTACATGTCCCCTAGATGTCCAAGTCTCCCACCCAATCTGCATGGGGCAGCAGCTCCTTGCTGCCTCTCTGCTCAACGATCCTTCCCAGTCCCCCCCGGGAGCCCCCAATCTACAGCCCGGCAGGCCCCAGACAGGGTAATTGGCTAATGGCATGAGCCGGGTGGTCCAGACGGAGCCCCGGCAGATGTCTGAGCCAGAGACACGGGGCTCAGCTCCCTCTCCCAGGCCTTAATCAGCTGGGGCAAGTGGGCCGCGGCCTCCTGGTCAGATCCAACCCCGAGAGTGTTTGGCTGCTAAGGTCTCTGGCTGGCTCCCTGCCATGCCCCAGGGCCTGCTGAGAGCAGCTGTAGGGCAAGAGCGCCCAGATCTCCCCCCCCCAAAACCCTTTGGAAATCCCTGCCAGTGGCTTAGGGGGTCTAGGACACACAGAGGCTCCCAACATCCAAACTTATGGGCCAAACCTGCTCGTTTGGGAGCCGAGACCTTCTATTCTATCCAGCAGAGGGCAGCGCGCTTGCCACCCACCACGCCCTGTGAGGACCCCTGGTGTCTGTAAAGCCCTTTGCTACCAGACATCCCTGCTGTGAAGGTGGGGAAACAGAGGCACGGGGAGGGAGGGAACTGTGAGTCAGTGGTGGAGGGGAGGGGGGGGGCATGGAACCCAGGTGTCCTAATGCTGCTTCCAGGCCTGAGTGCTAACCACTAGGCCATCCATCCTTCAGCTCCACAAAGAAACATGGGTGGCACAGTTTGGGGGGCTTCTGCCTCCCCCTCCCACCCCCCTGCCCAGACAGGGTTCTGGCTCCTGATGCTTAGGATGTTTCCTGAGGTTTGGCTTCATTGTTCACAGCCGTAGCCCCATGTCTGCCCTCGGCCTGGCGTGTGGGGCTTGGCCAGGGGCTGTCTGTCCTGTTTTGGGGTGAGGTGGGGGGCAGGGTTGCTCCCCTTCAGCTCAGCCTCTTCCTGCTGATGGCCGTCCCCAGCCTCGCAGGTGGCGGGTTGCGGCCGGAAGGGGGCCTCTGCGTTGCCTCCTCTAACCAACTCTCTCTCCCCTGCCCTTCCAGGCCTTCCTGAGGCTGACCGTGGGGGAGGAGCCTGGCCCCCCGGCCAGACGCCCGGTGGGACACCAGTGCGCCTTCTCTGCCTGCCCAGCGGTGCCATCTGCCAGCCCCGAGCCGCTGGAGGAGGCCGGTGGCGCCTCAGATGCCCTGTGGTCCCTCCCCGGCCAGTGGGGCTGGGCCCCGACGCTGCCCCGCACCAGCCTCCCCTTCCGGGTGGAGCGCTCGGCCAGCCTGCCCGAGGGCAGCCGGGAGAGGGGGCCGGCGGCCGCCTCCTCCCGCTACAAGACGGAGCTGTGCCGCACCTACGAGGAGAGCGGGGCCTGCAAGTACGGGGCCAAGTGCCAGTTCGCCCACGGGGCCGGGGAGCTGCGGGGCCTGTGCCGGCACCCCAAGTACAAGACGGAGCTGTGCCGGACCTTCCACACGGCCGGCTTCTGCCCCTACGGTTCCCGCTGCCACTTCATCCACAACGCGGAGGAGCAGCGCCCGCGCCCGGGGGGCCACTCGCCCGCCTTCTCCCGCAGCGCCTCCCTGTCGCCCTCCGCCTCGCCACCTGGGCCCTGCTGCCGCGCCCTCGCCGGGGATCCCCCCTGTCTGGCCTTCCCGGCCGCTCTGGGCCAGGACGGAACAGGGGGGACCCCGGCTGCCCCCGACGCCTTCGCCTTCCCCGGGGAGCTCTTGCTGCAGCGGAGCCCTTCTGCCGACTCCCTCTCGGACCAGGAGGACTCGGGGGGCAGCAGCGGGTCCGAGTCGCCGGGACTGGGGCCCAGCGGGCGCCGGCTCCCCATCTTCAGTCTCCTGTCGGTCTCCGACTAGCAGGTGTGGAGCGAGCCGTGGGCGTGGGGGCAGGGCCCTTTGCTGGGGCAGACGCTTGACTCGCTGCTTCTCCGCCTAGGGGTTGGGACCAGTGGGGTGAGGGTGGGGGGTACAATATCGGGTCAGAGCCGAAGGGGTTAATCCGTTCCGGGGTTGAGTGTGTAGGGACAAAACCAAGACCCTGCCCTGCTCCTCTGGGATCATGTGATCAATAACCCATGGGCCAGATATTCTCCTGATGTAAATCGGGGCTCATCCATTCCGCTCCTATTGGAGTCTGACCCCAGTATTGCAGAAGGGGAGAGGAGAACTCAGCCTGGGAAGGGGATGGTCCCCCTGCCCAAATCACCATGTACTTCATGCCATTGCTTATATCAGTGCATATTGCTGGTGGGTGGAACAGGGGCGGCGTCTTGCACTGGCGTAAACAACCGTGCGGGGAGGAAAAACCTCTCCCCGGCTTTCAGTGGTGACCAGGGTCTGGGTTCTTCTCGCTTGAGGGAGCGGGGTGGAGAGGGGGCAGAGGCGTCCTGAGACCTCCTGACCTCGGCATCTCTGGGTCCGGGGGTGGATTCCGAGTCAGATCTCCTGACCCAGAGGCCGTGTCTGGAAACTCGGTGACGTGACCTTGTGTCTTCCAAAACAAACCAAAAAAAAGGAAAGTGGTTTTTTAAACACAAAAGACCAAGTTGCTGTGATAGGGAGGTTTTTTTTTGTGGGGACGGGGGGGGCTGGGCCCTGATTCTGCTGCTCTGCGTTTCGTGTAGGTATTTCCACTGGACCCAGACGCTGTTGTGAGCTGCGGAGCCGGTGAGAATCGGTAGCTCCCTTTGTAGTGTTAAAGCTTTTGGGGAGCCCCTGGCTTTGGGCTGCTGCAGGAGGGTGAAACGGAGGAGGTGCTGAAACTGAAACTGACCGGCCTCATGTCTCTGACCGGCCTAGGGCAGGGGCGGTGGGGAACTGAAAAGAAACGGCTTTCTGCTTCTCCTTCCCTCAGGGCGGGCGGCTGATGGCAGGAGGGTTGAAGTTTTAAACAGCACTGTGACCTCGACCCTAGAGCCCTTAGGAGTGTCCTCGACAAGCTGCGTGGCCTTGCTCGCCTCCCGTTGCGGCTGGTGGGCTCTGAGTCTGCCCACTAGGTGCTACTCTCTCTCAGGCTCCAACACCCAAGTGCTGTTGATCTCATGCTGGTGATCTCAGAGGGGTGGGTTGCTGCCATGTGTGGCTTCCTGTGACTTAAACTTGCCACTCAAGCTCCATATGGCCCAACTGGGGCGGCAGGCCGGCTCTCGTCTTGCCAGCAGGGGGTGCTAGGTTCCAGCAAGGGGGAGAGGGTTATTGGACCCCCCTTTGAACCTCCTCCCTAGTGGTCTCGAGCCTCATGGGGAGGCAGTAACGCTGCCTCTTTGCATGTCAGGTTGGTGGAATATGGCAGGAAATTACCTAGTGGGGCCGGGGCGGGGGGGACGGGAGTGTCCAGCAAGCAGGCAGAGCTGGTGTTCATAACTCAGGCTAGATTTCTCCAGGTCGCTCTGTTCCTGTCCAGGCTCTAAAAGAAGGAAGGGATGGACTCTCTTTTTTTCATAAGTCCTCTGCTCTGAGCTAAGCTGTTCAGACATCCAAACTTATGGGCCAAACCTGCTCGTTTGGGAGCCGAGACCTTCAGCAAAGCTGAGCCAGATCTCGAGGGCTGAATCGCTTTAGGGCCAGATTCTAGAAACCCAAATGGGCACCTGAATTTTTTCCCCCCCCAATCCCCTCGTGTTTCAAATCCACCTGCAATTCTCTGCCCCTCTTCACTGGGCTGGGAATGGAGCAGTGTTTAGACTACGGTTTAATTTCACAGCCCCTCCAATGAAACCCCCACCTCCCCCCAGCTCTGCAATGTCCATCTGCTGGTTGTCTTTCCCTGCTTAAACCTCTTCCATGATTTTGAAGAAAGCTACTAATCTTTCAGAGAGAAGGCTTCCCCTGCTAGGCTAGCGTAGCTGGGCTAGTATCTAAGGCAAAGAGTTTTCAGAGATGCCCTGGGGGTGGATTTGAGGATCCCACTCCAGTGGGAATAGTCTGTTTTCCACGCAACTGATCAGACCTGCGCATCTAAGGGCCACTTTGTGTGAGGGGGTGGAAATTGACCGAATTTCTGCATGTGTGGACGCTCTGTTCTGGAATAATTCATGAGCTTCCAAAGTGGAGCAACAATTCTGCAATCAAATTTGCTCTGAAATGGAGCAGGGACATATGGTGTAATTCTGCCATAATTAATCCAGTCAATATTCTGCCCCCCGCAGACCAGCCCTTCATCAAAAATGTAGGTTTGAAAAGCCTCAATCTGTTTTTTAATTATATTTTAAACTATTTATTGTCTTTTCTTAAAAAAAATCCTATTTCTGATATTTGGAACCAAATCTTTTTAGAGGAGCATAAACTTATTTGAGTTTGATCCTGCGTGCTGAAATATCAGAACCAGCGTCTGCCTTAAGTATCTGACTGTAAACCAGGCTGAATCTAACTTATTGTGAAATTGATTTCTTGTTTATTTATAGTGGTTTCACTCTGCTTTTTTATAGATCTGTAAAATTAATATAATGGGTGATTATTTTTTTTATGGATTGTATCTATTTCCTGACTGTAATAAAACTGTCTCTTTTTGTGCACCTGGCTCTCTGCTTAATCTTTTAAGGTGAAAGTTGGCTTTGTGTGTTAGTGACTGTTTACTGGCATGGTAGCAACTTGCGGAGGAAGAATAATACCGAACTAGGCCCTGATCTTGCACGTGTTTAACTTCAAGCTTCTGGCACTAAGCCCATCGTTGAACTTTAAGCGAGAGTGTTAGAAGTTCAGCAAATCTCTGAGTCTTAAGTTCCACTGACTTCACTGGAGCATAAACATCTCTGAGCAAAGACTACTTAAGTAAAGACAGTGAAACGCCCTGTCGGTGGCTGGCGCGCTGGGCCCGGGACTTCTGAGACTTGGGCTGTGCTCCCAGTTCTGCCCACTGGCCATGCTGGGTGACCCTGGGGCAAGTCAAGTCACCACCCTGCCTCAGTTTCCCCACCTGTCCAATGGAGAGGCTGACACTGCCCTCCTTTGTAAAGCACTTTCAGATCTGCTCCGAAGTGCTCGGAGTTGTTAACGGTGAGGATGTGGCCAAATGTTGGAAACCCTCTTGACAAAAACATCTTGTGGTTTTTTTGTTTTTTGGGGAGCAGGGGTTTCCCCTGAGACTTTCCACTTTCAACAAACTTTCCTGGGGGCACATCTCTCTGCCCCCCCCACTAATGGACTTAATTCTAGAGTGGGGAAGGTTTTCAAAATTGGGGGGTGAAGCGTTTTCTTTAACGGCTTCCCACGTTCTAGAATTTCCCACCTTCAGCGATCCCCAGTGTGGATGTAACAGGGTGAGGCCACTGCTCTGTCAGATGCCATGTGCTGTCTTTGGCCTTCGGACGGTGCCAGGGCATCGGACAGGTCCCCATCTCTACCCCACTTCTCCTCACAACCCCACCGTGAGCTCGGGCCGGGCTGCTAATCCCGTTTTTCTCTCCAAGCGATGTCTCCCCACACACCCGTGGTTGATCCTTCTCCTTCAGCCACTGGCCTGTCTGATGCTCTTTCCACTGTCACTGGCATCCCTGTTTTGGCCTGGAAGCTTGTCCATCAGTGTTGGCATCCAGCAGCATGGCCACGGACAAGAGCTGCCATGCTGGGTCAGACCAGTTTTGCCCAATATCCTGTCCCTGCCAGTGGCCAGGGGAAGTGTACAGAACAAGGCAATTATGGTCTGACTCACCCCTGTCTTCCACTCCTGGTTTTTGGCAGTCAGAGGTTTAGGGTCACCCTGAGCAGGGGATTGTGTCCCTGACCACCTTGGCTAATAGCTATTGATGGACCTATCCTCCAGAAACTTATCCAGTGGTTTGGGTGGGGTGAGCAGTGTCTTTTTCTAAGCTAGTCCTACCTTTGGCCATCACAACATCCTGTGGCAATGAGTTCCACAGGTTAGCTGTGTATTTGTGTGGAAAATTACTGCCTCTTGTTTGTGTTGAAGCTGTTGCCTATTAGGTGATCCCTGGTTTTTGTACTGTATGACAGAGTAACACTTCCCTCCCCCACCCCAAATTTTATAGACCTTTATCCTCTTCTCTCTTTCCCAGCTGAACTGCCCTGATCTGTCTCTCCTTGCATGGCAGCTGTTCCGTATCCTTAATCTTCTTTGTTGCCCTTCTCTCAACCTTTTTCCAGTCCAGTCCCACTCCCATTTTTTGATGGACTTACCAGAACTAGACACAGTATTCAAGGTGTTGGAAATTCCTGGTGCACCCATAGTGGCATTATTATGTTTTGTGTCCCGTTCCGAAGAGTGCCTAGCCACGTGGTAGCCTTTTTGACCACCCAGCACAAGTTCTCTGAGATCTATCCGCAGTGACTCCAAGATCTTTCTCAAGGGGTGGGAGCTAATGTAGGTGCCCTCGGATGTACAGCTGGGATTTAGTTTTCCAACAGGCATTACTTTGCACTTACCAACAGTGAATTTCATTTGCCATTTGGGTACCCAGTTTAACAAGATCCCTTTGTAACTCTTCTCTGGCTCTTGAATCATTTTATTTCAGTTGCAAACATTGCCACCTCACCCTTCATGCCCTTTTCCAGATCACTGATGAATGTTGACCGGGGCAGGTCGTAGTACAGGTGGGGCGGCATCCCTCTCTCTCTGCACTTTGTAAATGGACCGCTTATTCCTATCCCTTTCCTAGCCTTCAGCCACTTACTGATCCATAAGACCTTCCCTTTTATCCCATGACTTCTTAGGTTCCATTAGGGGAGGGACCTTGTCCAAGCCTTTCTGAAAAGCAACCAACACAGTGTAGTAGGATCCCCTTTCTCTTACCTAGGGTCTCAAGTAATTGTGTGCCATTCGCCTTTTACAAAGTGGGAAACTGAGGCACAGGAGAACTAGGGGCTTGCCATATGACTAGACGTGCTTTCCCAGCACCCTCCTTCCCCTGCCCGTTCAGGTCAACTGGCCCCCAAGACCCATGAGCCTGTGTTCAGGGTCTGGTTGGGTCTGATTGTCCTACAGCTTGGGGGGTGCAGTGGGCTTGCATCAAAGGGGTGGTTTCTGGTTCTACGTCACTGCCTGTAGAGCCTGGCTAGGGTGACCAGACAGCAAATGTGAAAAATCAGGTCAGGGGGTGGTGGGTAATAGGAGCCTATATCAGAAAAAGACCCAAAAATCAGGACTCTCCCTATAAAATCAGGACATTTGGTCACCCTAAGCCCGGCCAGCTGCGTACCATGTGGCCGTGTGTTCGCAGGGAAATGTCACTCCTTGCTGTGGGGAGCTCCCAGGCCCCAATGGTTTTGAGCAGCTCTTGTGAATGGACTTGGAGCCGTTCCTGTGACTATGACCACCAGCCCGGGGGACGGGAACTGAGGCTTCGAACTGAGCCTTCAAAATAAGCCTCCAAGCTCCTCCTCCCTGGGGCCGGGAGTTACGGCAGCACAGTGTGACCTGGGAACGCTCTTGTTTGTATTCATCTGGGGTCCCAGCGTGCCAGGCGCTGCACGGCCTTAGCGGGAGAGACGGGGGCAGGGGGAGAATCGCCGGGGTCTGATGAGGCACTGCCCCCAGGAGCTTACCATCGAACTAGATGGTGAGAGGGGAAACTGAGGCATGGGGTGGGGACGTGATCGGCCCTTGCCCTCCTGGGTAACCGTGGGCCATCCTCACTGTGTCAAAGGGGTGTTATTAGCAGACACAAAGCTAGGTAACAGCCCCTCTTTATAGCCTAGCAAGGCCCTGGGATCCTGCCCTCCCCCACTGCTCTGGTGTTTTGCCGTGATGTACGTGAGCACAGGCTGAAGGGGGAAATGGGGCCCCTCCCTTTCTTGTCTGAAAACCGGGGTGCTGCAGGGCATTTAAATTCCCTCCCCCACCCCCAAGTTATGCATTTAAAAAAAATCTCTTTGAAAACCAAGGCCTTCGAAGCTTTTCTGTGACATTTCCAGGGCCTCTCTCTGCAATGTTCAGCCTCACCAGATCATCCCAACCGGGCCAGCTGATGGAATTCACCAGCTGGGCCCTGGCTGCTGGAAAAGGGCTGGGGGGCGGGGGAATCTCCACCAGCCTGCAATGACCCCATCTCCCCAGCAGAGATTAAGGGCGGGAAAGCTGGGAAGGGGGGTGGGGATGGGTTTGGGCCCCATATGTCCCTGTGATCTGCCAAACAAAACAGCCAGCTCCCAGTGACAGCCCATCAACTCCCGCCCCTGCCCCAACAGCTCAGTTTTAAAGGGCTTAGGTAGCGGCTTCCCTGGAGAGGGAGTTGGAGGGGGAGCAGCTGTCCTGCTTGTACGGCGGGGTGGGGTGGGGTGGGGCTGTGCACTAGAGCCTTGGGGGCTGGAGCACCCCGCTGGAGATGGGGGCGGGGTCTGGGGTTGGCACCCTCAGTGGAGGTGGGTTATCGCTGGTTGGGGAAAGCGGGGGGAGTTTTGCTGCATGGAGCGCGCCAAAGTTGGGTGTAATTCTGGAGCCAGTTGAGCCCGATTTCTGCTCCCCCCACACCCAGCCCCCTTCACCCATCTGCTGCCAGGCCCCCTGCGGAAGTGCTGGTGGAGGGCGCCCTCTTAAGGTTGCAGTTGGGAGTGCAGCGGGTGACATTTCCAGCGGCACCTTGGGAATCAGGGGAGGACACGGATTTCAATTCCTTGAGGTGTCAGGACTGGACTCGCCAGGCTAGGTCTATAAGTGGGGTACCTAGGTGCTACCGTAATAAAGCTAATAGCCAGGAAACTGTACAGCGCCTGGCCCGATGGGGGCTTGGCCCATGAGTGGGTCTCTTAGGCGCTACCGTAATACACCTAATAGCAATTAAAATGTACAGCACCTAGCACAATAGGGCCCTGGGCCACACCTGGGGATCCTGTTGTAAAACTGGGCAGGGGCTCAGGAAAGAACCCTGGGCATGGGACTGATTCAAGGGCCGGGAAACCTGCCTTCCAGCAAGAGGCCACGGGACCTTCGTGTGGCCTAGTGGTTGGCGCACAGCGTGGGGACTCAGCAGAACTGGGTTCTGTGCCTGGCACTGCAGGGTGACCTTGGCAAGCCTCTGCCCAGCTTTGGCCCTCAGTTTCCCCATCTTTAAAATGAGGAGCATTATACCAACCCCCTTGGCAAGGCGCTTTGGGAGCTGCTGCTGAAAAGGGCCAGATGAGAGGCCAAGGGGAGTTAGGACCCTGAATAATTCACAGAGCCGAGCCGAGCTCTTGTTATTGATTATTCTGTTCAGGCTAAGAGACCTAGAGGAGGAGGCTTCTGCTACGTGGGAGTTCTTTAATCAACCACAGAGTGCTAACATGAGCTCCAGGGGCTGGGAGCTGAAACTGGACCTGTTCAGACTAGAATCCGGGGCGGGGCCACATTTTTAACAGGGGAGGGGCTTGACCACTGGAGTAGCCCCCCAAGGGCCGGGGCGGCTCGACACGAGGGCCTCTCACTCACCATCCGCTCTAGCTCAGCCACAAGATATGGGCTGGAGGCTGGGCTGGCCGGGTGGGATGGGCTGGCCTGCGTTCTGCCATCTCTGGCCCCGTCCCCACGGAGCAAGGAGCTGCCTTTACCACTCTGGGAGAAATCCGGTGCTGCTTCTGCTGGGGGGCTTGGTATGGGGGAAAATATGTTGCCCAAGCAATGCCTGCAGCTGGTCCCAGCAGTGCCGGCCCTGATCCGGGTCCAAGCCAGGGCCCCAAATGACCTTCTGCTGGTTGAAGAGACCAACCTGCTCCAGGGCTGGGGTGCTCTGCTGCCTGACTGCTGTTATACTAGCACCCAGGGGCCCCATTGTGCCAGGCGCTGCACAGCCACAGAGTGGGAGGCTGGGAGGGGAAACTGAGGCACAGAGCGGCAGCAGTGACTTGCCCAAGGTCGCTCAGGAGAACCCAAGTGAGAACCAGAAGTTTTGCCACCCAGCCCTGTTCTTCCCCCGCCATTGTTCCAACCACTAGGCCCTGCTCCTCTCCAGCAGCAGGGGGGTGTGTGTGTGTGTGTGTGCGCGTGTGCGTGCGTGCGTGCGTGTGTGTGTGTGTGTGTGTGTGGCGGGGGGATAGGGGCCAGCAGACTGGGTGTGGGTAGGTCCCAGCAGCAGATCAGGTCTGGGCTCTAAGGTTCTTCTCAGGGCAGGCTGGTGTTTCTCAGCTGTGTGTTTCTGTGTACGTGTGTGTGGGGGGGGTGACCCCGGCTGACACTGCCCTGCAGACAGTGAGCTCCGATTCTCAGTCCGGCTCCTTCCCTCCCCCCTGTAACCAACTCACTCCTTGCCCTCCCTCGCGGTGTAAATCAGGAGGAACCGTCTCCACTAGAGCCAGCGGGGCCAAGGTCCCGCGCCCCGGTGGAAACCAGGCGGGCGATGCCTGTGAGGAGACAATCGGGCCCATGCCACGCATCCCCTGGGCACCCCAAACCAGGGTAACTGCAGCCTACAAAGCCCCCCACACACCACCCCTGCCAGAGCCATGTGATGTCCCCTTCCCTCCAGCAGGGGGCGCCCTTGGCCCACTTTGCCGCCCGGCGGCTTCCGCGAACCGCCTCCATCTCTGCTTGAGGGTTTCTGTGGCACGAGGCCAGGAGCGAGTTCACACCAGGCCCAGCCCTTGCTCGGGGCACGTTTCATCGCTCAGGGCTGCCCGCCCCACCCTGCCCGCCTGCTGCTCTTGTCTCGCTGGCGTGGCGCCCGTGACTCTGAGTCACGCCCGCGCTCTCCCCCACCCCTGCAAAATGCCTATCGTGGCTTTCTTGGAAATGAGAGACAGAGGTCCCTGGGTTCAGCCCGGCCCCACGGCTCGGGAACATAAACAGCCTGGGGAGAAGGGGAGTGATGGGCGGAGGCGGGTTTCAGGCCCCCTGTGACGGAGGGAAACCCCCAGCCAGGCTCGGCAGGGCTGTTTAGGGGCGTCTGACGGAATGCAGGGCCTGGAGAGCCCAGCGGAGATCAGGGCTGCATCGGGCTGGCTGATAGGCCGAGGTCGGGCCCCCGTCGCGCCAGGCGCTGCCCAGACCCCAACCGAGACTCTGGGTTCTGGGTCTAGCCGGTGTTAAAGACAAGAGCCGTCTTACAAAGCCCAGATCTGAATTGGTGTTTCCAACGGCCCAAAGCTCAAACGGGGGCAGAGCTGGGTCCACACACACTGACGGGAAAAACTCAGTCTGCAAACCAGGCCGGGCTTGGGTGGAGAACGGTGCAGGGATGCCAGAGACTTGTGGAGGGGGAGGAGGGGAAACGTGCAGTCAGACCCAGGAAATAGGAACCTGAGCATTGTTTCAGCTAAGCTGCAGTCTGGCCTTGTGGTCACAGCAAGGGCGTATGGCTCAGGTGAGCTGGTTTCCAGTCCTGCCACCTCCTCCCTGTGCGACCTTGGTTAAGTCACTTTCCCTCTCCGCCACTCAGTTTCCCACCTCCCATCCTGGCTCTGTCAATAGAGTCGGTAAACTATCTGGGGCAGGGACTTTGTGCTTTGTGAGGCTCAACCCCGACGTTTTCCCTTTAACACCCTCCACATCCCCCTGCCTCTGTCGGCCCTGTGTAGGGGAAACCCTCCCTAGGCTATGGAGTCCACCGCAAGGCAGTGAGGAATGCGTACTGGCCGGTCCTCCAGGCCCCCAGACCCACCGCTAGTCTTGGCTGTCCCCTAAAAAGTCCTGCAAGCCAGTGCAGAAACCTGCAGCGTAGCCCCCGCCCTAGATTTCAACCCCTGTCTCCCCCCTGCCCCGTTGGCAGCTAACTCGGAACTTAGCGCGGGCTGCAGTTGAATGTTTACTGACAGCTGGTAACCTCGTTCTTTGCCTTTCTCGCTGGCTGACTCATCCGAGCAGGGCAGGCGAGTGCGAGATTCGCGTCTTGTTTTCGTTTGACTCATTCGCTGCCGCCTGGAGCCTGCTGACTTGAATCGAATCTCGTGCTTCGGGGTTTCACCCAAATCCCGCTCTTTCGGGCCCAGGGACCAAAGAATTTCAGCCCCCCCCCTCCCCCCCGACAGAGATCAAATTATTCGGTGCCACGGGCAGAAAGCAGGAGAGACCGCGGTGCTGCCGACGCCCAAAGTCCCTGCAACAGCAAGGAATTCCTCAAGTAAGATATCCCAGCCGGCAACCTGCACCCCTGCAGAGGAAAGCACAACCCCGCACCCCCAAGGCCTCTGCCAATCTGACCTGAGGGGGAAATGCTCCCCTAACCCCAAATCTGGGATCAGGTGGAGTGCCTGAGCGTGGCCCACTAGCCAGGCATCTAGGAAAAATAATTCTCTGTACTGCCCCCAGCCCACCTTGCCCTGTGTCCTGTCTCCAACTGTGGCTGATCTCTGTTGCTTTAGAGGAAGGGGAGAAAGCCCCTCAGTTTCAATTGTGCATCAGAGTGGGGCAGAGGAGGCGGAATAAATCCTTCCTGACCCACATGGGTGACTAGAGGAAGCCCTGAAGCATGAGACTGGATTCTAGTCATTAGCATACAGGTAGACCCAAACGAATCAGAAGAAAACAATAAATTATAAAATCCTCTCAGTGAGCGGGGCAGCAAGAAAAGTGGGGACAGAGGAAAGGGGTTTTAAAACCTGGCACTTTTCCACCTGCCCCTTGTCTGAAAGGCTGGAAGGAGTCAAACCTTGGCAGGTTGGTCTACAAAGTGTGTGATTACAGCCCAGATGTAGACATATCTGAGCTAGCTACGATCTAACTAGACTACTTGACTGGCAGGCAGGACTCCTGGTTCTATCCCTGGCTCTGGGAAGGGAGTGGGGTCTAGTGGTTAGAGGGGCTGGAAGCCAGGACTCCTGGGTTCTATCCCCAGTTCTGGGAAGGGAGTGAGGGGTCTAGCAATTAGAGCTGGGAGCCAGGACTCCTGGGTTCTATCCCTGGCTCTGGGAGGGAGGTGACGTGTGCTGGGTATCAGCAGTAGATCAAAGTTCGGTGGAGTAACAGAAGCAGTGGATCAGCGGGGGAGCAGGGGGGGGTCTAGGCTGAGGCACCTGATGGGGCCTCTGGGGCAGGGGGGAGGAAGCTGAGCTAAGGCCACTGGAGGTGTGAGCTTGGAGCAGGGTATGAGGTTAGCCTGCGGCTGAGTCCTACAGGGATGGCTAACCCGGCACCGTGGGACCTTTGGGTGCATATTGCGGGGGAGGCTTTCTGCACCCCTCCCAGCTGAGGGCCAGTGAGTCATAGATTTAGGGTGACCAGACAGCAAGTGCGAAAAATCGGGACGGGGGAGTGGGGGTCATGGAAGCCTAGATAAGAAAAAGACCCAAAAATTCAGGCCAGTTGGTCCCCCTACATGGATTGCTGCTGTCAAATGGCACTGCCCCCATCCCACGTTCCCCCCCAGTGGCTGGCTGGCTGTCCATGGGGCACACTGATGTGTCCCCCAGCTCCCTACTAAGAGGTGACCCCCCCAGGGCTGTCCTGACCCATCCCCGACTGGCCAAGCCAGCGGTCAACCCCCAGCCAGGGAGAGGGCGAGATCTGCCCAGCCCCCACAAGTCGGGGCATGCTCTGGGGAGCAGAGTGGGGGCACGTCTAGAGCAGGGGGCAGGCCGGGCTCTGAGTGAGACACTCCCATCCCCACGCCCGGGCAGGGGAGCGAGGGTGGCGGGGACACATGCTGTTTGCCAGGAACCAGGTTGAGGAGATCGGGTGTCACTGGGCAACCGTCTCCCGTCACCAGGCAACGGGAGCTTGTAGCCCCGGAGACCGGCCAGGCTTAGCTCGGGGCCTGGTTCAGCTGCTTCCCTGTCTCAGCTCCTGGGCCCTACCAGATCCTGCCGGGCTGGGCCCTCGCTCCCTGTGCAGTGCGAGAGACAGCCAGGAAAGGGGAGTGGGGACTAGTGGTGAGACGGGGGGGGATGGGAGCCTGGACTCCTGGGTTCTCGTTTCGGCTCTGGGAGAGGAGGGGGAACCTAACGATAAGAGCAGGGGGGGCTGGGAGCTAGGACTCCTGGGTTCTATCCCCAGATCTGGGAGGGGAGTGGGGTCTAGTGGTTAGAGCGGGGGGGCGGGGCTTGGAGCCAGGATATTCCCTCTCTGTGCCTCAGTTTCCACCTCCTGTGAAACGGTCCCGTCCCAAGCTCCAACCAGCGGCTCTCTCCTGTTCAGCTGAGGGGAGGATGGTGAGGGCTGGCGGGCGGGGCCCGGCCTCCATGCCAGCTCAGGCATGTGGGGGGAGCGAGAGGGGGGGCCCCGGGGTCGGCAGCTCCCCCGGGGACACCGGCTGCGTCAGTGCCCCAGTGGAGGAGCTCTGCTTTGCGCCAGGCCGGCTGCCCTTGACTCCCGGCCCACATTCCACCGGCGGCCGGGGGCCGTGACGCAGGAGGCACAAGGCCGCGTCCCTGCCCGGGGCACGGAGCCAGCAACGGGCACGGGCAGCCACTTCTGGACGCCCGCCGGCCTCTCCCTGATCTACTCCCTTTCTCTCCCGTTCCCCTCATCTCCTGTCTTTCTTTCCCCACCTCCTGCTCCTGTCAGCCCTGCCCGCGGGGGTCGGGGGGACACACACGAAGGGAAGTAACACTCAAAAAGCCCCCGCGCGATGCTCCCCATCAGGGCGTGGACAGAGGGGCTCCTCCCGCAAAGTCAGTGGAGCGGGGTGCCTGGCTCCATCAGGGGATGGCGGGGGGGCGCCCTGCCTTCAGACTCACTCCTGACCCAGTTCCCCAGTGTGGCAAGGGAAGCACACGCTTGGCTTCTGGCCACTCGCTGCCCCGGTAGTGATCTTCTCAAAAGTCTCGTGCTGGGCCCAACCTCCTCTTTAAGTGGAATAGAGGGTTCTCCTTCACTTCCTGTCCCAAACTTGTCTGCCACTCACCTGGAGCTGTGTTCCACCCCAGAAGTGGCTGCATCTCAGCGCTGAACAGTCATTCCCTGGGCTGCACAGGCCACCTGGCTTTTTAATCGGCTGCTGGGCCTGACCCCAGAGGGAGCTGCAATCCCTGGGCAGCTACGCCTACCATGGTTGGGCTTTTTAACCTAGGGGATTTAGACACAATGTTTTTCATTATTTACCATCCTGCTGTAACACAAGAACATGGGCTGATCATGAGAAATCCAGGGCCCCTGCTGGCAGAAATCGGAGTCAGTGGAACTGCGTCGATTGGAACTAGCAGGGAATTTGACCCACTCCTTTTTTAATTAAACACTGTGCAAATTAGTGGGTGGAACTCATTGTCACATGATTCTGAGGGAGGCTCAGACTTCAGCAGGGCGTAGCATCTATGGGGCTAATAAGAATAGCCACAGGTTGCTTTAGACCAGGGAAACATTTCCACAGACCGCCAGATCCTGACACCGTTCTGAACATTGAGCCCCAGAGGAGGGGCTAATGGAGACATTAGATCCATGCAGCCGGTTGGACTTTGACGCTGGGGCAACGTTCCCTTTCTGGCTGCAGCCTGTATCGAGATCAGAACCCCCGTTGTCCCCAATGCTGCCTGGACACAGCTCCCACCCCAGCGAGCAAACAGGCCAGTGAGACAGAGGGTGGGGAAACTGAGGCAGAGACAAAGTTAATTGACTGGGGCCAGCCAGCAGAGCCAGAAATGGAACCCAGGTGTCCTGACATGCCGGCGACACCTGGGTGTGTGCTAGGCCCTGCTGTCTCGGCAGCAGGGGCGGTGGGGAGGGCACCCTGCTTGCTGTGAACTGAGTAAGTCCCCACTACCACTCCCCCCCGCCCC
Organism: Dermatemys mawii; assembly: GCA_007922305.1. NCBI lineage: Eukaryota > Metazoa > Chordata > Testudines > Dermatemydidae > Dermatemys > Dermatemys mawii. The sequence continues at coordinate 3,084,338 of ML677389.1, forward strand.
AGTGACTCCGCTGGTGTTAGTTCCTTGAATTGCCTTTTATGGCTGTCCTGCTGGAGTTGCGTAGGAGGGAGGGCAGGAGAGCGGGAATGGGAAATGCGGACGGTGGCGGGATGGGGGGGTGCTTCTCAGCAGTCCCAGCGGGCCAGGATTGGGGAAGCCCAGGGCTGCCTGCGTCACATGGCTGGGGTGGGTTTGTTTAGGGGAGGGGGGGAACACAATGTGTTCTGACCCCCACCCCGCGCCCCCTATCTTCAGCCTCCTTCCCCTCCCCACACGGGAGTGCAACACTGAGCTCCCACCAAGCTGCACCAGAGGGTCAAGCAGCCCAGCGAGTGGGGAGGGGCACAGCCCCCCCCCCACAATGCTCCCCTCAACTTCCCGCATTGGCGCCACACCTGCCTCAGCGCCCCCCCACCTCCCCACATGTGGCGGCTGAGCTGTAACACCCCCCCCACCCCCACAGTCCCGTGAGTTTCCTACCTGGGACGTCACTCACTGAGCGGCAAGAGAAAAATAGAAAAACCACCAGTCGGAGCCAAATATAGACGCTGTGAAGGGCTGGGCCGGGGGGAAGCAGAGGCCAGGCCCTGTGCGGAGGGGATTTCTCTTGGGGTTTTGACACCCCACTGCCTGTCCTCAGTGTGGCTACGGCCCCAGGGGAAAGAGCGGGGGGTGCCCAGTGTTTCGGGGGTGAGCCAAGACCCGGGTTTTCATAGATTGCAAAGCCCGAGGGGCCGATGGTGACCATCTCGTCCCCCAGATAACACAGGCCAGAAAACAGCCTCCAGATAACGTGTAGGAAAAACCGTTTTCCAGCCGGGGGTGGAAAATCCACCACAACCCCCCGGTCAGCGGCTCACAACCCGCCCTGTGAAAACCGGAAACCTGGGTTCCAGGCTGAATTTGTCCAGCGTCAACTCCCAGCCACTGGCTCGTGCTAGGCCCAGCTGATATCTGTGTCCCATCCCCCTGGCCCTGCCGGTCTCTGGGTGTCCCCCAGGCCCGGCCGGTCCCTGTGTCCCATTCCCCAGGCCCGGCTGGTCCCTGTGTGTCCCTCTGGCCCGCCCGGTCCCCGTGTCTCCTCCTGGCCTGGCCGGTCCCTGTGTCCCATTCCCCAGGCCCAGCCGGTCTCTGGGTGTCCTCTGGCCCAGCCAGTCCCTGTGTCCCGTCTCCCCCTGGTCCAGCCGGTCCCTGTGTCCCGTCTCCCCCTGGTCCAGCTGGTCTCTGGATGTTCCCCTGGCCCAGCCGGTCCCTGTGTCCCGTCTCCCCCTGGTCCAGCCGGTCCCTGTGTCCCGTCTCCCCCTGGTCCAGCCGGTCCCTGTGTCCTGTCTCCCCCTGGCCCAGCCGGTCCCTGTGTCCCATCTCCCCATGGCTCAGCCGGTCTCTGGGTGTCCCCCTGGCCTGGCTGGTCCCTGCATCGCCTCCCCCTGACCAGGCCGGGCCTGGAGCTGCAGTTTCCCACAGCAGACAGTCCTCTAGCAAGGAGCCCCCCCACATCTCCGCCCCACTCCCCAGCTGTCCCGTGGGGCTGGCATGAAAAAGGCCGAGCAGCTCGGCCAGTCTACTTCCCTTGCCAAAGCAGCTCTCCCTCCCCCTCCCCTCCTCCACAGGCCAACCCCTACCGTCCGCTGACAAGCCCAGTTCCCCTCCCCGGGGGAGGAAAGCGGAAGCCCCCCCCCAGCCCTGGCCCTGGCCCTGGCCCTGGCCCGGCCCCTACAGTTGCGCCACCACAGGAACTGAATGTGCCGCGCTGCTACAGAGAGAGCTGGGGGCCACTTCCCCTTTCCATTGCACAGGGGAAGCTGGGGAGGGGGGGCCGGGGGGGGGCAGCAGACGTCTCCGCACAGGGGACTCGCACAGGGTCACGTCACTTTCTCCGGCCTGGAAAGAATTGGCAGGTGGTAAACACGAGCCCCACCGGCAGACAGGGCGCCTGGGTTCCATTGCTGACGCTGGCAGGGCAGTGGGGGCTAGTGGTTGGAGCTGGTGGGGGGAGGCTGGAAGCCAGGACTCCTGGGTTCTGCTCCAGCTCTGGGAGGGGACTGGGGGCCAGTGGTTAGAGTGGCGGGGCGGGGCTGGAAGCCACTACTCCTGGGTTCTGCTGTCAGCTCTGGGAGAGGAGTGGGGGGCTAGTGGTTAGAAGGTGTGGGGTCTGGGAGCCAGGATCCCTGGGTTCTACTTCCAGCTCTGGGCGGGGAGTGGGGTCTAGTGCTTAGAGGATGGGGGCTGAGAGCCAGGACTCCTGACTTCTATCCCAGCTCTGCAAGGGGAGTGGGGGCTAGTGGTTAGAGCAGGGTGGTAGTGGTGGTGAAGGGAGAGGTGCTGGGAGCCATAACTCCTGGGTTCTGTTACCTCCAAAGCCCCTGCACATTTCAGGCACAGTCTTCCAAACAATATTCCCTGCCAGCTGGTCTGTGAAGCCTCCCGTCCGACAGCTCAGCGTGTGCCCCGTATCTCATATCCTTCGGCACTCTCTCCATGGCCACTTCAGAACAGGGCCTCTCCCATTGGCACAGCCCGTCTGGCCAGTCCTGCAGGGCTGGGGACCTCTGCAGCCGGGTCTGAAACAAAGATGAGGCGGGTGGGATTGCGAAACCCCACAAGTCCTGGGTTTCTTCCTGGAGTTTGGGATCAGCCCGTCACACCAGCTGGCTGGGCGAGTTTAACTTCTAAGTCCGCACCCCGGAAAGAGTTACACTCACCGGCCAGGGAAGAGAGTGGCTCTGAGCCGCAGCAAACTTGCAGGCGTGTTAGCCGGTTCACTCGGGAGCTGAAATTTGCCCCTCGAACACGTCGCTGGCAAAGAGCCCCAACAAACTCCAGGGCCGCCTGTGTGCAGCTCGTTGCTCCGTCCCAAAGGGCTGGACTTTGTGGGGGTGCCGCTTGGGCCCAACCCCCCCCGCCCCAGAATTCTGAGCCTCACCCACTGCTGGGGGGGCTGATGTACCCCTGAGTAACTTCACTTTGGCACCATGGAAGGAGAGAGAGAGAGACAGAGAGAGAGAGAGATGTGGGGCAAAAGGGAACATAAGAACGGCCCTACTGGGTCAGACCAAAGGTCCATCTAGCCCAGCATCCTGTCTGCCGACAGTGGCCAATGCCAGGTGCCCAGGAGGAAATAAACAGAACAGGTGATCATCAAATGATCCGTCCCCTATCACTCATTCCCAATTTCTGGCGAACAGAGGACAGGGACACCATCCCTGCTCATCCTGGCTAATAGCCACTGATGGACTTTTCCTCCTTGAATTCATCTAGTTCTTTTCTGAATCCTGTTATGGGTCTTGGCCTTCATGGAATCCTCTGGCAAGGAGTTCCACAGGCTGACTGCACATTGTGTGCAGAAATACTTCCTTTTATTTGTTTTAAACCTGCTGCCTTGGAGTGAGAAAGAAAGAAAGAAAGAAAGAAAGAAAGAAAGAAAGAAAGAAAGAAAGAAAGAAAGAAAGAAAGAAAGA